>OZ007570.1:51490871-51850871 GCA_963931925.1 Onchidella celtica
TATCAAAGCATCGACGAGAGAAGAGGTATGATAAAGAAGAAGAAGACAAAAGAGAACTGAATGAATGGGGGGGGGGGGGGGGAAGAAGTCAAGTGTTGTGAACTTTGTGGACAATGTGAGTGCTTGAAAGAAGTGATAGATATACAGGAAAAGGTTTAACTACTTATGCCAAAAATGTTAATGAGAATAATAATACTTTTAATCCTTTAAATGCCAGCAGTGAATGATCGAGAATTACTGTTTGTGCTATATGGCATGAAAGGCACGAAGCGAAAGACATTTTTAGAAATGTTTGCCCCCGTTATTTCATATTCATGCAGAGAACTTGAAAATTGCAGTGGTCCTATCTGAAAGTAACAGTGAATAATAGGAATATCATAACCTTCCGATTTGTGCACAAAACGGGTTAATGCATGCCTTGCACATTCAGGCACAAAAGATGTATAGGATGTCATGGATATTAATTAGCTGTCAAGGTTGTGTTTTCGATTTTTCGGCTTCACCATCTTTGATCATGATAATTTGTGACTGGCATAATTTGTCACTGGACAACCAGCGACGAGGACGGTTAGTACTGCGTTAATCACAAAACTTAGTGTCGGGTTTTACAGTACAATCCAACCACTCATTACTCACCTGTGATTGTTTTTTTTTTTCGGGTGAATATGTGTGGTGAAGGCATTTTTTTTTTATATGGTCATTGTTTGTTGATATGGCTGAGAGAGTTTCTGATGGTTTAGTGTGACAGGGAAAAAGTAATAAGAATAGACAGACAGTGAAAAGGAGATAAAATTATAGGGCAGATAAACTGATTGATAGACGTGCAGTGTTGGAAAAATACAAAAGCGTAGAGGAATAGACTGACGGATTGAGTTGTGAGCTGGTTTGCCAGATGTTCAAAATTATGATTGGGGTGGAGGGCGTCAGGCGTCAGCAGTAAAAGTAAAAGAAGAGTATGGTGGTAGCTCCAAGCATTAAGCAGGGAGACAGACAGACAGACAGACGTATAGACAGACAAATAGATGTACAGACAGACGTATAGACAGACAAACAGATGTACAGACAGAAAGACGTATAGACAGACAGGCGCTAGGTAGGCATACAGACAGATGGGGAGGAAAGGGCGAGTATTTATCTATACTATTATTGCAGCGGTGTCAGAATGAATCGCTTTTCTAAATTGGTAGGACAAGTTCAGTTCGACAGCGCTATTCTTGGTTCGTATCTTGTAAACGCCACATTCATCATGAACGAATGGAGAGTGTTTTGCCGTCAGGTTGTTCCGTTTTTCCAGGTCATTTATTGTTTACCTTTGCTCACATTCTCCCACCTGCCCGAACAAATATTTTCTTTGGATAGTTTTGGGCTGAGATGGTTGATGGTGCCGGAACAGGCAACTTTCGTACAGAGATAATTAAAGAATTTGATGGCAGTTTTAAGATCCTTGAAATGGCTTGCTTTTTATTTTTTGCCTCCGCATTTCGAAAGCTCTTGCGGTGAGTCATATTTACTCGGGCATCTGGCAAGAATGTGCCATAAATTTGAGGCACATCTCTGACTGAGAGAAATCTGTGTGCTGAAAGTTCCGCACGAAAAGTACTGGGAATTGAACCGTGGGTTATTAATGTTTTAGTATCGAATGTATGCCAGCCCCCCTCCCCCCCGCCCTCTGTCCATCTCTCTTTCCGTCTATGTCCCCGTCTTCCTTTCTCTGTCTCTCGCTCCCTCTGTGCGTGTGTATGTTTCTTGTCTGTCTCCATCTGTATGTCAGCCGGTCTGTTTGTTACCCTCACCCCTGTCTCCTCCCACTCTCTCTCTGTCTCTCTCTCTCTCTCTCTCACATACACACACCACACACACTCTCTCTCTCTCTCTCTCTCTCTCTCTCTCTCTCTCTCTCTCTCTCTCTCTCTCTCTCTATCTCTCTCTCTCTCTCTCTCTCTCTCTCCTCCCGCTCCGCTCACTCTCATATGGGATGGCGAGAAGTCAAAAGTTACCAGTAAAAACCATTGCCCACACACGGGAAAGCGGAGAATTTCACAGCATGAAGTTGGCTACAGGAAAATCATTTCCCGACAAACACATTCCTCACGGGTAACAACGTAATTTGAAAGCAAGAGGGAAAGTAGGAAGGCAGTGTGAGGTGGGATGTTGTATGAGCACCCTTGTTCTATTTTTGACCCGGGATCAGATAACAAAAAGACATTACAGGTTTCCCAGATTAGTTCGTGACGTAAACTGATTTTCTTTTTATTCTTAAAAAATATTAAAAATAATAATTTAAAAGAAATATCTGAATCGAAATTTAGAAAGTCTCTTACAGGGTTCAAGAATAAATTGATAATAATAGCAGAAAGTGTGTATATATATATTCGCCAGATTATCATAAGACAGGATCTTTCCGGAAAATTCTGATGACCAAAGGTGGAACCGAAAGCGGTTTATCCAGGATATACGATAAAATGGTGGGGAGAGAAGGGTCATGAGAAAGTTCTCGATTTGCTTAAATTTCTTTTTTCTTTTGACCCCCCCCCCCCCCCCCCCCCGGGCTGGGAATTCCAAGACCTGGGCTATTTATACTTTCCAATTTACCAAATTGGATAATTTATTCAGCACACACTGCATAATGTCCAGGAAAAGGTCACTCGTGACGTGGACTACGGCATCCACTGATTTGAGGTGAAGGAAAAATGACTACAGAGACAGAAGAGGTCACAGTGGAGATGTTGCTCTCGACTGTTGATATATTTTGGAATTTTGGCCGGGCAAGTGCAGGTAATTTATTATCTAAATTCCAGGCAGGCTAAAAATTTATGCATCATATTCTCAGAAACTCCTCTGCCAGCATTGGCTTGTTGTTTGCATACATTGGGATTTTGCATATGAAAACATGATATATATAGACATTTTGGTCGCGGGTCCTATAGTTGCCTTTTGAATTTTACGCTGCTCAGCAAAAATGAGGAATATATTTTTACTCGATACTCAGCTAAACACCAGAATCTGTTACTAACTTCTGAAAATGGTCTTAAAATAGGAACTATTCACGTTTTTTTTTTCTGTCTTTCAGTCTTTCGTTCTGTATTTCTATTTAATGTCTCTGTGTCCTCCATTCCGTGCGATTTATCTTTCTGTCCTACGTTCTCAGTTCTGTTTGAAACTCTTTGTATGTTTAACTCGAGAAAAGATTGTAATAGGGCAGGCGTACTCTACGTTTCTCGTTTACATGACATGTGTACGTGGCGAATATCAATTGCAGATGATATGTTATGTCTAGGGATAACCATGACCTGTATTATCAATGCGCATCCATCTGTACGTTTTACAGTGAGCTGCTTACTTGCTTTCCTCTTCACCTTATACCGTGATCACTTTTCGTTATTTCTTCGTCTCTCTTTCCCCCTTTCACTGGACCTTTCTTCTCCTTCCTCCTCCCCCCCCCCCCTCTCTCTCCCCTTTCCACCCTCCGGCACCCGAAACCTGAACTCAGTCTTCTCTTGGGTTTTAGTAGTTTTGCTTATTCATGTCTTTCCCTCTTTCTCTCTTTCATTACCTTTTCCTTTCTATCCATCTGTCGCTACCCGAGGTCGAGACCGCACCCCTTGTCTTTCCCTCCCCATTATAATTATCCTTAACCCCCCCCCCCCACACACACACACAGTACAGCAAAATACCAGTCGTTAACGACATGTTTGTCGTGTTTGGCCAGCGACAGCCTCGACCTTTGATATTGATACCCAAGTGAATGCCCTGACATAGTTTTGCCTCAAGTCGTCGTGACAACCTTTGTCAGTCCCATCCCATACGTCCTCAGCTGTCCTTAGTTTTGAAGCCAGATAGCACTCACCTTGGCTCACCACGACTCTACCAAATATTTCCTTTTCATGCTGAGATAAGCACGGGGGATAGACAAATAACATGCTGAGTAATCGATATCGTAGATCGTGTCTCAAGAAAAACAGTTCGATCACTTCTATACGGAAAAAGAACTGACGGAGAAAGACATTAGTCTACAGCAGGGGTTTTCAACTTATTTCCAAGTTTTGCAGTCGGTACAGTCAAGTTACCGAATATAACTGTAATATCGTGGTATATTTGCAGGTGCGCATGAAATCTGTAGTAAGTCTGTGGAATAATGGGAAGCTTTCTAGATCAAAAAGAGAGAGAGATAGGACAGTGGGTTCACAGGTTTATCCCAGACAGAGCCGGGAACTTCATCTAGTGGTCACAGATACGAATAACTCGTACGTTTATTCTAGCCAGTGGGCGAAGTGTATGTCTAGGCGCATCCTAATCGATTTGGATCGGCCGATCGGTGGGATGGTGACGTCATGATATTGAGTTTCAGTGAGAAGAACACCAGTGGGCTAGTGCGCTCAATTTCTCGACGTCACCATCCAACTGGTCCCCCGATCGTAGGTCGGATGGCTTGCGCATTAAGTTAGTGAGAAATGACTGTATATTTTGGGCCTACGTGCCCACGATGATATTTACTGCAAGTGAATATAAGTGGAAAACCCTTGCATGTGGATAAGGTCACTTCATCGTGAGTTATCAGCTAGGCAAGATCTGTGTTATCAGAGGAGTGCCTGCTATGTTGCAGACAGAGTTGACAGAAAGGTCAGCCTGAAGGGCTTCATAAACTTTAATGTATCCCATATTATGATAAGCTGCGGCATCTCACATCGAAATGTGGCGTTTCTGTGTAGATTTTTCAGGAATTTTCAGTGGAAGAGTGCGAAATGTAGATCTCTCTCTCTCTCTCTCTCTCTCTCTCTCTCTCTCCCTCAGTCTGTCTATCTGTCTCTCTCTCGTTATGTCTGCCTGTCTAACCCCCCCCCCCCCATTCCTCTCTCTCTCGTTTGACGTTTTTGTCTGCATCGATAGTTTTTCAAAGTATATGTAAAGAGGAGAAAGAGAAGCGATCACACTAGCAAAAAGACATGTAAATAAAAACGAGGTGTTAAATTATTTAAAAAAAACCACACACAACAGTTTAATATAACAGTTACAACGCAACAGTAATAAAACCAGTGCGATTAATAACCCGCTGACATAAACAGCGCAACATTAATATTATCATTATGCAGCGTGGCATGACCCGAACAAAAAAATATAAAACCCACATAATTTGACTCTGACCTCGGGTAGGGGTATCCTGGGAAATCCCGGATTTGTTCACAAATCTGTCGTTTCGTCAAATCGGAATGTGGGACAGCATAATATTTGTAAAACCGAGTAAAGGTGCCCAATCTTGTGTGTTTAAAAATTTGTAGCAACAACTAATGTCGTTTTGATCATCATTCTTTCTGTAACTTTGTTGCAGTTCTGTCTCTACATTTAATTCGCTTGTCAGCTTCAAATGGCGGTGCAAGCATGTTGGAATTTTGGGATTTTTCTCATATTTTCCCGTCCCTGTTCCTACGGGAGGTAGGAGTGAGCACCTAGTCTTCTGGGATAAGGACGAATAACTCGGAGGGCCCGTGTGCACGTTAAAGATTTCGATTTCTCGATTTCCAACCTTGGCGGTTGGAAATCAAAAAGAGCAGGCCGAACAGACTGCTGCCCGGGCAAAATTAAATAAAATGACCCCTACCCCCCCCCCCCCTAAAAAAAAACCAACAACCAACAACAACCCGCCAACCGGCGCTGCATTATGGCGACGACGTGCCTTGTGCCTGCTCCAGTTGTAACTGGGTTGCAGTGACACAAAGGCAAATTTCCCAAATGGGATTGAAGAAGTATACAAAATGCAAAAATACAAAATAAACTTACTTTATAGTCCTTTCTATTTCTCTGTTTTCTCCTTTCTCCCTTTCGCTTTCTTCCTAATCATAACTGATTTCATTTACAGTGCTGACTAGATTAAGGTCCGGAGGGAGGTTTGAAGGAATTGAATTTCACATTGTCTTCCTTGTGCGTGCATAATGAGGCATGGGAATAGTGCGCGAGTACGTCAGTAACTCACGAGGATTGCCTAGCTTAGTCGCCGCTGACACAAATGAAACCCCACGGCTCACTTCTTGTTGATTACCGAAGAGAGATCGGAAGTAATAGTTAATGCGATTTTGTCCGATCTACTGCACTAGCCGGTACCATTAATTTTTGTCTTCTGCCTTCAGCAGTTCATTTGAAATAACGAGTGTGTTGTCCTTACGTGGCCAATGTCAGTTAATGTCATGTCAGAAGAAAAAAAAAACAACATGTATGGATTTAAGTTTGAAACGGTTAAGTTTAGGTGAAAATGCGTTTGACTTTCAAGATGAAAAGAATAAATATTGGCCTTGTGGCCAGAAACACATGTAAAACAGCGGGCGGAACAAATTGGAATTGTTGTGTCACACCCGATTTGAATGAATGCTATAACACAAAAGATTTAGCGATTGCATCCTGTGCTGTCCCACATTCCGATTTGAAAGAGAAAAAGACAGATTTACATACAAATCCGGGATTTCCCACTACATCCCTAATCACACAGCGTCAGCGTTAAATTATGTGGGTTTCATATTTTTTGTTCAGGTCATGCTACGCTGTGTAATGATAGTATGCGCTGTTTATGTATGTCAGATAAGACGTCAAAATGGTTTACAATACAGTACATGTATATCACTGAATTTTTATATTTATACACGAATTTGCAACTGTTTGTCATCAGTGTCCATAATGTTGGTCAGCAATTTTCATAACGTCAGTCTTCAGTTTTCATAATGTCAGTCATCAGTGTCCGGGTCAGTTCAGCAGAACAGAAACTGGGTCTCCAGGATAATCGCCAATGTCGTCAAACAACGCAGAGATCCAGGCTAATCCTTCCTTCATCAGCGCAATGACGCCATTTTCAAACGGCTTAAAGGAAAATCTTGTAATTATAGAAATACACGTAGTCTTAAATGTCTTCCCGCATTTGAGCTCGTGTTGTACTGAAGGGAATGTAAAAATCGCACGTTCATGACGCGGACAGTGCTAAGTTAGGAATATTGGTTATTTCAATAGTTTCTTAATTTCCTATCGTAGCAGCTTTAAATCACGCCTTACGTCTTCTTTCAATATTTTATGGTCTTGTTTAAAAGTAACATTTATATATTTGGTTTCCATACCGTCCCCTTAAAATGACAAGGTTCTAATTCCCTTCCATCAACTTTGGAGAAGTTGATGATTGAAGTTCATAAATATGCTCATAGCCTGTAGAGATACGATTTTTTTTTTTCTGTTAAGTTATACTTACAAATTACACTCCAAGTAATACTTACAAATTACACTCCAAATTCGCTTGATGCTTTTTGGAAGTTAAAAGCATGTTTCTTTTGAATTTTGCCTTCTGAAAGTTAAACCCATGTTTCTTCTGAAATGAACCCAACCTGAGCGAAACGTTTTAGTTTTGCAGTTGAGCAGATCAGCAACTTAACATAAAACAAGGCAGTCAGACGCAGAGGAGAAGATGAGCTGTGCTGACACAAGCAGACAGGCAAACAATAAATTACACGCATAAAAAAGTAACAATTAATTTTCTGTCCTCTCCGACTTACCAAGGGGTCATAGCGAGCTTCTGGACTTCATCTTAATGACACATTAAGTGCATTATTGTGGAACAGAGTCAATTAATCTGGATACATACTACATTTTAATTTTTGGTGCTTCCTTGCGTAGATGAAGTTACAACGTGACAGGAAATCCTCCTGGCATTTGTTTATCATTGAAGAAACAGAAAGGAAGAGATAATTATTTTTTTTGTTTTTAATTGCTACATTGATTGCCCGATTCGTAAAAAAAAAAAGAAAAAAGAGAGAGATGTAAACATCTTAAGAAAGACAGTTAAATGTACCTTTTGCTCTAAATTGACGATGTGACATCAATTGTATTTACCAGCTGGCATGTTGACTTTGAGAAAACACAGATGTGATATTTAAAATTGATTCTTAGAAGTTCGTAAAAAGAGGCAAAGAACAAATTTTCTGATCATTGTTCTCGATTTTGTTGGGCAAAAATGCATCCTTTTTTGGTGGCTCAAAAACTGTAAATACGTGATATTACAAACTAAATTTTGACCAAAAATGGGTGTGTTAACGCAAGGTGTCGTACAAAATTGAGGCAGTACGCAAAATTTCATAATTTTTGGTCACGTAGTCCTGGGATTTTTAGGTGCTAATATGTTCACTCTCTCCATTATGGCATGATGCCTCAAGCTGTTTTGGTGGCTGCGTAAGAAGACACGACAGAAATCATGAAAATTGTATGGACATAGAAAACGTTTGGGTGGTCGTGTGATAAGGCTTCAAGACACAAATGGCAAAGTTGTTTTTAAAACAATTAATGGCCCCACAAGAAAGCCTGAAGCCAAATAATGAAAACCGTATGTAAACATTTCGATGGTCCCATAATACAGTCTTAATTTCAGAAATCATGGAATCCGTATGGAATATTTGGTGATGGCATTACAAGAAATGCAGACAGAAATCATGAACATTGTATTTAAAACATTTGAATGATCACACAAGACCCGAAGACAGAAATCATGAAAACGGTAGAGAAAACACCTGGGTGGCCGCAAAACAGAGCTCGCCAGAGCTCTGAACTGATACGGTCATCCTACAACACTGTGGAAATGAAACAGCAACCATTGTTTACCGGGCACAGAATGATAACACCCGAGTGAATGAGCGAGGATGTGCTACCAGGAAGTAGCGCTAAACACGCGTCATGCCCTTCAAATATCTTTCGGTGTTTCTGCACAGCGTGACACTGGGAGCCCCAGCGATTTGTCTTTCCCTTCACACGGTCCACTCAACGGAATTTTATTTCACCGTAACTTGGATGTTACAAGTGGTTTTGGCCGTACGTTTGCGGTGAGGCGTATGTTGTAGAATTGTGAATTATTTTAGTGTTGCCCGCCGTGTTGGACAGTTGAAATATCCCCCTCTTGTGTCAGATGAAGTGGCAAGTGTGTGAAAGTGTTTAAGATTAAAGCGTTCAGTATCTGATCTTGTATTTGTCGTGGTTTTGCATTGATGCCAGTCTTTGTGTGCCATTTGTGCTTCTGGTGAAGTATATAAGGATTTCTCACACGCCTGTATGTTGGCATGTATGTACACATGAATTGTGCTCACAAGTAAAAGTGATAAATATGATTATAGACTAGTGAAAAGCAGCTGTAAGTATCATTCACACGTTATTGCCCTTGGCAGTATCTCGTTTGGCTTTTGTGCCATGTTACGGTATGTATCACTGATGCACTTTTACTTTGCTCGGATTTATGGTGCATGCAGTACGAGCACTGCGACACGCACAGCCGAACAGAATAATTATATTATGGGAGGACACAGTTTTGCTGCCATCACCGGGGAAGGCACGGTATCAGTCATCTCGCTGGCCGGACGCTGAATCAAGATAACGTAACTGGCATTTATAGGGGATGTCTTGATGAAACTGTTTGTATTCGCTCTTTTTTTTCCTGCCTTTTTTGTTTTTGTCTTTCTGTCTTTCTCTCTCTCCCTCTCCACCCCCTTTTTTTTCCCTACTATCGAGGCCAATAATGGCCAAGGTGATATTTTCCCCGAAAAGACCATTTTGGGGTGGGCTGGGCAGTGTTTCTTTACTTAATTTATTGTGATGGACTTGGTTTGAAATCCAGTTTGTCCTAGTTTGTTTTCATTTAAATCAAGTCCGGGTAAATCGTCTGTAAATCAGCTTTCTTCACTTTCTCTCCCCCCCCCCCACCCCCCCCCCCAAAAAAAAAACACAAAAAAAAAACAACAACAACCCACGCGTTTTCCTGCACGTCAAATTGTACCGCGAGTGGCAGATTCAACAGATATTTAAAGGCAGCTTTGATTAACAATTCGTGACATTTATGAGAGAGTGGCATAAAACATTGTGCGCCCACAGAATTATCTACAACGCCGTTGAAGACAACATAGATTGTGCCGCCGACGCCTGTTCGTGGCGTATTGTAGAATCAGGACAGACAGTTAAGGTAACGAGTTTCAAACGTTGAAACCGACAGAAGTTCACACATTTGTAGCTCCCAGCCCATTCCCTTTTCTTTCTCTGGAGTATTGATACATTTTATTATTGTTTTTTTTTAATTTTTATATTTGAGTTTGCGACACTTATTTTAGTGGTTTATTTAAATGCAATGTTCTTTAGTCCCTTGCTCCAATGTCTGTCCAAAGCCCGTAATGCAGAAACAGTAGTACATGTGTATGTAGACAATTTAAATGGAAAGAAAAGAAAGTAATTCTAGTAGTGAAATCTACTTTAAAATTATTTGCTTACATACTGGGAACACTGGTTATGATGATTTTACAAGGGTCCACGACAGGTGTTTGGATTTGCTGCACTTTGAGCATTGCCCACAACCAGACTAGCTCGCCTGCTGCGTTTTCTCAAACCGCCGAAAATATCAGACAGAAATTATGTTTTTATGGAACAAGTTATCACCACGATCTCAAACTAATCTGTCAGCGTTGCATCCTGTCTCTCAAAACTGTTCTTTGCATCGTTCGAAATCCCCCCCCCCTCCCCTCCCCTTCCCTTTCCATTCCCGCCCTATCTCCTTGTCCCGGTATTTTTTCTTTGCCCCCACCTGCCTTTACTTTGCTGTATTTTCTCACCTTTCGTGCGAGTTCGTTTAGGCAACTATTGCGTGAGCACTCGTGCCGCGTCATAAACTCACCTGTTTGCTCCGTCTAAAATAGACAGAATGACGCGCACTCGCTGCTGCCCGGTGTAATGTTAAGTATGCTGTATTCTGACTTACACCACGATATAGGTATGTGTTGTCTTCAGAAGGGCAGAATGATGATAACGGGGAACCTGGTGAATGGCGGAGGTCATGTGATTTGCAGGCAGTCGAATTCTGACGTCTTGGAGGATAACATTGTTGAAAATCAGAACAATGTTTTCAAGCGATGGCATTTCTTTTGATGGGTTTGTTAAATAATTCTGTGAATAAAACATGGTTAGATAGTTCCATTAACTTGTAGAGCTGTCTTACAGAGACATGGAAATGTTGCCATTACTTTCTGCGATCAAAAGAGAAAATTGATATTTTACCCAGGTAGTGGTACAGAGTTCACGGCGAAGGAGAGCAACATTCCTTTGTGTATCATCAATACTTGTTTTCTTAGCCAACGACTTGTTCTGTTTTTCTAGGAAATTCTCGCGGCGTGCAGGCCGGAGTGTTTCGGGGTGTGTTTTGTACATTTGCTGCAAATGTGAGTTGGATGTTATTGAATTCTAGAATGTTCAACAGTATGGTGGGTTTTGTGGTCGTAAATGCCAGCAGTGAATGCCATTTCATCGTTTTCTGTTGGCGTAAATTTCATATCTCTTGACTGCAGCTGTACGAAATAATCGTGGCAGAGGCAACAGAGCCAGTATTGTGTGTAATGAATCTTCACTGAATTGAAGAATCTGTCCGCATCATTTCAGTTGTGATGAAGGTGATGAAGTGAGTAAAACGTGAGATTTTCAGACATGCCAGATTTGTGTATTAGGCCAGTTGGCGTGGTCAGCAGTGGATGGTGAATACAATTTTTCTTTGAAAATAGTGCTGTTAGCAGTGGATGGTGAATACAATTTTTCTTTGAAAATAGTGCTGTTAGTGATATAAATTAATTCTACCTTTTATATTGATTCTCTGGAGCTAGGGCGATTTTGCTTGACAAGTTTCCCGCGTTTTCCCCAAAGGCATCGTGAGTTCGGGGAGCAGGAAGTTGTGCATAGAGAAACGTTACAAAGGTATACTGTAATGAGTGTTTGGCTGCGGATGGACCAGAAGGTACAAGTGCGCAGAAAATTGAAGTCGTGATATGTTCGAAGGTCACTTTCTTTTGCTTATTTGTATGTTAAAGTAACCAAACTCAAAGTAACACCGTGAGCAACGTTAATCCCCTTTCTTTGACAGTCGTCGATATCACAGTTGTCACCCTGGGACAGTAAGCCCTTGAGATCGAGCTCAGTGGAGTTTGTCTTCTTCCCCTGAGTCTGCAATAATCCTTCTTTATTGATTAGTTTCAAGCATGCTTATCAGGAATGCTCAGAATCGTGACACGGAAAGGTGTAAAACGCCGGGTATTTGCCATATTGTTGTCTCTGCATTTTTTACCTTCTCGAAAAAATGAGGATTGAAGTTTTGCGGCAAAAGGGCTAAAACGCATAAAACATTCAGTTACAACACGCATATCTCAAAATGTTCTTAACCGCTTGGAATGACACTATTACATCATGAAATTAAGAGTGAGGGAACCACTTTCATGGCAAAATGCCAAAATCGCGAAGATGACGAATACAGCAATATAGCAAGAACCCATCGAAATGCAGTATCTTGTGAAAAACAAGCGCTTCAGAGCATCCTGAAAGGATTTTGGTAGGCTAGGAAAAGTATGCCGGTCAGTTGTCTGGCTGTTTACTCTCTAGACCTGGAAACACGCACCTGCCAAAATTATCTAAGTTTACGGGAAAGCGAGCGTTCGGGCAGCATATTTCCACTGCAGTCAGCCAGCCTACATTTCCCAAGGGTCACTGACACTACACAACACAGTTAATGCTGGAGAGGGCAGCACGCCCAAATACGAAAGGAAAACCGCATTAGATGTAATGAGCCAAAATATGTTTCATAAATTCACTTTAAAGCTACCAAAAATTGCAGTATGAATAATAATAATAATGATAATGATAATAATAATAAAAAAGTAAATAAATAAAAAGGAGGAGGATTATCATTGTGTGGAGGAAATTTCAAGATTTGAGAAAAGCAAATGTGGCTCAGCTTATCAAGGGAAAATTGTGTTAGTAATGCTGAGGACAACGGTGACTCCGTAAAAAAAGTAAATAGATGAATGAGACAAATAAGCCGCCAGCAGGTCAGTCTGGCCCGCATGTGTACACAATGTAGGCGGGGCGGACAATAGGTAGACGGATAATTAGGTAGAGTGAGGCCAGTGTGACGCTAAAGACATGCATAATGACAGTCCCTCTGTGATGAGGATAGAGACGATGAGGAAATTTGAGAATAACAGCAATAGTAATAGGAGTAATGATAATAATAGTAATGGTGGTGATGATGGAAACAACAACAACAACAACAACAACAGCCTTTACATAAGTTTTCATTCAGAATATTAAGTCCTTGGTTAGTGAAGAAAAATGAAAGTAAAGATGAGAGAATAATTTATGTTATATACATTATACATTTTTTTTTTTTTTTATATTGAAGACTTCGGGTAGACATGATCTCAGATAGAACATTACACTATAAGCAAATGTACAGAAAATTGGTAAACATAAGCAAAGCCCATTGTGGATTTCAAGGGGTTAGTTCGATGCCATGCTTCAATCCATCTGGACTCCAAAACAAACTGCATAGTTGTACATAAAAATCACCGAGCGCCCTTTTTCCGTGCAAAGTACATTATCATTAGAGTGTAACAGCTTGGAGGGGCTGAAGATTTCAGATATTTGCTATACATGAAAGGCAATTATGGTTTTGCTATTTGTGACATCTTCGGCGCGACATAGAATTGAAAAGTTCAATTATTTCCACAATGTGGTCTCAATTAAAATCAGTACTCCATCATTGCGTAATTGAAGTAGACAGTAGGTGAACACAATAGATCATTCGCTTTGTGTTGGTTCTTGTTTGAGTTGAGCATCTCCCTGCATGGCCCTTATCTTTCGTTGGGATCATAGCTGCCGTCTTACGACTAAAGGTCGCATATCGGTATCTAGGTCAAATTGAGTTATTGGTAGGGTGCTGTTGACATGAGCGAGACGCGGCTGTCTGTCTTGGTCTTATAACTGAGTCTTAAGAATCAAATGAGTTACAGCAAAGTATCGATATGCGACTTGACTTATTGAACGATTGTCACGTGGTGAATTTTCGTGAACTGTTCCTAATTCATTCTCCCTTTAAAGTAAGTATCAAACCAAGCAAGCAGACCAACTACCAACGGACACATGGAGTGAATTTTCAAATGAAACACGTTATTTATTGCACGATGAGTTTCATAGTGGCTTCTACCAAATATACCCACTCATACAAGAGGCAAAATGTACAATCAAAGAAAAAAACAAATAAAGACACGCAAAAATTGCTATCGATGACATGGCGATTTTTCCCGAACCCCTTTCTTTCTATAAGTTAACTAATGATACTTAAAAAGTCCTGGTCAACAGCTGTTCTCCTCGTTGATACTTTCACGTCTCCATGGTTCAAACGATAATCTTCAATCGACAATCTTCAAGCGACAATCTTCAATCGACAATCTTCAAACGACAATCTTCAGGGTTCCAACGATTCATGAGGCGCTTCACTCACGCCTTCTTGAGTAGATTGTCTTGAAGGGTATCCATTCCTTCTTCAAGACCTCCAGCCTTCTAATGACATTCTTCAAACGACAAGCTTCAAGCCAGGTTTCAGGGTTCCAAAGATTCATGAGGCGATTCACCCACGCCCTCACAACAAGAAAACGAAGTGTCTAGGCACACGACATATCGTGGAAAAAGCGTGGAGAGATTTTTTCACGACACGTTTTTCATCCAATCAGAGCTTACCGTTTTCTGACTCAAAATGGCGGCCCCCACTGAGCGGGAGGTCGGAACCTGGGGGGCGTGAGGGTCTAGTCAGTTTGTATCAGTGGGCGGTAGTCAGATTGACTGATCAGGCGAAAAGGGGCTGGGGTAGCTGTATTAAGTCGTGAAACGTCGTGAAAAACTTCACCAAGGCGATTTCCACGACATGTCGTGAAAATAGCCACTTCCACAAGAAAATCAACACAATGGTCCCCACAATCAGATCGCCATTTCGTGCATCCCAAACTCTGGAGGGGGAGCAAGCTTCATACTAAAAGAAAATTAACACAATGGTTCCCCACGATCACGCAGATCGCCATTTCGTGGAGCCAAACTCTGGAGGGGGGACGAGCACGGTGAGCCTTTCTACCTATTTATACCCCGGAGGGTTTTGCACACGGTACCACTTTTAAAGCGAGTCGTACCCATCTTTTCACGCTCGTAAACACGTTTTTTTAAATCATGCTTTGCCCCCCCCCCCCAACCCCACCCGTGGCACACAAGGCCACCGACCTTACTTATGCTCGTCAACAACTTTAAAATCCCCTTCTCCCTTACTAAGTTTACCCCCTAGACTCGTGGCATACAAGGCCATCAACCTTACTCGTGACACGATCAATTGTTGAATGTTTATGAAAGAGGGACGCATATTACACTCACTTCCGACAGTCGGTCGCATAATTATTTCGATATGCGTCCTTTTATGAGCCAATCATCTCTTGGACATTTCCCTGTATTTACCACATAAGGACGTATAATGTGATATGCGTCCGTTTGTCGGATATATCCACTTGAGAATACCGATATGCGTCCCTCAGGCCATCGAAGTAAAGGTTGAGGGATGGGGAGAGGTGGCAACATGGCCCTAACACTTTTTTGTTTCCATGTACATAGTGCACTTGTAATGGGGGCTTGAAAGATGCCTTGTGGCCTCTCACAAAGAGTTCAAGCTAGTTCAGTGACTAAGGAGACAATTATGTAGCTGACTTTATGTGGGAAAGCACGCGTGTCTTGTGTTGAACATGTGTAGAACATAATATTGGGACATGTGCTTCGAACATTTCAGGTGAAGGACACTGTTTACCTGTCGTACGCCCAGGATTGCAAATCTTGACTTGACTGTGAAGTTTATTCCTTCAAACCCTAGTGTCCCTACCGATCTTTCCGAATATCCGGCTGGGGCCCCTGAAGTAAGGAGGGGGGGGGGGTGGAGTGAATGGGAAATAGAACGAGATGAAATAACATCCGCTCTCGCTCCTCTCTCTCTCTCTCTCTCTCTCTCTTCTTTCTCTCTCCCTCCATCCTTTTTTCCTCAATAATCAGGGGGGGGGGGATTACGATCAGGAAGACCTAGGGCGAGTAGGACATGTCTTCATTACTGGTCCTGCAACTCCCTACAGCATTAATTTGGTGGTCATTAGTACCACATTTCTCTGTGCAGGACATGGCAGTGTGTAGTTACAGTGTATAATCAGTTCTGCATTTGCCAGACTTTAATAATAATTAAAAAGACACGAATCCGGAAAGAAACTGGAACGACAGCAACAGCAGGGAACAGCTAAAGTTACAGCCGCAAAATAAATGTATGCAGCCTGGGCATTATGGACGCATGTGGACTTCAACTTCCAACCACAGGAAGTACCATTACAAATATCGAAGTGACTGTTCTCGCCACGAGACCAAATTGGGTTTTGTCTGCCTGTTGAAAATTTTGAAGAAGTTATTAATTGGGGTTAGGATTAGGGCAAAGCATTGTGTTGAGTTAATGGTCCACAGAAACCTTTCGTCGGCGTCGTGGCCACAATAGGATGTTTGGAAGTGGATTACAAGATAGTAATAAAAATCGTATCATGAGTGTTCGGAGTCAAGCAGAAACATTAATTTCCATGTTCCGTTTCGTGACGGTGAGAATGGATGTATTAGCCAGCAAGTAGTGGTAGTTATAACGGTGGAGCTGTACGTATGTAGAAAAGGCGTCGGCAGAAATAATCATAGGTAGTATTGGGCTATGATTGTAAGTGTGATATAACGAGAAAGGTCAGTGGTCGCTGCTGGAACACGGTGGTACACTCGCTCACTCACCCACCCACCCACTCCAGTGAATGCGTTTGTTGCAGTGCAATCATTGCCATGACCATTTTGTACGACCTACCTCAATGCCTTTACACTTACGCGGCCGAAAAACATCCAGACAAATGACCAGCCATCTGAATGCAGGTATAGCGGACAGCAGTAACAAAGTGCACGCATAAAGCTGACACTGTGAACAGGACTCGAGCCACATGCTCCATTTATTATGTGAAATTAATGCGGACAAATGAGAGGAAATTGCTCCGCGTGGACCTTCAGGCTAATGTTGCACTCGGTGGGATTTTTTCCTGACCCCGCACTGCACTGACAGTTTGGTATGGGACGCTTGGTTGGCTTGGCTTTTTTCGAACTGATGCTGAATACTCAGTTTCTTGTGGTTTACTGTATTGCTGGATCTACAAGAGCGGCAATGAAAAGGGCATTTGCTTTCTGGACGTCAGCAGGACAGTTTCAGAAGATATTTTTGATCGCAGTCGATTATTGTTTAAACGCTTTGATACTTGTTTATCCCCTACTGTTCTCTATTCCTTTTCTCTGTCCTTGCTTCTTAAACGCCCATGTTTCATAAATCATTTGTGTGTATACCTGGGTGCTCTGTTTTCCGGCTTCTGGATCTGTTCATCACCAGGTTGCCTGTTTGGTTTACACCCAATCCTGACAAATGGCAGAAGAGTTTATAGGTGTAAAAGTTTACTGTCCCAACAGTTGCAGCAGTTAGACATCTTCCCGGATCTGCGTCACGAGCAGCTAACCAGATTACATTGGCGGACCCAGGCCTGAGCTACAGGAGAGCTCATTATCCTAACGTCAGGTGTCACAAGCAGTGTCACTCACCACTATGAAGGCCGGGCTCTGAGTCTGTGTCGCTTCAACCGGTCCTTCCGTACACGTGACACGGACCGTGTGACCTTGGGGTGAGGGAGAGTGAGTGAGGGGAGATGGCTATTTTTTGAAGAAGAAAACGTTATCTCTCTCTCTCTCTCTCTCTCTCTCTCTCTCTCTCTCTCTCTCTCTCTCTCTCTTCCTCTCCCTCCTTCCCTCCCTTTTTGATCGGTATTTATTTTCTGTTCAAGACGGGAGTGGGAGAGAGAGAAACAAATTTGAGAAGGGTGTCAGATGGGAGGAGAAAGAGAGACGGAAGAAATAGTAAAAAGTGGCATTCAGGTTTCCAAATTATCTTATTTTCATAACTCAGATCATAACTAAAGCACATAAACTATTTTGAGATCTGTGAATGAATTCATTTTATAGGACCAGCTCAGACAAACAAGAAAAAGTTCGTGGCTCTAAAAATAACTCTTTGACGTCGATCTTTATTGATGGAATTCACATTCAGTCTTTCCCTGCATTTTAACCAGTGGAACTTGTCAGATTTTTTAGGCACCGCTTCACAACCTTAACCTTGGCCTAGTTTGCACCTCCTGTGAAAAAGCCATGGAAGCGAACGATGCCAACCTGTTAGCAGAACGTATCTGATAAAAATATTAGTGGTAGGTCGAGCGCTGTTGATCTGGCGGACGAATACAAATAATTATCTGTGTTTCATCTGCTGGTTGTCCTGGTATACCATACGGATATTACCACATGTATGTATTCGCCCATATCTTGAAACGGTAGACCGCCCAGAAGGCGAACATTGAAAAGGCGATTCCCCTGATGATAATGATAAATAAATAAACAAATAAATAAATACATAAATAAATGGTCTATGTATGGGAAACCTCCACAGTTTTCCTGACCAACCCCTCACAATCATCTCTGAACTTTCACAAACCAAACTTTCCATCGTTTTCTTTCGATCTGCATTGGTACCTTTTGGACATTGCACTGATACTGGCGGTTGACAAGTATATTTATTATTACTAGCAAGTCTGCCTGGCTGTGTCCAGGACAAACCTGTTTATGGCTTTCAGTTCTGGGAGATTAAATTGGATCTGCCTCACCATATCCGTTCATTTAAGTTTATTTTGTTGTTGTTGTTGTTGTTTGTAAGTGTTATTGCACTCCGATTGCACGTCAGTGCTAGTGAATGATTGATTTTGTAATGCAAAAATGGAAAAATATGATCTTTTTTTTTTTTTTTTTTTACAAACGTACAAGCTTATTTGTGTATGGAAAATGCGTCAGTTTTCCAGAAGAAAGTTGGCATGGGAATAGATGATAATCTAAAGAGAACACATAAAGTATCCTTGTAAACTATCTCAACTTTGTGCACCGGGGCATGCAGAGCAGTAAGGTAAAGTAATCAGTGTAAATCGGCCGCGAATGCAATGCCTGATGTACTTGCAGTGGGTCGAATATTATCTCAGATGGATGATAAAACTCTGATTGAACTCTGTGGTTTTTCCCAGGGCCACTTATTAGTCATGAAAGCGTCGATGAATCAAAGTGATCTGTAGTGATAGACATGTGAAAGTAGATCGCTTGGGACTTACACGCACCTCATGTAAATTTCCCAGTTTTAACACAAGCGTCGCTGTTTTCATTTGAAGGCCCAGATGGGAAAACCACCATAGTCACATATCCATGAACTTGAAAAAATCGATTTCTTAAGTTTGAAAGTCCCCAACTGCATTGTTAATGGAGATACAGAAAAGCAACCTGTTTCATTATAGGGAGGCTTTACTTAAGTAAAAAAAACAACAACAACAACTGGGCTTTTGGGGCAGAATAAGCATTGGTATCACTTTTTCAAATAACCAAAAAATCTTTAAAATTGGACTATGGTCGTTCTTCCATCTGGGTCTTCATTTGTGTTTCGGTGGCCCCAACGCTAGACGAGCAGAAAGAAAATTTCAACACGTTTGTGTTATTTGGATGGAATAATTCCAAAGCTGCCACAAGCTCCTTGGCATATAGTTCAGAGTTATCCCTCATTCTTTGTTGAAACTAAAGGAGTATTGCCTACATTTGCCTAGGCTGAATATACACAGTACAGTTACGCATAAACATGAGCTAGTATACTGTTATTATGGCTTCCATACAAAGCACATTAATCAGGACTATTGTTAGTTGGGTAGAGGGAGGCACTTGGATAGAGCTGAAGTTTTCGGTGTTATACCATGCATGGAAAACATTTTTTTACTCAGTATCTCAATTTTATGTGTAGCGTTTTGTGACTTTGGCACGATATAGAACTAAGCCCTTCAATTATGTACGGCTTTGTGTGCATATTCCAAGCATTTTACCCTGTATTATAGCTGGATATCCATTTATTAGTGTTTTGGCACGGGATAATAGCAACGGGCTAGCCACCTGTGAAGTGATTTTGACAAAGAATGCCTGCCTTGTGTGTCCGTATTTCTGTAGTTTGTTTTTAATCCACTGACAGGTCTGGCGAGAAATCGATGATAAATTGGCGGGGGATCATAATCAGTCGTCCGCCCGTTCATGATTTTCAATGTGGTGGTAGCGGTAATCAGCAGGGAATAAGCTGAGGCCTTTTAGAGACAATGTTGTAACACCCCGGGGTGATTGTTGTGGTGGCGGTAGGCGAGTCGAAGCGGAGGGGAGGACGGGCGGAGAGGGGAAGGGAAGGGGGGGGGGGTTGTGGCAGAAGCTTCTATTAAAGAACGCTTTTTCTTTCGGATACCACAAGGTTTCTTGAGTAAATGGGCATGTGTCTAACAGTTAATGTTAAACTGTTTGTGAGGGAATGAGGCATTGATAGGACCAGGCTGGGTAGGAATGGAATTTTTTTTTTCTTTCTATCCCCTCCTTCAGAATTAGGGTTCAATTCTTTTCTTCGACATCTTAACAGCCAAGTAAAATCTTCCCAAATTTATTCCGTAGTGTGCTACTGGTCACGGTTATTCTAAACGAACAGCAAGTTCGCATTTAATGAAGCAAATCTTGAGTAAGGTTTGCCAATGATAGGCTTACGGATGGGTGGATTGACGAGTAGACGGGTTGTGGCGGTGGCTTGGCGGGCTTGGGGAGGAGGGGGGGGGGTGGAAGAAAGGGATTAATGGAGTGGTTGATTATTTAAACAGCAGCATAAACAGGTGCCAGCGCGATGACTGCGACCTTGATTTGTTTGGCAGCATCCCTCTCTCCTAACAAACCAAAGCCTGAAAATAACAGAGCAACAATAACAATAACTTTAACAACCGTCTTTCCTGCCGGAACCATTCTAGATACACAAAACAGGCAACCAACAGCTTCCATTTCATTACTCTTTTCGATTTCCTCTATTATGATACTGAGAAATACCGTAGCCTCTCGGCAGGAAATGGCCATGGAGCTCTGGGTAAGGGTCTTGTTCTGCCCGTGTGTGAAACTCGATATCGAGAATCCGTGATTGGCTGAACGATTCCTCTATGATTTGCCAGTGGCTCTTTGAAATTGGCAGATTGTTGGCCGGTCAAGACATCTAATTTTTCTGGGACAATATGCCTGGTCAGCGCTCTTTATTTTCGTCCAGTGGATTTATGGCCGATATATCTATTCGCGCCCATTGTTTGTCCAGATATACAATGAGGAACGGCGATGTTGTTTTCACTGAAGTTAAGAATAGGCTGGGAATGGGGTCAGAAGACTTAGTGGTCTTCTGTCTTACGCTCATTGTTTTTGAAAGGTTGAAATTATGGTGTTATTGTAATGGCTCGGTATTGAATTGCTTCTGAGTCCGTGCTTCACTGGTGTTTGATTTATTATTATTATTGTCATTACCGTTATAATCATTGTTGTTATTATCATGAGCATTGCACGGGTAGGTGGAAATGGTATAGATCTGCCGACCTTTGAGGAAATCCTACAGATTAGTCAGCCTTCAGTGTATTTGAAACAGGTGGCACACCGGACTGGCTTTCGGTGGCTTTGACTTTTCCCTGCAAGAACTAACCACTGATCATATGACTGTCTTGGCGTGAAGAGGAGCCCATTCCGATTTAGGATGCATCCGATTTTCCAGTTGAAATAACTTGCACAATAGAGAAACAGTGTTAATCCTGTCTGAAAACAGTTAGGCTAGGTGTGGACAGGAAATGATATGATGGTTTTGAGATTTTCACTGAAATGGCTTGTTTTGAAAGCCAATCTGAAAAGTATTCCATGAAAGCTTATTATCTTCTTACCTTTTGCCAGTGTAGCAGATGAGTATTAAAGTGCCAATTTGGAAGTGGAAATTGAAATTACGTTTGTTTGTTTTTAACCAGAATCAATCTCTCTCTCTCTCTCTCTCTCTCTCTCTCTCTCTCTCTCTCTCTCTCTCTCTCTCTCTCTCTCTCTCTCTCTCTCTCTCTCTCTCTCACTCTCTCACTCTCTCACTCACTCACTCTCTCTCTTTCTCACTCACTCTCTCCTCCCTCCCGCTGCGCCCAGCCAAACGTGTTCGCATATTGGAAAAAGGAAAAAAAACAACAAAACGCATTTTACCCTTTAACTCTCTTTATTTGCGCACCTTATCAGTGCAGCAGTGGCTAGCAATACCGGGTTATGTGATCTGTGCCTTACAGTTTGTCCTAACAGAGTTGGCATAGGGTGGTTCAGCTGTGAAAACGTCCATCATACCATAATTTAGCGGCTGCAGGGAAAAGACCATGAAGGTGTGGAGATGCTGACCTGCACGGAGGACGTGCGAGGTGTGACGTTAAGCAGCAGGACATGCCCACAGGTGATCCAGTCATTCAACGGTCGCTCACGGCAGGCGTTGTGGTGGAAGATGTGGTCAAGGCTGTCGCAACGTCTACCTGCAATGTTCAGGATTTGTGCCGCGTGTGTCGACCGTTTATACGTTTCCTGGTATGTGGAAAAATTTCACTGTCCGCCGCCGCGGGGCTGTAACTGCAGTTACAGTAGACATGATCATTATTACAAAAATGTGAAATAACCACGTCATGTCTCTTGGAATTCAGCACGGTTTATAAAATCATTTCGTTGTGTCTTACATCGACTGGTCTTGCTTCATTGTTCTTTGGTAGCAGGATAAACACGGTTCCTCCGCTCAGAAATTTTAACTTCAGTTATACTAATGTCACAAGGAAACACCATGTGGAGGGACCGATGTTTGATGGAGGTTGCCTCGTTCCGTTTGTTTCACTGTACTCAGATTGGCCAGGCGTGTGATCTTGCTTCATTGTTCATATCAGGATAAATCCGTTTCCCTCTACGAAACTTTAACTGCAAGTATTCTATAGATTATGAGGAAAAATAATGTGAAGTAACTGAGGCTTGATGTAAGTTACTTGGCTCTGTTTGGCTCACTGTATTAGGATCGGCCATGCGTGTGGTCTCGATTCATTGCTCTCTGAGCTTAGGAAAATTATGCACTTTAATTTCGTCCTCAAAGAAAGTGGTTTAAGCGGTGTCGGAAATAAGCTTAAATACAGCGAAACGCGTGTACATGCACAAAAAATCCAGCAACAAAATCAACAGTAATCACAGGTCAGCCAGTGGTCAATCCCTGGAGCAACACGTGACGGCTACAAATGTGAGGATGTAGTTGATTGTTTTCGCTGTTGTTAACCTTCTGCCGTTTCACCATTCATAATAATATGTATCTCTGCATTGTTGTGAACACTGGCAGAATGATGTCAATATAACAGACAGTGTTATAATTATGATATCGCGAGTTGATTACGACGTTAGTAAACCAATTTATTGGAAAGAGCGTGATTTTTTAATTTTTTTTTTTTATGAAACATTGCGCAAAATCGGCTGGTGTGCATTTAGTTTTTCTTGTGTATTCATTCAGGTTCAGTGTGGTCAGCATGATATCAAAACGCTTGTAATTAAAGCTTGAAAACGCGTGATATCCCAGGGTGCGCTGTTTTTATTGCTTGTGCCTGTTTCAGAATGTATTTGCCTTTAAATATCCAATCCCAGGGTTGATCGTGGTGCATTCTGATCATTGTTGTCTGAACTGAGATCAGATATACGCTTTTAACTCTTGAAAAAAAGTTGGATTCGTCCATTGGTTTTGAATCACCGTATTTCTTTAGATTGCAGTGAGTGTGATCTGCAGGCGGTTACGTGTCAAAGCTTCAGCATGCAACGCTCTAGTCTGATTCCTTTATGTATCATATCTTCTGCCTCTAAACAGGGGTAAGGACCACATTACTGAAATGAAATATATTATGATAAAGATTTCCAACAATGAAAGCAAAAAATTGAATATTTATGTCCTACGACGTTGAAAGTAAGGCAATGAAAGATTTGAATCTTTGATCACTGTGTTACTCTTGTACAAAAGCACTGTTTATCGTTTTCCGTGGGAAACCGGTTTCACTTACTTGCAGGCGGGTTCACTTTAAAGTTTATACCATTTTATGAGAATGAAAGACGATTATCTGTCTGGGGCATCCGGTCAGTGTTTACCTAGATCTGGAATGATTGCGGGTAAAGTATTCACAGAACCGAACTTTGAGCAATAGACTCGCATGGCAGCTGCTCACAATCAACACTATGAAAATTATGCCAGTGATAGTAGCTATCCCTACATTTAATTAGCGTCAGTTGAGTTCGCATTGAATCTGCAGTGTTTACTGAATTCGTACGAACTGTCCCGATCGTAATTATCACAGGTGTGTTTGCCTTCTTTTTGTGATTGTAAAAGCAAGATATTTGGTTTCCAGATAATTGATTTACTAGCTGTAAAAAGAAAACTTTACAATGGCCAGTACATGACCAATTTTGCCCGACATAATGTTATGTTGTGTCGTGTCAAATGTATCATTGTTGCAAGGTCTTTCTGTTAAGTGAGTTCTAGGCTGCTTTAGCTTGTACCAAATCCTTTGGCATTATGAAATACAAATGCCAGGATCATGCCACTGGTTGCGCACACGGCATATGTCAGTTGTAACATTCGAATATAACTGTGCACTGTCACAAATCCCAGACTGGGAGATGTAATAATTATAACAAGACAACAATCACGAACGAACAAGTATAACACTTAACAGAACAACCCATCAGACTCACACATTTATTATACATAAAGATACAGATAAAAGTGCAATTACATACACTATATTATTGAATTTACTACCGTCCAACGGCCTTATTCCCACATGCATTCTTCCTCGGGTCCACAACCCGGTAGTTACTTTCTAAAGACACTTCGGCCTCAGCCTCTCCTCTCAGGGTCTTAATAGCACATTAATATTTCACTGGCACCGCAGTCTCTCAATAGCCCCTTCCTATTGCCATAACACACTAGCATTCCAATAGCACATCAACATGGCAATAGCACATTAGCATTTCAATAGCACATCAACATGGCAATAGCACATTAGCATTTCAATAGCACATCAACATGGCAATAGCACACTCACGATCATATATACGCCCCTGTCGGTGGCCAAACTGCCACGACTCATGTGCCTCTACTGTCCTGCACCGACAGCTTCCTTCCTGGCCTATGTGTGGCCTCCGGCCCTATGCTGGCCTATCCCCTGTGCTCACCGTAGGCGGCGCTCTTCGGCCCGACCCCGGCACCTACAAGAATAACATTACATTGGTATAATACCATACCATTTCTAATCACTTCACCCCTCATTACAACTCATGAAGCGTACACACAATAGTTCACATTTCACTCACCAACATCTTACGGTAACACACCTCCACCGTAGTACACAATACTCACTCTCGCTACAAATCCATGAACTCAACTTTCATCTATCGCTCATGGCGCACATATACAGTATCAAGGACTTCCACATTCCTCACATATACTTATTTACATCATGGTCATAGACGAATATAATACATCAATCATAACTATTATCAATCATCGTTTCACCTACCAGTCATCACTGGAAAAACACTACTCCCAAGTCTTCCGACTGCTCTCCTTATGTTCGCCCTCTGGGGCTTTCTCCTGCGTCCGTTCTCTAGGACGTCTTAGTGTGCAGTGATAGTAATACAGCGCTCTCGCCTCATTCAGACCCCCCCCCCCCCCCACTCACAACATGCACGCTTTCCCTTACCCCGTGGCCCGTGGGTTAACTTTATTCTAACCCTCTTCTCGTAACTACTGATCCTCGCTCACTCGCTCGTGACATGCACATTGCCTCAAACAATATCAGACCATCATCGAACCGAAGAACAAAAATAATGTACCCATTGTGTACAAGGCGTGATGTAGACAACAGTTCCAAGTTTGTGTTAGTTTGAGTGCCCAGAAGATGGGATGAAAAGGGGCATCCTTCGCAGTCCGAAAGGTGGGCCTCGGGTACATTGAAATGGATTAGAGATGGTAACGGTATAAACAGCAGCAGTAAGAACAAAGGCCGTGAAGAAGAATGAACTTTTCTTGGAAAAGTAGGCCGCTTGTACATCCGTGTCGTGAGATGACAATTTCATATTTTAGTGCGAACACCCTCATTGAATGTTGGCATTGCTAAAACTGTATCTGTGTGGGAAGGTAAGGTAAAAATGAGGGGTTGAGGTAGGGGAGGGATAAGGCGGGCAGGAAGGCAGAGACACAAATTGTGCAAATGAAATTGAATTGAATCTTGCTGATTCGTGAAGATTACATGGGAGATTTGATGCGTGGGTCTGCAATAGAACTTTTTTTTTTTTCTCCTCTTTGAGGGACAACATTACATTTTCAGGGAAGCCCCAAAAAGGACTACTCGGGGCTTCAACTAGAAAATGTATTTTTTTTCGCGGAGTAATGACGTCAACTTCATGTATATATAAATGAGTAACTGTTTATCCGCTGGTGATATAATGGGACAGCACACTCCTGCATCCTTTGTTTGTCACTGATGCATGTATCGAACACAGCCGCCCGGTATTGTAGATTGTCTGCTGCCTTTTTTTTTCCTTTTTTTCTTTTTTGCGATAGACATTGAATACACACGAGTCAGTGGTATTTAATAACAACATCCTGTTCGGCTCATGATCTCCTCTTTTCGTGCGGAACCGCCTTTTAAAATTAGTAATGCACATCATGAGAGAGAGTGGAGGGGAAAAGTGACTTCTACATTTCAATTTATTGTTTGTTGACGAAGCACAGAAATATTGGCATACCTCCAATGAGTGAAGATACAGAGTTGTAACAAAAGAACAGGATCTCAGCTTCTGAAGCATTTTTGTGTTGTAAAAACGTATTTTGACATTAACGCGGAAGGAAATTTCACTGCATCTTTTTTATGTACATATTTATGTTTTGATTGATCCGACGTGTTTTTTTTTTTTTCCGGAGGCCCCGATTTTGGCCACCTGTGTGATTTGTACTTGAACAGCCCTGAATTCCAATTGAGTCATCAGTCTGAACTGTAACGCTTCCTGGTTTGAAATGGATGTGTTTTAATTCGGAGCGAACGTGTTACTGGATTGTTCGTTCAGTGTGCAGATTTTATACATGTATGTGTTTTGATAGTTGTATGTCATAATCATTACTTTATGCCATACTGATGTAAATTTTGTAAAACAAAGTTTTGATTGTGGTGATTTTATTCTTGTGATATAGGCCTATGTTTTATTTAGCCCTTTATACTTGAAGTTAACGAATCTAATGTGTTTTTTATCCTTCGCGTGTCTTTTGCGATTCTGGTGGAACAGATCGGTAAATATTTGTGGAAAATCTTACCGTCTTGTGTTTATACACCTGAAGTAATTGCCTCAACCAACGACAGGAACACATACATAACGGTACGATTGATGAACACATTTTAACGAGCTTTGAAAAAGGAACACGTGGAGAACATAGCTATTAAATGTGTTGACATTTTGGGACGTATTGCTTCTGGAGTTTTAGTCAAACAAATTAATGATTGATCTCGAAAGACTGGACCCGCGAACGGGGTGTGTCCTACATATCGCGAGTTGTTTCATGGTATTTTGACTTACAGAAAGTACTTGGAGTTAGACAGCATCTCCAACAAGAGTATTAAAACACTGACATTATCAGCCTGATCTGTTCATCTGACTGTTTGGATATAATGAAAATATAGCCCAACCAGCGTGAAGGAGCAAACGGTAGAACTCGTTCACAGCGGTGTCTGTTGATATCTGCCCAGTTATTCGATTTCAGCGTTGCCCGGTAAAAATTTGAAATTGAAATCAAATGATTGTCTGCGCAGTTGAGTCAAAAGTGAGCAGTTTAAGCGTTTGGTAATTTGTTTACTATCTTTTACGTTAACAGTAAAGTTGACGGCTCCAGACATCAACAACACAAAATAGATGGATGGCACCGCGCCATTGTATGTAATTATTTATGGACATAATATGACTTCTTGGTGTTGGCGTTTTAATGTATGAATAAATAACAGAAGAATTTTATACTGTGAAAACTGTTACTTTCTGGCCATTCCCTATTCATGATCGTGATTGTGGAGGAGGTTCAGAAGGAGTGTTTCAATGACACCGCCCATCAGCTGCCCGTTAGCACAAACACAAACGGTGCCCGGAACTCAGGCCGATTAAGGATGGCTGTCGGATTTTCCATGGACAAGTGTATCCAGTGTGACTTTGATGAGATCTGGGTGAGTTACTCTTCCGCCTCTCTTTTCTTTCTGTCTCCGTTGGTCACGGAACAAAACCTTTGTCTTACCAGAAAGACGACATGATTTTGTATTGCATGCTAACCTGTGTCTGTTATTATTATAGACATGGCAAAGACGGTAAGCATCAAGCCCATCAGGAAGGTGGTAAATGCCATACTCATTAAAGAGATGGTAAAGACCAAAATGGAAACTATCGGGCCAATCAGAAAGGAGAACCAATCTCCTGTGTCTTAAATTAAGAATACTGATGGTAATGTAAAATGTAACATTGAGAAACACTTAAGTAATACCCTTGACTCTGATAAAGTATGATTTCCTATTCCAAGAAAGGCTAGAGGCCAGCGGAGCGTCGTTTGATTTCTTGTTCTTTGATTTAAATGCAACAATTCATACACAAAATTAATGTCTTATCTTATCCCTGCAACATCTGAGCATGATAGCACGTACTATGCAACATGGGTAGATTTTGGGCAGTATTCGTGCATGTTTTTATGTAAACATGTATGTTTTTATATAAACATATAAGTATATATATATATATATATATTATTACAGGCAATTATTTCCTGTTCCTTCGGATGTAGATCGGATGTCTTGTGTAAATACGTTCTTTCCTGGCTTTAGATGAAGTTCTCGGACTATTATGTATAGTTTAGTTAGCTTGATACTGTCGGGTTTCTTTCTGTAATTACCTGAAAAACGTTGTCTTTACCTGCTCGCGGGTGTAGCTTGAAAATTTTGCTGTGTCAGCCAGACCAACCAACCAACTAGTAAAATCCCGGACAAAAGAAGAAGAAGAAGAAGAAGAAGAAAAAGCAACAACAACAAAACAAAAAGCACATGGACGTTTGGTACAGCTGACCACTTTAGCTATCGTTTGGGAGTGACGGGGAAAAAGTGAAAGTCCTTGCACATTCTCGGGGTAACCGAAATTCCAAGAGAATACGCTAATCTTTGCCAAATTCCTGAACAGGAGATGACCAGTGTTGATAGCGGTCTAGAGGTGTCCCCCAATGTCCCGCTTTCAGGGAGCCCGCCGTCCATTCGTAGATTCTGTCTCACAAGTATCGTGACAGCGTAGCTTTCTGCATCAGCTGTCTCAGTATCGCTGAATATCTTTTTTTTTTCACTGTGGACATAGATTTAATGTATATGTCATAGCATTTGAGCAGCCCCTCTCTGTCCAGAATCAATAGGAATCAAATTACGTCCTTTCTTGGGTATACAAGAAACAGCGTTGAAATATTTGAAATCTGGTATCATGTGTAAAATTCGCGTCATGTCATATATAATATTTGCCAGGTAAGCAGGGTCTAAAATGTTGTGTAGGATTTAAAATGTACAGTGGAATTTGATTGGAAATATCGAATACGAATATTCATGCCTGTAGAGGATTAAAGTGTTTTGTAGAGTATTACTACCGACGGTGGACCAGAAGAAAGCTTATCATCGTCTGTCATTTTACCTTGAGGGGGTGTTCAGAACTATAAAAACCGTAAATTTTCAAGGAAAATAGTGCTAGGAGGCTTCACTTCTGGGATTGGATTCATAAAAACAACAATAACAACAAACACAAAGAAACCCCCAAACAAATCAGTCTGGAGACACTTTCACCCATTTGAGAAAGTAGCAAATAATCCAAAACCTGGGTGGTGCAACTGTTGTTTGTCAGCCTGGGGTTTTGTTTGTATATTTGCTTGGTTTGGTTGGTTGCCTGTTTGTTTTTGAGTAACAGCAGTTACCTTTCAAAAGAAGAAACTGATGGGAACCCAGCAGTTTTGGAGTTCTCTAGAAAATCGGCAGCAGTGCTGTCATAGGCAAGGCAATTCTCTCTTCCTTGGTAGGCGGTTTTCCCGTGGTACCACAGGTTTTGCTCAATAAACTAAACACTAAATTTGGTCCGTTTTGCTGGCAGTGTTGGCTGTATAGAAGGGATTACAATGGGCAGCATGCGATGAACATTAATAAACTGAAAAACAATGAAAAAAAAATTTAATAGGCGTGACAGAGGAAAATTTGTCAAAATGGACACATGCTTTAAATTTTATCTTGTTGAGAAGGTTAGGCGTCATAGAACGAATGTTGTCCTCGCATTATCCAAAAATTGTCTAAGATTATTTGCACACTGAGTGACAGCGTCTTACTCTTCATTTCATAACATTGGAACCCATTGCTTGTCCAGAGAAATCAATGAACTAAAGGACATTTTGTAAAGTCCCCACACAGTACAGTAATGTGAACGTGCCAGTCCGGCATCTGTGGTCAGCTCGGTATAGATAGAGTTGACATGGATGTGGAAACCCAAATTCCATTCGGTTTTTCCCCCTTTCTTGTGGCCGACTTGCCGGTCAGTTCCCCGGTTAATCGCAGGAACAGTGTGGCATGAAGTTGTTTCTCCCGTGATATAAGAACTTTGTCTCATGTTTTACCCAGCCAGTGTTTCCTGAACGCTTCAGACCCCCGCGATGCACGGTTGGTTTGCGTACGTCAGTTCCTTACGTTGGAGACAGTATTCACTTTCGAATGACATTTAATATGTAAAATAAGACAAGATATTTGGAAGAGTTAGTGTGCATTTAAATTTTCATTCGCAGTGTGTTTTAAAGTCAGTTCGTGTATGACTTAGTCAAAAGTTCTAGAGCCAACAGCTTTTTGCTGAAGCCCTCGAGAAGTACAGATCTGCACCTCTTAGTCAGAAGTTAGTACGGTATCCTTTTGACCAAGTTAGAAATTGAAAACGAATGCAGAGGATGATGCAGTTATTTATTGTTGGATATCGTAAATATTTTCATGGCAAGGCAAGTAAGTGAAGTAATTGGCAAAGACAGCCAGCGCATCTCAGTGTGTTGGGACGCATACTTAGTTGTAGTTTTCCATTTTAGCTTGAGTAAATTTCACAGTTTCCAGGATTTTGTGACCAACATTTCGCCGGGGATGGTCCAGCCAGTATGATATCATCAGTGTTTGAACAATCACTGGACTCAGATTCTCTTCCATCACGGTTTGGAAAATTATGTCTTGAATGTTACGTTGTTTGGTGGATTTGATCGCGCAATGGGGGGGGGGGGGGTGAAGGGGGGGGGGTGAAGGGGCCTTGAGATACGGTCACATGGGAACAGTTCTGGCAGAGACTGTTGAGCCAAACAGAATGTTGATTGGTGATTTTTTTGGACTTGACATTATTATTATTTTTTTCATAGCACATTACAGTGCTCCTTAGTTAGAAAACAAGTGTTCAAGTATAGAATAGGCGTATCAAAGCTCTAAGGACAGTCGCGTTTGAAAAAAAAAAAAAGGTTGTAGGTTATTATTCAACCCCTTAGGAAAACAAAACACAAACAAGCCATCTGGCCATTCAAATAGCTGCCTCTGTCGGCAAGTAAGCCTCCTCCCCCCCTCTCTCTCTCTCCCCTCCCCCCTCCTTTTTTTTTTTTTTCGAGAAAAACAAAAAAGTTCCCGTATCAACAGTTCTTGGTAATCACAGTATGGGTGGCGGCCTCCTGTTGTGGAGCCCGGTGTTTACACAGAAACTTTATGACAGCGGACGTCTCATCAAAGTTTAAATAATCTGCCCGAGAAAACATCATGCCGTTGGTATTTTGACAGGTTTCCAGTCGTTCCAGTTGAAGCAATAGACTTGTCAGTGAACGAGAAACAGCCGAAATCAGCGCCTGGCCGGCCTTACTTGCTATTTAGAGTTAACGTTACTGGGCCTGGGATGATGCCGCTTTGCGGTGTTTTCATAGAATGATATAATATTTAAGAAGATTTATAGCAAGCAGCAGATGCCTTACGTGACATGTCCAGTTGTTCACAGATGCTGTGCGGCCCCGCACAGTGTGATGTAACTATGACATTTATTGTGTCGCGTTCATTGTACTGACTTCATGGTAGTGTGGAGCACGTCTTAATCAACGCTGACTTTTTTCAATTAAAAACAGTGGCCATCATACCTGGTGACCATTGCGCGTACAATGGGGAGATCTCGCTTTGGATTTTATTGCGCAGTGACCTTTAAGATTTCAGCGATTGACCACGTCACAGAAACTTCAAATTCGAAATAGTTTTGTTCCCGCCCCTTTCCTTTATTTTCAGTTTAAAAAACAAACAAACCATTAATACATGTATATGAACACCAAAATGCACTTGCATTTTACCTTTTTGTGTATTTACATATTTGGTTCTTGTGTAAATATTTATGGGCATATTTTGTTTTTAGACCTTGGTTTCTTCTTCTCTCAGTTGTCTGTCCGTGCGAATCTTTACTCAGGTGGTCTTTCCATTCTCTTACACGTCAGCCTGTCAACAGGGCAACCCATCCAGATGCCTGTTTGGGCGACCATCAGCCAGCTTGTTACCTCAGCCGCCTACCTGCCTTCTGTCTGTACGTCTGTCATTCTGTTTGTGAAACCTGGCTCTCTTACAGTTTGCTTCCTGCCCAAACCCAGTGACCCAGAAAGCTCGGGTGCTGTAGTAAATCAACCTTACCTTGGTGAACTGTTAATGTGGACCATTGATGGTATTGTCTACAGGGGTCAAAGATTACCAGAAATTTTTTTCAAGTACACATTAAGTTTATTTGTTTTTTAATCGTACTTCTTGTAACATTGCATTATTTCCTTAAGGTCGCCCCCCCCCCTCTCTCTCTCTCCCTTCCTCTCTCCCCCCTCCCTCCCTCCCCACCACCTCTCTCTCTGACCTGGAGCCGTCATTCTTGTTTTCCTCAAACTTTTTTCTTCTTCATATATCTCTTGCCGTAACATACGTAAGCCACTTCTCATTTTCTCTGCACACCATGCTTTATATTAACCTCTCTCTATGCCTTCACTCTGTCCTCTCTTCTTTATTTCTCTGCACACTTTCTCATCAATTCTGTTTTGGTCTCTCTAACCCTATTGTTGTGAATTCTGGCTTCGTCCTGAACATCTGTTTCTTGTGACTTTGTTATGGTGTTTCTGTTTCCCAGTCGATATACGTCGGTAGAAGGTCCCGAAAAGCACCTTTGTACATTTTCCCCGGTAACAGCAATATTCTGTTGAGATCAAAGATTAAAATCATGGCTTCCGTTGTTAGAATGTTTAATCCCAAAGATATTTTGTTATGGGGTAGTTGTAAATTCCTACTACCATCCTATGCCAGGAAGATGTAAAATTGACGTCAATGCAGTAAAACCAACGATGCATACATTTATCGGAGTCTTCCGCATCTGAAAGCTGAAGTTATACGGTGGTAGTAAAAAGAGACCATGCATCTGTGCCCTCTTTATTTGCCATGGGAAGAAAACACACAGTCCGTACACGTACACCCACGCAACAATTGCTTAGAAGGATTATTATCGCATCCCTATACATGAAACTTTGCCAGCTTTCGTCATGCGCTCTCCTGCTGCGCACTTAACGACCCCGTTAACCACGAACCCAGTGTTTATCACTTACGGATGGTCACACCTTTGCAAACTAGTGCTTTCCCTTGTTTCCTTGTGGATGAAATGTCTCCAAATATATCCCATCCGAAGAATGACCCCGGAAAAAATGCCTCTGCTAATCCGTATTTTATTCATGCATTATCTTAAAAGGTTTTAATGAGCCAGATAAGCATTTGTTGTGTACGGTGGGGTGGTGCATTGGTGAAGTTTTCACTTGAATGATCTTGACAGTGGAAAAGAGAATTTTGCTATCATCAGTCATGATTTAAAAGAAGACATTGGTAATTAGGTTGCATTATTCTTTTGTCACTTTTCTATTCTCGTGATTAAAATGAAAAGACCTCGGTCTGCTAATATGTCAGATACCCGAGCTTAACAGGTCCAGAACAGTTACGAATGGAATTTTGTTTTTCTGTGTACGTGTCAGTATAAATATGTCAAGTTTGCCAAACTGATGATAACGGCCGGTACTTTAACTGAGGGTGGAAAAGAAAATGTTAAATTCATGCCTGGCCATGCAGGACCTATAGAGACACGCGTTCGTTGTTTGTTTTATTTTATTTTTTAAAAATGTTTATCGTGCACAACACGATCCTGTAGTATTGTTTCCTTCCCAGAGGTTCAGAATTTGCTAATGAACAGAGGTTTCTCCAAGAGTTATGGAAACGGAAACTCTGACATTTATTAAACATTGTGAACTTTCAGGTTGTGTTAGGTGTCACTTTTCATGTCTGGGATTCTTTGTGCAACTCTTCAAAACAAACTTCAAACAAAAACGATGATAAAGAATTGCTTCTGAAATAAACTTTTTCTCACCGGTTGTCTGTAAATGCATGGTAGTCTTATTTTAGGGTCGCTGAATAGTGCCAACCTTTCGAAGAAATTCTATGGCATATCATAATGACCTGTTACCATTTCAGCCAGCCATGTTGGCACAGGAGTGTTCATTTTTAGATTCAGGAGAAATAGTACTGTAGCAGATGTTTTGATAACCACCAAGGGCAAGCTGTTGGCTACAGCTGGAGTTGGGTGTATTGTTATCCTTATGTTATCACGTTTCATTGGATTGGTTCATTGGGGTAAGATTGTTTCTTTGGAATTGTCATTTGTGACTCAGGTAACTTGGAACTTGGGACAGTAGATGCCATTGCCACTTAATCATTTTGCTAGTTTAAGTGGCATGTAGATTGACTATCTTCCATTGTCAGTAAGTTCTGAATTTTGGGATCTTTGCTGACGTAAGTGATATTCTTGGTGTATACATTATCTTGTGTGCGGCCTGTGAGTAGTGGCACTTAAAATTCATGAATATTGTGTAGCTTCCCTACGGTGTTTCAGTCTAGTATGTGAATAATTTAGAAGGCACACAATATCCGGATGCCGGTCATTTTGTTGGCTTGTTTACAATTGTTTCTTCTTTCCTTCTGTCTCTTTATCTGCAAGCCTAGGTTTTATTTTCTCCCTGATATGAACTGATTTTCGAATCAGGATTGTGAACGGAAAAGAACTAAGAAAGAAAGTTACCTCAGAACGGTTGGAATAGAGACATCAGCCACTTAGCGTGATGACAACAGTCTGATAGGTACACCGCAGGCCAGACCTCCCTCTAGACATTTCAATACGGTGCCATTGACAGGTCACTCCGACCTGCTGCCATAGTTCACTCACTCACTTTTAGTATTTTCAGTCCCTACTTGTTAGATTGTATTTTTGGATGGTGTCGGGTGGCGAGTGTCACATTTCATTCTTCCTTTTCCCTCCATCTGAGTCTTCTAGTTTTCTGTCTGTATTATTATCCACCACCCATTAGTTCTTTCTCTTTTATCCATTTGTATTTCCAAATGCAGTTAGTGTATGGATTTATGAAAAGCCCTCGCAGGGCATTTTTTTTTTTTAGATCTTTATGATGCTGTCGGGATGTTTCTTGCCATCGTCTTCTCAGTCATGTCCAAGATTCTAGATGAATATTGTCTGTCCTTGTTCGTACAGAAATTGCCACCAATTGGTCTTCCATAATTTGGGGAGATCGTCTCCGTTTGTCTAACGCTCACCTCCAAATTTTGTTAACTAATTATTTATGATAACAGCATCATTTCTGTAGATGGTGCTGTATAGTCAAAAGCATGTCAGCGGGACCACGCCAATTTGGTCATTACCGTAGTGAAATAATGCTCATTATCTCAGTACATTTACTTCTTCACATTTCAAGCAGTCAAACCCCTGATTTTATTCGACAAAGAAGTTATAATTATACACTATAATTGAAAATCGGAAAAAAAATGTCGTGGGTGTTGCCTTCAGTCAGACGATTATTCTACATGTTAGTGATTCAAAATTTAATATCCCCATCATGAACCAAACAAGTTGGTCAGTTCCCGTGTAAAAGTACCCTATTTGAATTTAACGCAAAGTCTTTGGTTATGAACGCATGATCCACGATATTTCAGCTGCTTTTGTAATGATCCCGACCAGGACGTCATATTTTTGTATTCATACCGGAGAATTTTTTTATTTTTTTTTCACCTTGTTGTGTTTGAAGAGACTAAATGGCGTTTTGTTAAAGCCGCTGAAAAGAATGTTCACGATGGCAAGGCCGTTATCCTTGAATTGAAATTCCCTGTTAAGCGAGGTAAACAACAGCAACACAGGTCTTAGCATTCTAGGTATTGACAATCCTGATGCTGTCAGTTGGCGTAACGAATTCCATACCTATTCTTAAATCTAAGGCTCTCATTTTTTTTTTCTGTGTATGTGAAAAATATCTCAACCTTCCCATTAGTTCATACCAGACGTACGAGACGCAAAATCAGCTCATTGGAAAAACCCATATATTAATATCAACTGTTTGAAAGACATAAATGTGTCAGGTGACCGATATAATAATTATGGCTTATGAAATCGTCGGGGCTCCTCAGGGTTGCAAGTCCTAATGCACTGATATGAATGAATAGATTTCTTTTTGTTGTTTGTTTGTCTTTCAGTGTTGGACCTAATTAATTTCTGATCATTTCTATCATATTATCATCATTGGTTTATTTAAATAACTCGCCCATTGGCCTTGACATAAACGCATAAGTGCAAGAACGAAGGAAATGAGTAGACATATTTCACTCACCAGCCAGAAATTTACAAAGGAAAAATTGTTGACATTTTTAGTCCACTAAACAAGTGAAGATGATATTGAGTTCTGGCCCAATGTTAGTTATTGGCATGAATGGATTTATTAGTTAAAAAGCGGAGAAGTGCATTTTGAGCGGGTCGATCCCACCTTTTGGCCAGAGATCGGTTTGACTGTTTATTTATGGAAACAGTCACACCTATTAACTCTGGCTGATTGTGCGAGAGCTCATCAAATCTTACATCAGCAAAATGTTTAGACATCTAATGCCTGTCAAATAATCTTTTCAACTGGCTATTATTGTTATTTGAATACCAAAATAAAATGGTTGTTGTATCTTGTTATGCAGCTTGATAATACCATTCTAATCCCGATCCATTACGCCCTAAATTAGATCATCTTTGTTATTCATTACGTTACAGCGTACACAGGGAACAGCAGCAGCAGCAGCAGCAACAATTAGAAAAACAACAACAACAACATTGGCAAAGCCACTGTAAACACAAGCTCATTGCATTTAGACATTGAGCCGGCTTAAAAAAAAAAAAAAAAGCAGCACGTCCGTAGGAGTTGCATCTCGCACGCACGTAATAATCTGCACGGGTTTCTGCTCTGTTCTGTTGTGTGTGTTTTTTAATCTACATTGGGTTTATTTGCTGTATGTCAGCAATGAATTTCAAAGAGATTCCGTGACATTTCCCAGCAAGCTGCAAAATTAATAATGTAAGATAATGGATTCTCGTGTGGAAACGAAACACAAAAGTAAAAAGAAATAAAAAAAATATCGCATTTGGATTGGTGTGCCTGATCTGGAATCCCGATGGAAATGAGAGTGTGAGGCAAGTTTATCAATACATTTTTTATTCTAGACATATTATGTTTCTTTTTGAATGTTGTTACAAGTGCGTACATCCCCCAGGTTTTTTTGTGTTGTTTTGTTTTTTTTAGCGCTAGGGATGTGTATTTCAAAGCCTTTTGTGCCTCCACAGCTAGAGAGCTCCTCCCGAAACCTCCCGACATACACCTAACAACAGCTTTAATTAAACTTTTACATTTTCTTTTTGTTTTCATCCTGGTATTTTTTTTTTTTTTTTGGGTTGAAGGGCGAACGGCGGGGTTAGGGATTCGATAAAATTTAGGGTTGAGGATAAGGACGGGGTTAGGGATAGGTACGTACACGGATGCCCCCCTTGTGCAAAACGCTTGGAGTGCGTGCGTGCTTATAACAACCAGCTTTTATTTCTGTCTTTTTTTTCCACCTTAAATATGAAACTCGCTGAAGTTTTATTTTCGTACGTGAACGATCAGAAATGTGAGTTCCTACACTGAAGAAGTTCGTTTGTTTTTGAAACACGGGTTGAAGATCACGCATTTTTATGCCGTGTTTTCAGCCTGTTCTCGTTCGTACCACGCCACGAAAATAATTATGATTATCTTTTAATGTAAGATGAGCAGGCAGTGGACGAGGTTTTGCTACAGCACAATAACTCATATACTGTGAGTGTGGCAAGGATGTATTCTGAACTGATTATATAACAGTGACTGAAAAAAATATATTATTCCTACATCAGCCAGTTTTCTTTGGCTGTGCTAAAGATCAAAGTGTAGGATAAAATATTTAAAAAAAAAAAAAAGATTTATTGGGAAAACAGGGTGAGAATTTCCACGCTGAATGCAATGTTATTATAGGAAATGGCCTCCGTTTGTTTTTTGTCATGATAAGAAATATTGGCTCAAAATAACGTGGCCTTTTGCTCTTATTGTGTTCTCTTGCACCTCCTCTCTCCATCTCTTCACTCAGCATCTACGCCTATCCCATTGCTGGCTGCCAACCAGTTTCTTGCTTGGCCCCCTTTTCATGATTGATCTGTAAACACATGCAATTGTGGGGGCCCTGCATAGCGTAACGTATTCTGACATAAGTGCATGACTAGCATTGATAATAGCATGTCTGTACATCAAGATGTTGCAGGACAAAATATGTTCATGCAGTATGTGGCCAAATCGTATCCTGCAAGCGCTGAATTGTGTGGCTCACGTACTCCCTGTATTCATTTCATCGTTGCAGACAGAGGAACAAGACAGTGTGATATTAAAATGTTAAATTATAATTACTACATTGCATTGGGGCACTTGGTCAGAGAAAAGAAGGCTGGTGACCATAAAATGTTATATCCTTCGTGTTGAGCGAATTCAAACGACTTAAAGATTTGATAATATTTTATAAGGACTTAAGAAGAGACTTTCTTTCCCGGTTTTGCCTGCAGCGCAGGTTGTACGGCACAGATGGCAGCTTTGTTTACAGTATGTAGACACTGGCTCTGAAATTAATAATGATAATTGTTACCAATGCAATCAGTACTAATAATAACGTGTGACTGATGTAACGGATAACTGCTCTCTTAAAATTGAGTCAGCTGAGAACGCTAGCGTACCTCTCATGGGTTTAAAAGATCAGAGAGAAAACAACAGTATCAATGAAGATAACTTTGCACGTTTAGATTTGTACCCCTGGATACCTTTGAAACAAGGAAGGAAGGGGGTGGGGGTGGGGGATCGATAGAAGGGGGCATAATCACGACAAAAGCTACATTTCTTCACCTTAAAATAAGTCTGGACCTAGGGATGTACAATGGAAATGAACATTTGATCGGCTACAGTGTGCTCTTAACATGATACAAATAATATCATCTATTATTGTATCAGCTTGTAGAATAACACCACTCCCCCCCCCCCCCCCCCACTTTCCAGCCCCCTTTCGGCTCATCTGTCTGTCTGTTTGGATGTTTACAGCTTTATTGTGGCGTTCTGGTCTGGTAGAGGCAACATCTGTTTAGGATTTGGGTATTGATCGTGTGGGAAAGACACTTATCATCGCGAATATTGACGCTTTATTGCAGCATTCAGAAAGCATTAGTGCACGCACTTCTGTTCACAATATCATCCGGGGAGTCGAGATTCGTGAAGCTTACCTTCGTACAAGATTGGAAACCATGTGTGAAGTATTTCGATGAAACGATAACTGTTTGTGGAACTGAGTAAATGAATTCGCACGAGGACAGTAGGGTCACATACAGCTAAAGTCTGCAGAAGGGTATTAGTGCAGAAGTACTTGGTATTAGGCGGTTGTAGTTACTAAAGCATTGGGACACGGGACGATTTTACTTCGATTTTGTTCCTTTAAATACATCTGCTGTTAATGGCAGCCAGCATAATGGTGCACTAGACCAAAGTAACTATAATAATCAGGGCAATTCATCTTTCCAGTTCCAGTGGATGAGAAACATGTCTATCAGAAGGAGACTTCGGTATGATTACTGTATTATTTTTGCTTGTTATCGCATCGATTGGTTACCCAAAAAAAAAAAAAAGCGGTGTGCGTAATTGAATTAATTGGTGTGATGTACAGGTTAACCTGTCAGTTTGCACCGCTAAAGAGTAGTTGTCTGTAAGGCGTTCGTGTGAAGAAGCGGTCGATCTCTCTGAGCCAGTTTCTTGGCTGTTCAAATACTCTGGCAGCATTCAGATTGGAATATCTCGGTGAGATTTTGTGCAGGTGGTCGCCATGAATACTTGAGATTGTGATATGGATTCTGAATGAAATTGGTTAGATAAGGCGATTGTGTTCTGTTTCATTCATCAGGCCAGACTTTCTCTTTCCTGTTGGCAGCGAAATATTTGTCAACATTTTGTGTGTTTGAAAGTGTGTTTGCACATGTGTGTCCCCCATCCCTCCGTTGTAAATTAATATTGATAAATCAAGACGCTGCCACGGCATTGGGCCATGGCAAGTCGTATTTTAGGCCAGTTCTGTTGGCTTGTAATCGTAAAATGTCAGATTCAGCATCGATCTAATTGATTGAGCAATCTGTTGTCAACGCTGAAAAAAAAAGTGTATTCAATACTGCACACGCGGAACTCTGACATATCATGGAAAAAGACAGCAAACGCTGAAAAAAAAAGTGTATTCAATAATGCACACGCGGAACTCTGACATATCATGGAAAAAGACAGCAAACGCTTAAAACAAAATATTGCAGTTTACAACCTGTCGCTCTGCGTGATTCTTTGTGTTCACTTTCCATTTTGTGAAGATGGAAAGAAATTATTCTAGTATAAAATTATAAATCAGGTAAAAAGATACAACACATTTCATTCCGTAAAAGTATGTTAAAACGTGAATTTCACCCAGAATGTCTACACCGTCCGTTTTCCTGAAAACGGCAGTACTTGTTGAATAAATTATGTAAATCCCCTCAGTCTGTGTAGTAGATTGTGTGAAGCCTGAAGTGAATGTCAAATGCTAATATCGTGATCGTCAGCAGTGAAAAGCTGCTTGTAATCCACGTATCGTTACTCAAAGTGTTCTTTGTTGAAAATCTGGTCCACATTTATTAGAAAATGCCATGGGCGTTATTATGTTTGCATCAATCCCGTCTTTCTCCCATGGAGTGATCAGAGTAAGTGATAAGATTGGTCCTTACAAAAAACAAAAAAAAAAGTATTCCTGTGCTTTGTTGTTGTATTTCAACAATGCGAAAACATACAGTACCTTTTTTCACACTTACACCGTCGCGAAGTAACAATATGTCACTGACTTATTATGGAGAGCAAAGAATCTCCCGGTGTGAAATTTGATGATAATAATACTAATTTGGTGCAGGCTTAAACATGAAAGTATACGACATACAGGGCGATGTGGACAATTTGTTTTATTTATGACCAGCTCAGTTCACGCATAACTGAACACTTGGCTGTGCTGACAGCCGTGATCTCTCCACATGTTTTGTTAAGATCTCCAGTAGTTCTGCTGTATTTGCATGTGATTATACTGTGACTGCTGCGAGATGTGTTAACGTTCGCACCAAAGATTTCACACTGAGCAAGCACATGATTGTTTTATTGACTGGATGTAACATGACAGAACATTACCATATAAAGATGCAAATCTTCACAAATGCGTAGATGGAGACCTCCAGCATAGCATAGTCAGGTCACAAATTGGACCGGATTTCAACGCGAGTTATAATGGGGAGAAATGCGCGTGACCAGTATTATTTCTCCGGGTTCTCGACCAGCGAGATCAGTGCCTAGCAATCGAACATTCATTTCGTTTCATTAGGGGTTTTCCAATCAGAAACGATGGTTCGATCAGGCCACCCTTGTGTTCAGGTAGTTGTACCGGGATGTCACTGTAAAGTAACGTGTAAACTGTATTGATGGATTCTGGCTAGTACATCTAGCTTTGGTAACGATGTTGAAGTTGGTCATGCCGATGAGTGACTAGAAATGGTTTCAACACTTTTCCCCCAGCCTTTATTGTCCTTCTGCATCACAAATGTTTCTTAGAACTTGTCAAATCGTTTACACGCGAATTAGAGGTTTATTAAAAAAAAGGTTTTATATTCTACATGGCGATAAGATAGCAAACAGGCGAGAACAATAATTATCAAGAACAGAGGATCAGCAGCCTTGGGGTCAGGACAATGGAGAAACAAAGAACTTCCACCCACATGACGGCAATTTAACAAAAAGTAGATCAGATAGTTGATGCAGTACGCGGGATTGCATGTCAAGTATTAGTAAGGTTAGAGGAGTTTTGTGGAGTATAACGTGAAATAGATGTTCATGGAGATTAAACAGATAAATGTAGAAGAGAACAGAAAGCATGTAGCAGGATACCAGTACCGAATCTGAGTTTGAGTTGTCACCGCGCATCCGCCCGCTACCGGCTACTTTACGGCTTTCACCGTCTGTTTGGCTACTTTAGTTATGTTTGGTATTTAGACCTTCAGCGATGTAAATCTCACAAATTCAATTAGACAGTTCCGTACTGATTTTATTACATTGGTAAAATTCTCAAAAGTTGTTTTGTACATATCTGAAAAGCATTTGGTAAATGTGTATTAACCTTTTTAAATCAAGTCGTAGATCTTGGCCTCTTCCACAGCTTTTATGTAATTATGCAATCGCTGACTTAAAAAGCGCTCCTGCTGGCGTTTGATGTAAAGCGTAGCGGCTTGTCCAGTTGATCTACATGACTGCTGAAAGTGAGACCACACGACGGTGGTCCGGCTGAGACCGTCTTTTGTAATGAAAGAGAAGACGCATATCCGGCGGGCCATGTAAGAAGAGGTGCAGACTCGCATAAATTTTGATTCGATTGAATCCATTAGAACTGTAGTTCTCAACCTTTTTCAGGCAATTCGCCTCCTCAGGCTCAACATTTCTCTCTCTCCCCCCCCCCCCCCCCCATCCGTACTCGTAGTCAAACCCAAAGGATACATTCACCAGAAGACTGGCTGACTGGCTGCACGCAAATTATGATGTTAAGTTTCTCTTGGGTTTGTTGATGACAATACGCGTGTTGATTATGCATTAAGAAACGAAAACATTCTTTATCAAATGCATTAAAACAACAACAAAAAAGTTTGTTTCTAATTCTATTCATAAAACCCGTCTACACTTGCTGTTCAACAAGGCAGTGTGACCGCCATGTATTTACGTCCAAATTGTCCTCCATACATGCCCCCTCCTCAAATATCGCCCCCCCCTTCTTCGTTTTCTTCGGCCCCGTGGGGCGATATTGCCCACGTTCAGAACCACTGCATTAGAATGTCTTGGGATTTCCCATGCCAGACAAATTCCCACTGTGTGTAAAATTTAGAGTACGAGAATCTCTCAGAGAGACCTGAAGACAATAGTTTAACATTCTGTGGCCGTTTCATTATTGGAATCTGGGAAGAGAGAAAGGGTTAGTTGACGATATGTGATGAACGTGCAGCCAATTCGTTCGGACTTTTACAGCCTCCCCGGCGGTGGTTGGTGGGTGTCTGGGGAATAAGAGACGTTGGATTGAGACATCTTATTGATTCAACTAATATGAGGAAGGCTATCTGTGGGCGAGCAACTCTTCAGTTTAGGCAGGCAGTCTCTCTCTCCCTCTCTCTCTCTCCGTCTCTGTCTCTCTCTCTCTCTCTCTCTCTCTCTCTCTCTCTCTCTCTCTCCCCCCCTCTCTCTCTCTCTCTCTCTCTCTCTCTCTCTCTCCCTCTCTCTCTCTCTCTCTCTCTCTCTCTCTCTCTCTCTCTCTCTCTCTCCGTGTCTCTCTCTCTCTCTCTGTTTGTGTGTTTTCTCTTCCTTCCGCCTACTTTTTCCCCCTCATTTGCAAGTGGTCATAAAATGGGATCAACAACGATCATCAGTTGTGGATCTTGATGTGGTGTTTGCATATGGGTAGAGAAAGGGATTAATCTCCCTTGTCCCATTAATTAGGTTGCCAGTGATACTCAGGTGAAACATTCCCATATCTTCCTATTTCATTCTTGCCCTTTGCTTAGCACGTTCAGTGTCAGTAATGCAGACTCGTGAATTGACAGTAATGTAATGTAGCTTATTAAATTATAGACTAGTGAAAGTCCTTTGTTGAAATTTGAAATGTTTCACTATGTAGATTCACATTCACGACTTGAAACGATTGTAGTAATCAAATCTCAAAGTAACAAGGAATAAGAAAATGGTAACTTCCCTGCGTTGGCAAGTAGAGGGTTAAGATATAAGAGATCTATGACAGCTCTGAGCAGCATGAAAAAGCTATTATATATAGCGCAGGGGCGAGGACCTGCGAAAGTATTGTTAAGTCTTGTTGGGCCGTGCCACAAACTAATAAATCAACCGGATTGGAAACACAAGCTTCGGGCTGTGTCGTTTTTTCATTTTTTTTTTTTACAGAAGTTAATGAGATGCGGCCGTATAACCAACATGGCCGCCGCTCGGGAAATTCCAATTCTAGTTCTATCTGCCGTAGAAATTTCTTTTTATTTGTCAAGATTGGTTGTATATGTATTAATAATGCATTATTAATGATGACCGTATGGACTTTTAGCGACCGCTGTATTGTAGCTATGCTGAAGCGTCGGTCGCAACCGTAAACCTACAATGGCGGACCTTTCGCTGTTTTGTGACGTCACACAATGGGCTCATCCAGTCTGGGTATTTTATTAGTCTGTGGGCCGTGCGTAGGTTTGCTTGTTTGTTTCTGTTTCCCTGTGACCGATCTAACACGACATTCATTTTGCATTATCTGAAGTCGGTGAAAAACCGTGGAAAACTCACGAGGTCCCGAAAGAGAAATTAGCCATTGACGTATCAAATAATGAACATAGGTCGTCACACCTCCCACGCTCTGTCCATAGGCAAACAAGATGAGGGGCAACAAACATAAACGGAGAAAGAGAAAGCGAAAAAAAAAAAAACGACAGCGACCCACATGTTGACACAATAATTAGGGTCGCCCCGTCCAGGGCACTGGCTTATTATTATTGTATGGGTCTATCCCCGGTGTCTGTAGCCTACCAGGTTTTTGTCCGTCTGAAGCCACATGGAGGTTGTCACGTGTCAGAAGTTGTAAGATCCCAACTGGCCGGGATTGACCACCGGAAAAACCCGGCAGAACAAAAAAAGGAAGCAACAGCAACAACAAAGTGCTGTTTCTGAGATATTTTATGCCTTGCCCCTGTTGTTCCTTCTAATTTTTAGTAATCAGTGTAAAAAATTTAAAAAAAAAAAATGCTGTGCAAATTTTATTAATGTGACAATAGTATGTGTGCAGTGAATGTGTATATGCATATGTAAACTTGAAATTATTTCAAGATAATTATGGCACAGAATATAGATCACTCATAGCTATTAATGTTGGCTGCCATTTGGCGGATGCAGCAACGTCAGTGTGAACAGAAACAGAAGAGATTACTATATTATTTAAGTAACTAATCTTTTTTGCACACATTAATTTCCTTTGTACCCTGATTGGAAAATGTATGTTTCCTACGCGCACAGCTTTGATGGAACACTGCGAACCCCCACCGTGTTATTAACTGCGTGTAGTTATTTTCGTGTGGGCCATTTTTCTTGGTGTTTAAATTGGTTTTTAGAAAACCTTTTAATGAAATAAAATAATGCAGCATCTACTGTAATATGGGTGAAATGGATGGACGAAGTGATTGACGGGTGAACGAATAGAGCCGGACACACAATCAAATTGGACATTTAATATAGAGACGCCGAATATTATTCTCTCTCTCTCTCTCACTCGTTGACATTTTCTCCTCTCTCTTTCTTTCCTCCTCCTCCTCTCTCTCTCCCCCCCCTCTCCGCCCCTCCCTCCCTCTTTCTCTCTCCTCCCCCCTCCCCCCATTTTGCACGTACGTATTTGAATAATATGATTAGGCCATACACATTAGACCTGCGTTGACATATTTTATTACATACTGCCTTGTGTATGGTTTGCGAGTGGAGGAGCGGAGTGAACTCGTAAGGAGAGCCATGAAGTGAAAGAGAAGTGACAAGCATCAATGTTCATCTCTCAGGGGGAATCTGGGGACATTGCAGGACCAGTGGTTGGGGAAAAGGATGAGGGAGAAGTGGAAACAATTTGTGGCTTGCGCGCGCTCTTGTGTCTGTATGCGTGCTCTTGCGTATGTGAGAGACAGGGACAGAGTGAGAGAGGGAGGAGATGGGGCATGAAAGGAAAAGGGAGAAGAAGATTTAGCGATTGAGAAAGCCGTAAAGTGACAGGGAACATATTAAATCATGACAGAGGCCATCCGCAAAGTGAGTGGTGTGTGAGAGAGTGTGTGTGTGTGTGTGTGAGTGGTTTTGGAAAAAGGGGGGGGGGCGCGAAATAATCAGCAAATCAATTGTTGAAGCTTCAGCCAGAAAGGAAGAGGCTTCAAGAGTAAAGACTGGCCGGTCTGTTTGTTTATGTGCGCGAATTGGTCTGAGAGGAACAGCTATTAAATGGGGAGGAGCGGGGACGATTCAGGCTTATGCTGAGCCATTTAAAATGTTTACACAGCAAGAACTCTCTTAAAGATTTTCTACTGGGCTCAGTGAAAGAAAGGAGAGAGAAAATGGGTTGGAAGGGATTGAAAGTATAAAATATTAGATCTCATTAAAGTAGGAAAGCCCTTGAGGTTGATTGGAGGAGTAAGGTGGAGGACGCGATCGACCGGAAACCATTTGCGAGCTCTGGGTGAAAAGGGTCGGGCTGAGGGTAGGGATGAACAAAAGATGGAGATAAGTAAGGAGAAATGGTGGGGTTCATCTCCCAACTTGCCTGCGTAATGAAAAGCAATTATTTAGAAGGGAAAGGTTTAGGGTCAGGAAGGACAGAGGAAAGCCGCCGAAGATGGGGGCAGAAGTGGGGGGGGGGGGGGGGGGGGGGACTCAGTTCGCGGTTTCGTCATAGCCGGGCTAAGGCCCAGCAGAGACCAGGGAGCTAGCCGGCGGCGGTAAGTGTCGGCTCAGGACGCTGGTGATGCAGTCAGGGCTTGTCTTTCTACTGCACTCTACTTTGGCCGGTGTCTCAAGACTGGATGTCACTCGGCACTTTATCCCCACCACGACTTTGTAATAATAAAAACCCACTGTGCTTTGGAATTTTGGGCTTTTGAAATTTCCTTTTATGGTGACATGTGACAAGACTGTATTTGGACCATTGGATCAGTTGTTTCCGAATTTATGCATTCAGTGATTATTATTTATCTGCGTTATTGTTTAGTCAGGTCTTTTGCAGTAAATGCTGTTGTAGACGTGGGTGAATCTATTTTTCTTAAGAGTACTGTTGTTTACATTGTGTATTTTTCTATTATTTTCTTAGCAGATTTTTGCGCAGTTAACGTCTTTTTACGTCCACAGAGAAAATTCTGAGGTTTTCATCATTCTTCTGTCTATCGATAGATCGTCAATACCAGATGTACATGCGCGTAATCGTAACTTGCCAATATTTAAATGGGAAGACAGGCTGTCACTACTCTCCACTGACATGTTGTGCTTTACACAGTGATTTTTCTTAATATTTGATACGATACGACGGACCAATTTGTGCATTTGATGAGGCTATGCATTAGTTTATCAGATACATTGTTGATGATGTTTTGCAGCTTTGAGAAATGCACATCTGTTTGGGGTTTTTTTTTGTGAGCATTAATTGTTATTTTTATTTTTTATGAAGACTCAGGCCATTCTCAGTATTCTACGACGTGGTAGCGTTGTTGTTGTTTAAGGATACTGGCAGTTGGACTTGTGACCAACAGGTGGTCATTACAGTAACTTGGAGTGAAGTTGACTCAGTAACATTCGAAATCGTGGAATGCTATTCACGTCTTTGTGAACGACTAGTTTACATGGTTTAGACAGCGGGGTTTTGACCTCTCTTATGAATGTTTCTGGTGAACCATAATATTATTATCATAATTTGCATTGCCTGGTATATGATACAAACATGAAGCTCGTCATGATAGTGAGGCCTTTAGATGTGAATGCCTAGTTCGTGCTCGGAAAAGATCTGCTGTCTCCATCACCTTTCTGCCTACCAAATACCTCAATAATGAAGCTGTTCAACTGCAGGCGAGGTGAACTCATAGGTTTAGTTTTAGTTGGGAATTAGGAACGATTGTTTCTACTATTTCATACTTGTGTTGCTGAAAGTGGACGTCTAGATAAGTTTCGCTTGGGTTAAGTGCAGTTGAAATTGCTTTTCCACTGTTTTGCCTTGCTTTGTCATCGACCAGTTTGACGTAGGTCATGCAGTCATTGAAGGTATGCGGTCCCATGTTGTTCTGGTGGGTTAGTGAGGTCAGGGTCAGCCTATAGTAATTATCTGGCCTCTTTTGTCCGCGGATGGTATGGCATCTGGGATCACACACATTCACTGTATAGTCAGCCTGTTCTGTCGTGTCAAAGGGAAAAACACCCTGTCCGCCAATCTTGGTCAAATTCACTATGTGACATTATTTTCTCATAAGAAGTAAGCTTTTATCTTTCTATCTGGATTGCAATATTTGCTTGGCTGTTGTTTGGCGCTTTGCGCTAGGGGCGCCTACGTATGGGCACGATCTCTAACCCTGTCCTTATCCTCAACCCTAGTAAATCTTATCCAATTCCTAACCCTGCCCCCTACCCTACCCTTTCAACCAAAAAAAAAAAAAAACACCAAAAAAAAACAAGAAGAAAATCTGAAAGAATAATTAATCAAAATTAATCAAGGCTGTTGTTGGGAGCATATCGGGAGGAGCTTTCTAGCTCTGGAGCCACGGAACGATCTAAAATATATATCCTTAGCGGAAAAAAACAACTGTTGGGACGTACGTACTTGTAACTACATTCTATTTGCTTATCATAAAGTGGAAAGTGAATAAAGAATAAAGCAAGACGCAACACCAAATATGTTCCAGTCTCTTTGCGACCTGACTTCTTGTTCTATCACCATTCTCTGAAAAATTGGAGATCTTTTAGTTTTGTAGAAGAGACATAATAAATGCAAACTTAGGCGCTTATTTGAAATGCGTTATGACGCTTATCAAGCTGTTTCACAGTTCCGATTTGTTCGAAGTCCTTATCATAAAAAACGAAAGCCGCTAACGTTTAACGTCGAATTTCCAAGGCGTGCAAAAAGTGGAGTTGGAACAAACAAGGACTGAGGTCGCGTCTTGTAAAATTTAACTTTAGGCCTTTAGGGTCTTTTTCATTAACTGTGCAGTGGTAGCTGTGGAGAGTTTCTTTCAAATTTGTCCGCGGGTATAACAAAATAACAAAGACTTAATCGATTTTTCCATGAAATGAGCCTAGGAGACTGTATTTTGTGTGGGTTTGATACGTGTTTTGGCGATCTCGAGATTGTTACTTACTATAGTCCACACTGGATTTCTGTATTATTGGTCTGAGGAAATACTTCTTATTTTATAAGTAGATATCTGGTGTTAGACGCAACTTTTGATGTTTACTGACTTAGAATGGCTGTTATTCAAAAGTTTGTGTTTCAATCCTTTCCGAGCTTGGTTTCATTATTATACGATCATTCAAGAATGACGGTAACCCAAAAAAAAAAAAAAACAACCCAAAACGAAACGATGGATTTTGTACGTCTGTGGAGATTCTGAAAAATCACTGAGAATTATCAGCAAAGAAGTGCCTTTTCTGCACAGCGCGCCTGCGGCCCCCCCCCCCCCCTATTTAAATCTTGTCTCCAATCTTTTGTACTAACCAATTTCCTGGTTGACTTTCACCACTGCCCCCCCCCCTCCCTCACCCTCTCTCTCGCGCTCACTCTCCAGTCAGCGATACTTCTAAATTTCCGCATTCAGACTTTATTCATACTTTGAACCACACTAGGATGCCATGATTCGCCAAATTCTTCATTTCTCGATTATATTGTTCTTATCAATAACCAAGATATTTTGAACAATGTTAAAAAATGAGACGGGTGGGTGTTTGTATATGTGTTTGTGTGTGGGAAGGGGTTGCAAGGGAGGGGGAGTGAATGTTGTGCAGTGGCTTCAAAACCATCTTACGCTCTAATGACAAAAGAAGCCAAGCATGGCCATGTCAGGATTAGTTGACATAGCATGGCACTGGTGAGAGGTGAGGGTCACTTTGCTTAAAGATTGTCATCCATATAGTACGCAGGTTACCTTTGTCCTTGTGTCATAACCTGGTACATTTCAGATGTAACACTGTGGTGAAAGGCACTCGTCATAAACACGCCATTTCTCCGGAATGACTAGCTGCCATGGCGCAGTCTTTTTGAGTAGGCTATTATCTGTAGACCACACTTTGTTCCTGAACAGTTTGCTTCTGTTTAGCCACTAGAGACGCCGCTCCAGCAGTTGCAGAGAGTCAAAATTGTTAGGATGCAAAATTGCATGGCGAAGAGTGTGTGCTCCACCGACGGTTTCTATTTGTCTATTGTAGTCGACAAACCTATAAATGAAATGTTTAGGGGTGAGGTCCAGCAAACAGCCGCTTAGACAGTCTGTGATCATTTAGAAAACGACAGATCGAGGGAGCATTTTTTTTTTCTGTTTCTGTTTTGCGTTCACATTGTTTAACATGGACCATTGTCCTGTCCCAGATTGAAGTATTAACCCAATGTATCAGATTGTAAAATATCTTGTAACTCCCGGGCCGTTCGCAGACACCATTTTCAGTCTCTGATCCCGGTACGGATAAATACTAAGCAATATAACAGTTAGACAACGCCGGACGCCCCGCGGGTCGTACTCGAAGCCTACTGCAACTCCTTACAGTTCAAGCTGTCGCCATAATCGTTTGTTTCCCCCTAGTGACCGACTATCCACAATGTTTATCATGCAGTTATGAAATGTTCGTTGGCCACTCTTTTTTTTTTTCTCCCATAGCCCGCGTGAAACCGGACTCGCCTTGCCCTCATTCAGTGACGAACCTTACGCTTTTCTATGTATGTCCACAGTCAGAGATCAAAGCCGTGCCCTTTTGATGTCCTGGCTACCGAAATAATGATTTATTGAGCAGTTTTTATCGGTTGGTTTCTTTCATAGTTACTCTTTTGCCGTCTGCGCTCGGAATAATGTTACAGCATCAAAATTGATATTATACAAGAAAGAGTTTTTTTTTCGCTTTCTTGCACGCGATTGCCTTTGCATAGTTGTATAATTATGTCTGTCGGTGCCTGGATGGGAAAAACCCTGTGACCGTCACACCGTGACGATTTATGATAATATGTATATCGATGATTGCACCAGCGTTGCCGGTGAAGATTTTCAAAAATCCCAAGAATGTCGTATAAAGAATCCCAAAATATGTTTAAAAAAAAAAAAAACCCCAACCCCCCCAAAATACATTTAAAATTGACAATTTCATTTATGTATTGACATTAAATTAAGCAGAATAGTGATTAGCTCGCAGACCTTTGCAAAGATCCTCTGACTTGGGCCATCTCAAACTACCTCTTAGGCCATTTTGGCTTTATTTTTATCTTTTAAGTCGCAAATGGAAGGGCTATTTGTGATTTCTCTCTCTCTCTCTCTTTTTTTTTTTTTTACAAAGAAATAACAGCAAAATATAGTGTACAAAAGCCTGAAAAATCCCCACATCTGTTTAAAAAAAAAAAAACCCACCAAGATCCTAAAATGCAATCAAAATCCCAATATCCTGGGGAAAGTCCCAGGCACTGGCAAGGCTGGGTTGTGGGTTGCACAAACCGCCAAAGTTTTGAAAGTTCAGTTTTACGTAAGGCAAAGAAAAAGAAAAACAAACAAACAGAAACAACTAATTAAATGTGTGTTTGCGCATTTTGTACACAGAAAACTTAGATGGCAGTTTGTTCATAATGAATTTGGAAAAAAAAATCTACATGTATTGTGTTCTGCCGTAAGATGTTTTTACCCTGTGATATGGAATTGTGTGATCTTGTATTTCCTCCAACAAATAAATACATTAATATAAAATAAGTAAATACAGTTCCTGTTTGGACTGTGCCGCGCCGGAGCTATCGTTGCTGTCTTTTGTCTGTGATCATTTCTGTTCGGACTGTTTACATGGTGAGATGAAAATCGGTTACGGCCTATACGTGTAGCTTAGTGTAACGAGGGCACAGTATACATAAGTGAAATTAATGGAAGCCGGCCGAGTTTAGGCCCTCTTTCTTGCTGTGGATGCAGTCATTATTATTCAAGATAGCTATCTCGTTTGCTCATCTTTCTCTTCTCCCCCCCCCCCCCCCCGAATATCCTGGTTTCGTGGGGGAAGAGAGGAGAGTAAGACTGATGATTGATGAGAGAGGCTGGTGAATAATAGCTTTGGGAGGTTTTGTTTATTTGAGAATCATGAAACTTAGTACGGTTAAGCGGATATCAATATTGTAGTTTTGACAGAGAAGGGGAGCAGGGGAAAAAGAAGGGGGGGGGGGGAGGGGGGGCGGCGGGGACAAGAGGATAATTTAGTCTGTCAGAAAAAAATTCAGGATGATTAGTTTTTGCATCTTTGTTTATTTGTAGTACATTGCTGTGTGTCCATGGAATGTGAAGTCGGCAGTATTTATGGTGTCCTGTGAAATAATTCAGCCTGCATTTATAATATCGTGTGAAATGCAACATCAACATTGTATTCCTCATAGAGTGGATGTTTTTGTGTGCAGTTCTTTAGAAGCTTTTTTATAGTGCCGCATAACATCGGTAAACGTCCTTTTTTTAAAATGTGTATTCGTAATAAGTTTGAGAGTGAGGACCATTCTGTTGTAAGGTGTGAATTGTGGCTTAGTATCCAGAACTTACCAAACCGTGAAGTTAATACTTGCACTAAAGAGCCTTTGTGTTTTGAATATCATGCATTGAGAATAGGGCTCCTCAGCTGCTGCCTAGACGACTGTATTAGTCGCATGGTTCTAGCTTTCCCTTCATATGATTTTCAGAACTTTTATGACCACATCTTTGTCAGATTTTCTCAACCAGCAGGCAGCGTGGAAGCTCCGAATGAGTCACTAGGTCACGCTATTTTATCGATTTATTTTTTCACTTTCCTTTGTCTTTCACTGGCCGACAAAAGACTGTCTCATTTTTTCATTGCAATTAGATTGCTACCATTTTTGCGGTCAGTGGCAAGGAGCTTAAAACAAGGTTGTAATGTTATTACATTAAGCTTCCTGTCAAAATTGGATGGCTTGAAAGAAAAAAAACAACAACAAAAGACAAAGTTCAAGCGAGAAGAATGAAAAAAAAAACAACAACAACAACAGAAAACAACACTTTAGGTACGATGGAGGAAAGTATTAAGGAAATAAATAAAAATAATAATGATCATTATTGCGGACCCTTGGTTATTTCTGATTTTGATTATTTCTTTAATTTTGACCGTAAGTTGAAGACCACGTACTTTTAAAGTGTTTCGAAATCCTGGCCCAGTGGATCAAATTTTGCTGGAGTTGGTGGGGGAAGTGACATGGTACAGAAAAACTGGGCTGGTGAACAGCTGTAATTGTGACCAGGTGATACCTTTCCACATCTGTGTCCTGTAATGCTTATAGCGGTTGTATGCCAAAGTCGGCCAAATAACTGAGCTTACAATGTAGTGATAACTGTAGTTATGCTGTCCTCAGGAAATATTGTCTGTTTGGCACAACAGCAACGGGTGTATGGCCAAGATCCTTTTTCCCCCCATGGGTTTTCAGGAAGGTCAAATCGTTTCAGTCATTATTGCTTTCATTGTTGTTTCGTTGTCTTTTCCTGTTTATCAAGAAATTCTGCTCCCCTAGGAAAAATATTTTTCATGGATTTCAATTTTTTCCTCAAGAGCCCAAAAATTTGAGCAAATTTCCTGGAATTCCCAATTGAGGAGGGCAAGAAAATAACAGTAAAAGTAATTTAATGATCGGGCAGGCGGTGCACGGAGGTCCTGGAAATTAATCGATTTATTAATTTTAGAAAAATATGCGTTGGGAATTCTTCAGTGCGCCTGCTGAAGGCAAACAGAGTGAGAGAGAGAGAGGAGAGATAGAGAGAGAGAATGGGTGACATCACGCGTTGTCTTTATTGTTGTCCATATTTCAGCAGTGAGGATCAGGTAATGTCACATGAATACGCACAGTTTGAATATTTTTTAACCTCAGAATTCGGTCATCATATCTGAAACATGTCAGAGCTTAATTCGTCATAACACCACTATGTCAGCCTGATCTAAGTGAGAATTCAAACGAATGGAATGGCAGTGCTGACTTAGTTGATGGGTTCTCTGCTTCTAAAAAAATAAAACAACGTACAATATGTATGTACCAGTGTTCCACCACAAGTAATGAGGCCTATTTGCTTTCATAAGCTCAGTCAAATTTTTTTCATGGATTGTTATTTTTGTAAAATTTATTTACTCTCTGAATTTTAATATTTTTCAATATCATTATTTGTGTTTTTGGATTTTGTCACTTAAAAAAAAAGTTTTCAAAAACTAGAAGGAGTTTTTTTTTCATAAGAGTAGCCATTATTTCAAATTCCTGAGAATCCCATATAAACAAACAAATAAACAAAAATTTTCAGTGCTGAAAGAAAGCATCTTTTAAAGAATCGCTCTCTTAAACATAGCTGTAGTTACCAGGTCTTGTGTCCAATCAATTAACCTCTGGAGGGCGTTCTATGGGATGTTGCAATTTGCAGTGCTGTTACTTTTTATTGCCAGCTAAGCATGTTATTAATGCCCTTTGGCTGTCCTGTCACTCATTATCATTGTGTTCTGTTGTGGTTCAAGTGAGTATTGTAATATATTGTAGGTGGAAAGAACGATATCATTCGGAAGTGGATAGTTTTTCTGGGAGGGGGGGGGGGGGGAGAGTCGTATTTATCCAGAACGTTCTTACTTTTCTCTGTGCTGCTGACGTATCGGGTTTTTTTCTAGAGATGTTTATTAAACAGCAGTTTGTGCAGACGGTTTTGGGATTCTCTTTCTCGGCTTGTCTTTCAGTTTCAGCATTTTTTTTTTTCTCTCTTGGCCGTGTAAATTGTGTCAGGTCGATTAACAGTTGTTTTCATACAAAGCAACCAGTGAGATTGATTTTAGTAAGATCTTGAATATTTCACACCGTTTCCGACATATCATGACCATAGTTCTTGTCTGCTCTCTCCATTTTCTAAAAAACTGAAGATCTTTTAGAATATACAAGAGGTATAGCAAATGCACACCCATGACACCTGTTTAAATTGCGTTGTGACACGCAGCAAGCTGTTTCACGCTCATTTTTATCCTAACTCCTTGCCATAATGCCAAAGTCGCAATCGTTAACGTCGAATTTCTCAGTTGGAGTTGGGGCTGGAACAAACAAGAACAGAAGTCGCAATATGCCAAAGCTCATGTAAGCGTTTATGGGGCCTTAACGCAAGCGAGTGTTCAGCCATTTTTTGTGTGCACGGTATCCGAAAACGGTTGTCATCGAACGAGGCAATGACAGACATAATTATCAGATTTTTTTATGAACTCGCTGAATTGACTCATTCCTTCACGCCGCGCTGGGCGGCTCATCCGACAAAAGACTCAATTCAAATAGCGCATGGAAGTCACACCTGGACATGTTCTTTATTAGATTTTCAATAATTTGGCATTTTTCTGCATTTCTTATGCTCCCATACAATCTTAATACTGATAACCATCGTTCACCATCGTGAGGGCAAAGCAAGGGACCTTTCCTCTCGTTAGAAAAACTACCCTCAAGAGAACTTTACCTTAACCTTTCGAACATTCCTTACATAAGCTTCATCTATCGGGGAGGAAAATGTGCTCCCTTGAGTGAATTATTCAACAAGGAGTATTGGGTGAATGATGTAAGCGTGCGATGTGCCATAATTCTGTGTGTCACATTTGTCATATCCGTGTAAGTGCCAGAGGTCCATTTAGATGTGACGCGCCTTTGCCTTGCCTGTTGTGAATTATTTATTTGTCAGAGAACAAAAGCACGTTTAAAATGTGAAAGTAAACAAACGAAGGCAGTTTTTTTTTCGTTCTTTCTTTCTTTCTTACGTGTTTATGGGTGTGGTATAAGATCGTTATGGAAGTACAAGATAGCAATATTAAGTGGACTGTTTAAGCATGCGAACAGCTCTGTGTGACAACTTTCGCCTGAAAACAGTAATATGTATTCAGAGCACACCAAGTCAATGTAATACAACGAAGGGACACGTTTTGCCTTAATTTATAATGGTTTTGGTTATGCTGATGACGAACAGCTGTAAAGATTCGTGACTTGAAGCGAAAAGTGATCTTGCTTTACGGCGAATACTGTGTCATTGTAGAGCTTTTTATTTAGTGCAATACACTCTAGAACTGCCGTGCATGGTAGCATTTTGTTATCTGTGTGTAATTTTTTTCTGAGACAGCATGTGTCTGTTCCGGTAAGTGGCCGGTGTTGGAAGCATTGCCTATTTTCAAAGAACTGAAAGTTAAATTAGTCACGGCTTCCCAAGAGTGGCTCTTGCACATCATCTCTTCTACCCTTCTGAATTCTCGCTCAGGATATCATTATATTTAATCGTACCTTTTTCATGCCATTCACGTGTTCCATCCATCCATCCATCCATCCATCCATCCATCCATCCATCCATCCATCCATCCATCCATCCATCCATCCATCCATCCATCCATCAATCCATCCATCCATCAATCCGTCCGTCCATCCATCCATCCATCCATCAATCCGTCCGTCCATCCATCCATCCATCCATCCATCCATCCATCCATCCATCAATCCGTCCGTCCATCCATCCATCCATCCATCAATCCGTCCGTCCATCCATCCATCCATCCATCAATCCGTCCGTCCGTCCATCCATCCATCCATCCATCCATCCATCCATCCATCCATCCATCAATCCATCCATCCATCAATCCGTCCATCCATCCATCCATCAATCCATCCATCCATCCATCCATCAATCCACCCATCCATCAATCCATCCATCCATCAATCCGTCCGTCCGTCCATCCATCCATCCATCCATCCATCCATCCATCCATCCATCCATCAATCCATCCATCCATCAATCCATCCATCCATCAATCCGTCCATCCATCCATCAATCCATCCATCCGTCAATCCATCCATCCATCCATCCATCAATCCGTCCATCCATCCATCAATCCATCCATCCATCAATCCATCCATCCATCAATCCGTCCATCCATCCATCAATCCGTCCATCCATCCATCAATCCGTCCGTCCGTCCATCCATCCATCAATCCGTCCATCCATCCATCAATCCATCCATCCATCAATCCATCCATCCATCCATCCATCCATCCATCAATCCATCCATCCATCAATCCGTCCGTCCATCCATCCATCCATCAATCCGTCCGTCCATCCATCCATCCATCCATCCATCCATCCATCCATCAATCCGTCCGTCCATCCATCCATCCATCCATCAATCCGTCCGTCCATCCATCCATCCATCCATCAATCCGTCCGTCCGTCCATCCATCCATCCATCCATCAATCCATCCATCCATCAATCCGTCCATCCATCCATCAATCCATCCATCCATCCATCCATCCATCCATCAATCCATCCATCCATCCATCAGTCCATCCATCCATCAATCCGTCCGTCCGTCCATCCATCCATCCATCCATCCATCCATCAATCCATCCATCCATCAATCCATCCATCCATCAATCCGTCCATCCATCCATCAATCCATCCATCCATCAATCCATCCATCCATCCATCAATCCGTCCATCCATCCATAAATCCATCCATCCATCAATCCATCCATCCATCAATCCGTCCATCCATCCATCAATCCGTCCATCCATCCATCAATCCGTCCGTCCGTCCATCCATCCATCAATCCGTCCATCCATCCATCAATCCGTCCATCCATCCATCCACCCATCCATCCATCCGTCCGTCCGTCCGTCCGTCCATCAATCCATCCATCCATCCATCCATCCATCCATCCATCCATCAATCCATCCATCCATCCATCAATCCATCCATCCATCCATCCATCCATCCATCCATCAATCTGTCCGTCCGTCCGTTAGCCCGCCCATCCCATATCCATCCGCCCACCCACCCTTCCTTTGATCCATCCATCCGTCAGTCCGTTCACCCGCCCGCCTGTCCGTCCGTCCGTCCGTCCATCCATCCATCCATCCGCCAGTATGCCTGTCTGTCCTTCTGTCCATTTCAAAATTAGATTTGCATTCCTTGCGCACCCGGCAGATCCCGTGCAGACATATATTTAATGACATTATATTAAAAGGCCCCAGTGGGACAAGTTAACGGTAACGATGTTATCTGCACTGCCCTTTTATGTAGATCTAGGAGTGGAAAGCAAGTACTGAACTGACCGAGCTTTTGCTGGTCACTGAAATATATGTTAATAGATGCGGGAAACACTAATTACCTCAGGTATACAGACCAAGTTAACACTGTTAATTGGTGCGGAAGGGTCAAGTTCGTGTCACCGGCCCCAGTCCGGCAATGTTTAGAATTGTCTTTTGGTTGGCTGAAACGATATTCATTATTATGGTACTGATATGAACGTGTAGAAGTATGGAATTAATTCTTTAAGAAAAAAGAGAAAGAAAAAAGACAAAACCACCCCCCCCCCCCCCCGAAACTTCCATGTTCAAAATCCGCAGGATTATGCTGTTGTGTGTTGGAAGTTGAAGTCGGTTGCATTCTTGGTTTTGCTGCATATCAGATTATACAGTTCTCTTGTTTGTGTCGCTGGTGATAATCCTATCTTTTTCTTCTATATTTTCTCAGTGTAGCGAGCCAAACCTAATGAAAGAGATTGGCAAGGAGGGCAAAATCAAGTGGGGAGGGGGTGGGGGGGAAAGGAAGATTGGTAAGAAGATAAAATAATGCCCCAAAATCATTGCTGTCGATTAAAATCAAGCGAAAGCAAAATTTTCCTGGCTGTCACCCACCCCAGCAGGAGTGTCACGTTTCTTATACTTTTACTACATCATCACGGGCCACACATAACATTGCAGATGTTCAACAGATTGTCCCGAGCAAACACCAGGTGGCCTTGTGACTCAGGACCATTGTTTAGTATTGGCCTGCTGTTAGTGTAGGAGATAGATAGATCCTTCCTCTGCCATGTGGCTGTGTCACCGTGTGTATCTTTTGTGGCCGTTCTGACACGTTGGCTATTGGTTGGCTTTGACTTGGTATAGCCTGGCTGTCCTGTAAAGTAAATACTTGAAATTACGTTCGGTTTTAATAACATTATTTTTACATGAAATTTGTCTGTAGGCCTACTTGATATACATCTGTTCTTTAGCTAGGTAAATAGTCTTAATGACGATAACTTACTGTAAATACTTGCATTAAGTTGAATTACATTACTCTTGCACATGAAATTTATATATTTGACGCGATCTATTTTTCATCTCGGTAGACAATTTCAAGTCACGTGTTTTTTCCTGAAAAAAAAAACTACAAAATGTTTCGAAGTATCGAGAAATTTTAATGTGCTCGACCTTCAAGGACGTTTAATGACTTTTTGTCTTTCTTGTTTTAAAATGAATTACTTTTTAACTTTCCTTGTCCGGGCCCCACCAGAGTCGAGCATTTTTATTAAAAAGTTTATTTTTTTTGCATTGTTTCCGCCATACTGTAGACACTATCGCAACACCAACGGGTGAATTTGCCGGGTTTGGCGACACGTTGGCAGTGGCCGGTCAGGTTCTATTACACCCCAACTTTTACTGCTGACCACTCGAGCATGCGGCTACCAACTCCTTTCTGTCAAAAGCTTTACGGCTGTCATTATCTGGCCATTTGTCTCCAGCTCGAGACTAGCACGAGGAGGAATCTGGGAGTTTCCATCTACAATAAAGTTTAGTGGATAGAGGGAAAGTACATCATGTAAAACCTCTGTGTATCATGTAGTTTATATTTATTTCATGAAATTTCCTGATTGCTCGGGATTTAATTGGACCGTAAATTTTGCATTCGTTTTCGAAAACAGCATCTTTTATTGAAGAGAGCAGTTGTCCCTTTGGCCTTTTTGCACTCGATCATGAATGACACTTTTCATGGTTTCATTTCCATCCTGAATAGTAATAATAGGCCGGAACTCAAATTTACACAAAAATAGAGAAGGAAGAGGGAATGCCTTTGATTGCCTTTTCAACATAATATTAAATGTCTTTGACCGAGGCAGTTAACACTGCACACCCGTCTTGGCTCAGAGCAAAAAAAAAATAAAAAAAATAAATAAATGATGTCACTTTATTTGCTAGCAATATATCGCCAGCACTGAACATGGGTGCGGGTGACCATTTGCCTGGCGGAGACATAAAATACAGCAATATCTTCTGACCACCCCTGCCCTGTTTGTCTACACAGGTTAAGTGCAAAGACGTGAGGTTCTTTTCGTGTTGGGGGCAAACATGACCAGTACAGCTGTCCGCTTGGACAATGAATAGTGGGAAAGTACAGGAGAGACAGAAAACAAAAACATGTCTTTTTTATTCAGGAAGTAACTGTAGTCTTTCCACTTATGTAATATGTAGTGCCTTTTCTATTTACTCTCTTCGTATGGCAGATGCCCGTCATTTTGCACTTAAAACCAAGCCCGGCACTCTTTCTTCACGCCACGTCCAGGCAATCTGTGTATCGCTAGTGATCTCCATGTTTCTCCAGTAGTGTCCACCGGTCTTCCAAGCGGAAAATAAAATTAACTATGTGACTAGGGGTAACGGCCAACCACAAGATAACAGCCCTGTGTTTGTTGTCTATCAACCCATCTTTTCTTGTTCGCCCTCTTTTGGATCAGTCGCTGGTTGTTGTTTTTTTAGCCACCTGCCCTTGGGTCATTGTGGTACGAACAGTTTTAGAAGCACTTTGTCTTAAATTAAAAAAGAGGGAAGAGGAAATGGACTTGTGCATGATATTTATTAGTTGGCTTTGGGGAAGGGGGTGGGGGAGGGTTGGTGGTTGGTTGAGACAGTGATAATCATGTATTCAGTTGCTGGTCAGATTTTATTGTTTTTTTCATGATGTATGGCATTTCTAATGCAGATGTTTGGCTACTTTTCTTTCCGCTGCGAAAATCTGTCAGCCACTTCATGTCTCAAGTGCTCTTAGAGCAGCATAATTGTCCCCCATCGCATTATCTACCTATGGGCATTGTAAGGGTCGTTTTTGTTGAAGTAATAATTTCATCTGTACCGATGGTGACCTGTCACATGGCAAGATCCTAGGGCATTCTGTAAAGTTTGCATTTCTTTTTTGGTTATTATTTGTTATCCTGAAACAAGAAAGGAGCTAGGCTATATCGTGCATATTTATACTGAACCATTGGCAAGAGCATCCATTCTGGACATTATATTATGTTATTCGCCCGCTGTTTTGCATAACAAAATCGTGTGAAGGGGAATGCTGAAGTATGTGTCGAATTCACTCAGTTTATACCACCGTGTCATATTACAGCCCTGGATAACACATTTCAGTGATTGAGGAGAAAGACAAGAAATAAATATCTAACCTCCAAACCGCCACCTACAGTGAAAAGCTATTTCAGCCATGTCCGTCCTTTCGTCCAGTTGGAAATTTAATGTCAAAATATATCAAGATACAAGAAATCGATGTGCCGCAGGCATGAGGGGTACATTAACTAACTGCAATTCGGTGACAAAAATGTCATTATGTGCATAAAATCCATCTTCCCTCGAGTGTATTATTTACATGAGTGTTATTTCCTGTTTCCTTCACTCAGACTAATCGTAGGAATTGCTTTGTGTAGTCATAACGAAAAAGAAGAAAATGTAATGCAGCAGAAGACACGGGTATAACGGAACACTTCCTAAAATAAATGTGTCCAAAGACACAGTGATTATTCGTGGTTCGATCGGTAATCTAATCACTTAAGCTTATACAGAGACCTTTGCCGCTATTGAATTGTGCCTGTGGCTCCATTGACCAATGTTTATGGGTTTGGGGAAGTAAACACCTTCTATTCTGAATGCTGGAATGCACAGAGAGCCATATTATGTCATCTGATGGTAATGATCTTTATAGTTCTGGCAGGCTGGGATAGATCGATTACTCACTGGGAAAACAGGCCATTTCGAGACAATGCACGCTGCACCCAAGAGGTTTTTCATTGGACTTTATTGAGGAGGCATCAAGAATAAAAACTATACACACGCTGTAGTATGATGAACAGAACGACAAATTCAGATGTTAGATTATCTGCCATTGGTCCTTTAAAAAGGTACTGTAGGCGTACGGTCTGAAAATGTCGAGATGCAGGTCGTGTGACATGGTTATTTGATGGATTGTATTTAAGTCTTTTTGAAGCTTCGAGAGGTATGTTTGCTTATCTGTCTACCAGTGCGTGAGCAGGACCGCCGTCTGAACGATTTGGCATCTTGATCAGCTTCGCCGGAAAGGGCATTTGGAGTAGAAGAGTGGATAGAAACTCACGGGCATAAGAAGTGAGTGGCCTGACAAATGCACCGTCGAAAGTATCTGGAGCAAGAGAAGAGCAGGAGATGTGACAATTGCAAGCAGCTTAGCCATTTGGCAAAGAATTGTCAATTGTTACATGAGCTGCAAATGTCGGGGCTGTACAACTTGTATGTCACACAGAAGATTGTCTTGTGAGTTTGTCCCTGTGATTCCCCAACAATCTGCCTTCATGTACTCCGACATTGCATCTTTTATCCCTGTTGATGTGTTTTCAAGAAGTTGCTTCAAGTATCGTTTCTCCCATTGCTCACATTTGCAAATAAATTTTCAATGAACGTCGCCTTGGCTTTTCTCTTGAATGGTTTCTTCACCGTTCTTTGATTATCATGGCATTTAGCTTTTCAATGGAAATCGCCTCCAAAAATTCCGGAATAGTCGCAATTTAGGGTATCACATTTCAGGGGGTGTCTTAAATGCTGCCAAACATAGCTCAGCGGTTTTTCAAAACGCCTGCAGGAGAAATGGCGTCACCATGGTGATGAAAGCAGCCAGAAAACTGGCAGGTGATCCTTGTGCAAAACCATGCGTGGCCCAGTGGCTTGGCGCAAGGGAAACTTATGTTTTGTATTTGAAGGCATATTTGCGGTTGTTATCATTTCAGTTGTCGGGTGTTCCAAGTAGGGAAGAAGGAAGTTTTTACTTGTTTTGATGAATATACACTGTATCAGGTAGGAAACATTAATCGTCTCAGCAATCGCACGAACATTGTGTATCGTTCTTTCCTGTTTAATCATATGGAAAACCAAAACACAAAAATTTAATAAAGTCGTAACCATTTACTTCAAGTCGTTGGGCAAAATAACAAATGTACATTTTTAAAAATTTCATTTAGAATTTTTATTATGAATGAAAGGGTGCAGCCACTTCTTTCACTGGTGTTTGTAATACATGTATGCATATTAACCGCAGCGACAGCTGAAAACGAGAGGGCTAACAATGAGTGGAGCGTACTGATGATCAAGTTTCCCGCAGCGAAAGAGTTCAGCGTCCAGTATTTTTCCGTACAGAAGTATGTTGTAGGCTCATGTCTTGAGATACTTATAGCAGGCCGACTTTCCAAATCCCATAGCCCCAGTGCACTCCCAGTATTCTCACAGCAACTTTGTCATGGGCTGGCAGCTCAACGTGAACTAATTCAGTTTTATCCAGTGTGGTGACATCAGTCTAACCCATGAGAATTCAGCCAGGCCGTAAGAGTGGAATATTGCTGTGTATGCGATTAGTATTTGCATCGAGACAGGCACTTTGTTGAGGAGGGAACGAAACACATGGGGTTTTCCTAAGTTCATTGGAGAAAAGATGTGTGTGAAAGTGAGAAGTTAGTGCTTTTGGGATAGCAGCTTAGTCTTTTCTATGTTAATGCGGAGTAGTGCTCAGGTTTTAGGTATTCTGCTCTCCTTGGGTCCGAATTCTGTCCACTTTTGGTAATTTTAGTGGCCTGTGCATTGTGTGAGATAAGTCAACATTCAGATTTCAGCAATTTACCAGGTGTTTTGCTGGGGTGTTTATTCGATTTTTTTTTACATTTAATACACGTAATTATTGTTGTAAGGACGTGGGCAAACGTGCCGATCTGTAAACAGAAAACACAGTTTGTGTCGATCATCACCTCCCTCTGGTTTGCAGGGACACCCGTTGGTGACAGATGGTCGCCACTGACGTTTTGTGGGTTCCAATTAATCTATTCAAAAGAAAAAGATCAATTCATGCCAGAAAATGTATATTACGCATATATCACGCACCCATTTTTTTCCGATAACTTTTCCCCCTCCAAAGGACACGAAAATTAGATATCGGTTACAGACCCGTGAAGCAAAAGTTAAAAGTTGGTTGCCTTGACCATGTAACCTTTCATGCAGTGGAGCAAATATTAACAAATATATATATCCAGCTCCAATTAGGGAGTTATTCACTGTATTTAAACTGATATAGAATAAATCAGTTTCAAAATAAAATGAATCCAGAATTTTGCTTAGGCATCAACATGGATAGAAGTCTTGGTTTTATTGTTACTGCATTTTTAAATGGTTCCCAAAGTTGCTTATGGGAATTAAAACGCACACATAATATATGTAACGTATTAACTCATGGGAAAACGAGGGGACTCGTTGCATGCACTCAAGAACCACGTTTTGTAACTACAGGCTTTTAACAAGTACTGAACAAACAAACATGATAATAAAATATCACATTAACTAATATAGCCATTAAGACGCAGAGCTCGCTGACAACGTGTTGTAACCTTCAAATGATGCACTTCCAGTGTTAAATGTTGGGCAGTTTTTGTACTTGGCGAAATGCCAGCCCAGGCATACCACTACGCGGGCGGTATTGCATACAGCCGTATCTCAATTTTAGCAACTTTTCAGGAGAAGCAAAAAACTGAATATCTCGCTTCATTGTGAACACATTGGTCTGGCGCTTTGATCGTTTGTCCCTTGAAACTCGACTGGGCCTGTCCCTATGTCACTATGTCTATAACGTACATACTTTTGTCTCTGGAGCACTTACAACTATTGTACTCTAATATATAGTTATCGAATACAGACGTAAGTAAACATACATCCGAATTTTACTCTGTATCGTCAATTGCATAAAGCTGTAACTCAAGATACGGCTTTTTCATAACGAGTTACTGCAGATGTGAAGGGGAAATGTCAGTTGCATATAATTGTATCTGGAGATACAGCTTTTTCATATTGAGATACTGTGCATGCCAAAGATGCTGCATATATTGTTGATGAAGACTTACGTCTGTATGCAACTTCCTTAAATATACCCTCAAACAGTAAACATGATTGTTTACAGGAAAGAAGAGTGTAACATAGAGGACGTCAAAGTTGAACTTTTATTAACTAAATAATACACAACACAATTAATACGTAATGATGTAAGAATACTGCAATATCAAAGTTCTTTAATATAAAAATGAAAACATTTTTCCAAACATATAAGTGAACGGATCTAATCGATTTGGAAAAAATCACGTGGCCAATAATAGCCTTCTATTGAAGTCAGACTTGATTGCAAATACATGTAGTGATTAATTGTTTTTTAATAAAGTTGAAAGAAGATCATTGGACTGAACGTTTGTTCTAATATAACTAAGCCTGTATCCGCACCATCTTTCACGTGTGAATACAAGACTGAATCATTTGATCAAGCAAAATGTTCATAATAAAAAGGAGTATGAAATAAAAACAAACATAAAAGACCTGCAACATGAATAATCACCAGGTTTAGGAAGTACAATGTAGTTTGAACGCTAATTATCAATGAATAACGCTGCAAAATGATTTTATCATGCGACAAGGCGCAATGGCGTAATGACAAGACGTAAAATCCAAAACATACCAGCGCTAAGATATTCTGAAAAAAGGATATGATTTTTTGAAACATTATGTTCGAACTGAACAACAAAAAGTGGGGATCATGACGACACAAAACTTTAAGTGGTGATGGACATTTGGGATCAATGTTTTTCTCGCACAGAGGTCATCGGATATTGCTGAATGTAACAGCTGAGGTTGTTCTAGCACGTTATAGTAGGGGGGAGTTAGTTGATCTAACTACAACCCTTTAGAAAACGAAACTATTACAGCTGTAAAATAAATAAACACGAGATCCGACGATAGATTAAATAATACTAAAGTTTAATAACTGTATAGTGAACAATAAATTACTAGGAAGACGCCAGCGAAACTAAATATCTACGCCACACAAAAGGAAACTCACTTACTCACCCCACCAACCACTCACACAGGTCTATATATATAAACATTCCTACAGAAAGTTCCCGAAATAAACGTTACCTTTGCCCTCGCACAAACTAACCAATCACGCATCAATACGTCATCAGGTTACATCACTCAAGGCCAAATCTGGCGTAAACATCCTTATCCACAGTGTTATCGAATGTTCGGGAACATACTAATATTTACTGAACGAGTCAAAACACCTGACAACAAGCGAGCGAGGAAAAAAACTACTCACTAGAAAAGAAGGTCAGGTCACGGAGTACAACAATAAAATGAAAGAAGAAATGAACACATGCTCACCAGTGTAACAAGAAAACGGGGGAGGGCAAGGGATAGCTTGCAGATGCTACACAACTCCCCAATTTAAGTTGAATATCTTTCAACTCCAAAACATTATTCAGCGTCTGCAATATCTTGAAATAATCTTATAGCACTCCCAATCTCACAAAGGTAGTTGCTAATTCTATTACAATTAATAACAATTTCAGTGTCTTCCCGAATGTCATCACAAATACAATACAATGCAGTGTACTTTGCATCACTAATACCATAACTAATACAATACCGTCATTGTGACAAACCAATAGTTAACAGTAGGCCTACCAGTCAAAATAACACAACGCCACCACTGTGGTGAAACAATGGTCAATGATATTATTACAAATCATATATGGTGAAACGATGGCCCATCGTTTACATAATGCTTCGTGCACGAATCATAGCATATGACTTGTTGTACATAACATGGTTATCTCCAAAATGTATAACTCATACGTACAATGGCAAAAATATCAATACATACTGACCACTGATTAGGGTCTTTCTTCATCATATTAGGTCAAAACAAGTTACAACATTGCAACATAACACAAACACTGCTTGCTCGCAGTCCCCATTTGGGTTACATTTTCCAAAAATTACACCAAGTTCCATTGGTAACTAATATGACATAGCATAAAATCAAAATGTGACTAACACATCATGACTCTCTATCAGCCATCAATTCAATATTCAGTCACAGATGAACTATGTCCCCAATTACAGTACAATAGGCAAAAGTATGGGTTACAATGCATTTCACTGATAGTGTACTACTTTAAAATACCCTGCTCAGGAAATCGGCACAGACATTTTCTCTGCCTTTTACGTAGTGAATCCTAAATCGATAAGACTGTAAAAATAAACTCCATCGTAATAACTTTGGACTGTCAAACTTGGCAGAGTTCAAAAACTCTAATGACCGATGGTCAGTTTGGAGCACAAACTCCTTTCCATACAAATACAAAGTAAACTTTTTTACAGCCCAAACAATAGCTAAACATTCGCGCTCTGAGGCCGAATATTTTGTCTCACGAGGCAATAGCTTACGACTAGCATATGCCACGGGGTACAACTTTCCCTCGTGTTCCTGCATAAGACTAGCGCCTAATCCGCGATCTGATGCATCAGTTGCTAAGACAAACTCTTTGGAAAAATCTGGCAAACATAACACGGGTTTGGAGATAATGACATTCTTCAAAGAGGTGTACGCTTTCTCCTGCGTTTCATCCCACTGAACTATATTGGGCTGACCCTTTCTAAGTAAATCAGACAATGGTGATGCAATCGCTGAAAAGTTAGGAATAAATTCATGGTAATATCCCACTAATCCTAAGAATGCTTTCACTTCCTTCTTAGTGGTGGGTCTGGGTGCGTCTCGTACCTTACATACATTCTCTTCTAACAGGCCAATCATACCTTCTCCCACTAAGTGTCCAACAAAGTCTACTTCAGACGTTCCAATCAGACACTTCGATGGTCTTGCAGTTAATCCAGCTTGGTCCATCCTCTGCAGTAAGTCCTTGAGAGTCTTCACATGCTCGTCGAATGTCTCTGTATGAATCAGCAGGTCGTCCACATATGCTGTCACATTGTTCATTCCACTGATCAATGGCTTTACGATCCTGTTCAGCGTGGCTCCTGAGTTCATCATCCCAAAAGGCATCCGAATGAATTCATAGTGTTCGCCCATGGTGACGAACGCCGTCTTGGGAATGTCTTGCTCTCGAACTTTCACTTGCCAGTATCCCTTGCTCAGGTCAATCCGAGAGAATAATTTTCCTCTCGAGAGACTCTGAAACACTTCTAATGGCGCTGCTGTCGGATGAGGGTCGAATACTGTGATCTTGTTTAACCTCCTGTAGTCGATGCAGACTCGGTTGGATCCGTCCTTCTTCTTGACGACAATAATAGGTGAAGCATAAGCTGATGAGCTCCTTCGAATGATGCCCAGCCGTCCCATGGTGCTAAGCTCCTCCTTCAATGAGTCGCGCATAGCGTAGGGCACCGGGTATGGTCGTTGACGAACTGGTACTTCTGTCGTCAGGTCGATGCGATGTTCACCCAACTGGCAGCATCCAGGGAGATTGGTGAAGACGTGCTGGTAATTCTTCACCACATCGCAGAGTTCTTGACGTTGTTCCGATGTCAGTTGCGTTCCATACTGGACATCTCTGTAGCTTTCCTTCTGGTCCCAGCTTCCTAGGTCGGCAAGGTCCTCCGTCGTTCCACTGTTGTCGCCTTCCAGGTCGCAGTCCTCGATGATTGTCATGCCAGCTGACTCCACGGGTTGACTCTTGTCCATCATGTCGTCCTCTGCCAGTACAGTCTCAGCACTATCACCGCCGCCGTCCTTTATGGCGTTGACATGTCCAGGCGTGGTATCTCTCCTACTGTTGTCCATCCCACACATCTCGGTCACAATAGGTCTCGGTTCCATTGCCACTGCTGCTGCTTTTGACGTCCTTGGAATGTATCTCTTGAGGAGGTTGGCGTGCAAGGTCTTTTCTTTTGCACCCATCTTGACTCTATAGTCGTTAACACCGACAACTGAGACTACCTTATATGGTCCCTTCCATTGGACTAGGAGCTTGTTAGTGTTCGTCGGCAGTAGCACCAACACTTCATCTCCGGGGCGGAACTTCCTCTCTCGCGCCTTCCGGTCGTAGTAGGTCTTCTGTCTACCTTGAGCCTTGGAGAGTTCTTCCGTCGCTAACTTCCATGTGTCCCCCAGCCTCTCACGTAGTTCCATGACGTACTGGTAACTGGTCTTCGTTTCCGGCTCCTCTACGTCCTTGGTCCATAGTTGTCGTAAGATGTGCATTGGTCCTCTCACAGTTCTCCCATACAGCAACTCGAATGGGGCAAACTTGGTCGACTCTTGGGGAACTTCACGATATGCGAAGAGCAGCGGGTTGATGTATCTGTGCCACTGCTTGGGTTGCTCTGCGCACAGTCGTCTCAATGTTTTCTTCAGTGTGCCGTTGAATCGCTCCACCAACCCGTTGCACATAGGGTGGTAGACTGTAGTGGTCGACTGTCGAATTCCCAGTAGTCTATTCGTTTCCTTCATGACATCTGACATAAACTGGGTCCCTTGGTCCGACAAGATCTCTTCGGGCACACCCAAACGGCTGTAGATGTTCACTAAGGCTTCTGCTACCGTTTCTGCGTCGATCTTCTTCAAGGGTGTGGCTTCGGGGTAACGAGTAGCGTAGTCTATATACACCAGGATATACCGATGTCCACCTTCACTTGGGGGGTCGATAGGTCCTACTAAGTCCACGGCCACTCGCCTAAATGGTACGTCCACTACTGGCATACTCTGCAGGTGCACCTTTGGGGTCGCTCCTTTGTTCACCGTCCTCTGGCATATGTCGCATGAGCGGCAGTATCTCGCGACGTCACCTTCAATTCCAGGCCAATAAAAATTGCTCATAACTCTGTCTTTGGTTTTCTTCACGCCGAGGTGTCCTCCGACGATCGAGTCGTGGGCTACACTCAGTACATACTCTCTCAGTTTCTCGGGTAGTACCACTTGCCTTATAACCGTCGCCTGTCTCAGGTCCTTGTAGATCCGGTACAGTACTCCTCCATGTTTCTCAAAATGAACAGATTTATTGCCTCTATTAGTTAGGATCTTCTTCTGCTCTAACTTCCTAATGACTTCGTCTTCTTCTTGGAGTCGGATAAGTTCCTCTCTATCCACTCCCGCGTGCCGTTCTGCCCTCGGCACCTTCAGCGACGTAGACCGGTCCTTCCTCTTCTCCTGGGCCCTCGTGGTCACCGCTCCTACCATCACCTCAGTATCAGGGTCGTACGGATCCTTCGCTCCGTCCACGTTCCCGACTACTAGGTCGCAGATGGTCTCCGGGAGACACAGCGCCGTCACTTTGCCCGTCAGGTAAGGCGTCTTCACGTCGATAACGGCTTCCTCCGCCGCTAGCAAGGAGTTATCGATCCTCGCGATAAGTTTCTTCCCACCGGTGAGCTGTCCGTCGTCCACCAGTGCTCGCCGCACCACTACACCTTCACAGCCGGTATCTCTCAGGACATCTACCGCTCGATCTCCAATCAAGCCCTTCATCACTGGTAACTTCAGTTTCTCCACGGTCCTTCCGTCACTGCATCCTCCGCAAGTAACAGGCACCGCTAACTGTAGTTTCCCGTCCTTCATTACCGCTTGAACGTTGATGCTGGTGTCAGCCGTCGTCACATCTTGTCTTGACGACTCGTCCGCCGCTATAACTACGGCCGCCGCCGCCTTGTTCGGCTTGCCTCGTCCCACATCCTTCTGGGCTGGACACATCCTCCGAACGTGGCCTGGCTTTCCACAAAGGTAACATTTCAACTCACCTTTGTCGTTTAACTTTGCACGACACTCCGTCGCCTTGTGTCCCGGCCTCTGGCACCTATGGCAGACCTGTGGGCTTCTGTCTCCGTTGGGCCTCTGTCGCACTGGCCGGCTCTGCAGTCTGGCGCTCCCGCTGAGCGTCCGGTTCCTCGCTACCAGGTACGCCTCCGCTGAATCTGCGATGTCCTGTAGCGTCTTCGGTTTCCTCTCCCTCACATGGGTTGCAAGGTCTGGTGGGCAGGCATCCATGAATTGCTCTCTGACGAACAGATCTCTCACTCCTTCGTAGGTCTCCTCCGTCTTCGACAGCTTTATCCACCTCTCTAGATAGGTCTTGATCCTGGTCAAGAACATTCCAACATCTTCTCCATCTTCAGGCTTACCTTGTCTGAACATGAGTCTGTATCCGTCCTCTGACAGGTTGTACCTCTTCTGCAACGCTTCCTTGACCTTGTCGTAGTCCTTGGCTTCGTCGATCGGTAGTCTGCAGAAGCACTCCAAAGCTCTCCCGGTCAGCAGGGCAGACAGTGATGTCGTCCAGGTGGATCTGGGCCATTCAGCTGTCTCGGCAAACCTCTCAAACCGCAGCAACCAGCTATCCAGATCGTCCTTCTTGTCCTGAAATGCAGGTAGCTTGGGTCTCTTAGAACTGGCGTGGTCGTCGGTCCTCTGCGCTGAGTCGTTGCCTCCACGTTGCTGGCGGATCTTCTCCATCTCCAACTCGTGGTTCCTCCTTTCCCTTTCCAACTGAGCCTGTCGTTCAGCCTCCTTCTCCTGTCGTTGAGCCTCCAGCTGTCTTTCTCTTTCTAGGCCTTCACGGAGGTAGTCCCGTCTCTCCTGCCCAGTGAGCTCCATAGCGTCCGCTTCCTGGCTAAGCCTTCCAATAACCTCCGACATGTTGTAGATAGCTTGTCGATGATATTCTACAATAAACTATGTAAATAAATCTAGTAATTTTGATCTGGTCCGCTCGAATATGGTCGGATCCCGGACGAGCCCCCAATATGTAACAGCTGAGGTTGTTCTAGCACGTTATAGTAGGGGGGAGTTAGTTGATCTAACTACAACCCTTTAGAAAACGAAACTATTACAGCTGTAAAATAAATAAACACGAGATCCGACGATAGATTAAATAATACTAAAGTTTAATAACTGTATAGTGAACAATAAATTACTAGGAAGACGCCAGCGAAACTAAATATCTACGCCACACAAAAGGAAACTCACTTACTCACCCCACCAACCACTCACACAGGTCTATATATATAAACATTCCTACAGAAAGTTCCCGAAATAAACGTTACCTTTGCCCTCGCACAAACTAACCAATCACGCATCAATACGTCATCAGGTTACATCACTCAAGGCCAAATCTGGCGTAAACATCCTTATCCACAGTGTTATCGAATGTTCGGGAACATACTAATATTTACTGAACGAGTCAAAACACCTGACAACAAGCGAGCGAGGAAAAAAACTACTCACTAGAAAAGAAGGTCAGGTCACGGAGTACAACAATAAAATGAAAGAAGAAATGAACACATGCTCACCAGTGTAACAAGAAAACGGGGGAGGGCAAGGGATAGCTTGCAGATGCTACACTGAAAAATAAACCCTTAACAACGCAAATATTTGAAAAATGAGTGATGGACACTTGGAATCAAATTTTTCTCACATAGATCGTGGAGGTCTTTCAGTTTATGCTCATCAACAGGAATGTACTCTTTTCTAAGCTGTTTTAAAACAATTTGTTGTGGATCTGGGACTTCAAGCTGACGACGACCTCGTTGAGAGAAGCTCAACTGAAACCAGCTATCATTATCGTAGTCATAAGACATATCAATGACATTTGGGTTGCTGTTTTTTATTCTGATCCTTTTCACTTTCAGCCACGAAATTTTTTGTCTGTTAGTGTCTTTGTCAAAATTCTTGATGTGTTTTGAAATTCCTTTTATATCGTAGAAGTCTTTCAAGTCGAGTTCATTAACCTGAAAACGAGGACTCTTCTGGACTCCTTCCGGCAATAATAGCTCTCGGTCACAGGGAAACTCTCAATGTGTCCTCTCACAAGTGTTTTCTCGTCCTCTTTATCATTTGGATTATTCTTGTGCGTTCCTCTCTTCTCTGGTGAGGTTGTTCCTAGATCTATCTTTTTAGCGAGGGCAGTGATCACCATTTTATCGCTAATGTTCAATGTGTCGAGGAAGAATCTCTTGCATACTTCAATCCGGTTGCCGTCCACAACAAAAAACCACTGAAATGTTCTTTTTCGGTAGTGCTTTGTTTTTTCAGTTTTTCCTTCACCATTCCGCAAAGAAAATCTCTTTGTCTTGCAAGGCACCCAAGTTGCCAAAACGTTGTGAACAGTGTCATTCGCTGATCTTCTGTCACCTTTCTCTTGCACTGATTTCTACACGTGTCACCACATCCGTATTTAATCTCTCTTGCTCTAACCACCATCTTCGACTGTCCGCTTTCGTACTGTTCTCCAGCATTGCGTTTACGTTTTGCAACATTGCAAGCCCAGTTAGCGGGGTCCCGCTGTCTCCGACGACCACGATCAGCTTGTGGTGAACAAAAGGAAGAATCACTTAACTCCAAAAGTATGGAATTATCAGTTGCATGCGTATGACTGCTGCTTGGGGTGCCCATATCCTTAAGTGTGAACTGAGGGGCTTCCTCGTGGACTGGAGACACACCACAGGGAATTGATTTGCGTTTCTTATGTCGCTTTTTGGGGTGGTTCGTAGTCATCATCACCATCAGCTTCATCACAAGGAATGTATCCAAATGTATTCTCTTCATGCTCCGTTTCAGACACGATGATGTCTTTCAGTTTTCTCTCAGCTTCTAATTTGCTCGCACGTTTGATTTCCACCTGCTGTTGAAGATCCCTGTAATATAATAGGGGAATGTCATCGTCGGAAGAGGAAAACGACGCTGCCTCATCACAAAGCAGAGTCTCGTCGACGCCATGCTGCTCTCCTGCTGGAGAAACCGAAAGTGGTGTGAGTTCATATATGTTGCCCGTTGCGAGAGACTCGACGAGCGATTTCAGAAACTGGGTAAGCTCGTCAATGTCACGGTGTGATGTTAGCACAGCTTTGCCATCTGGGCATGCCATGCCACGAGTATCCCTTGCATGAGGATCAAAGATGTAGTATGAAGCAGTGTCATCTTTTATCACAGCACATGAATATGCTGGAGAGCCTGTTCCGAGCGTGAGAACGCCATATTGGGATGTTGTCTTTGAAGAGAGGAAATCTGTCATCCAGATAAGAAAGGGAGCCACCCTCAGATTCGCCGAATGACAGATTGTACTGTTGTCCCCCCCGATCCACATTTGAGTTGGAATATCAGTTATTAACGGGAACCCTTCACGTTGAGCGTTTGTGCACAACCAATCGCCATGTTTTAGAATTGTATCAAGAACACCAGTGTTCCATTGAAGAGCTGGAGTAGTTTCGTTCATAATTATGCTTGCCACAGCATTGTACATGCACTGTCGTCCGGGTGACTTAAACACCGGTGAGGCTTGGTGTGTACTGGCGAGCACAGATGGCATATATCCGGAGAGAAAGAAAACAAAAATGAATTAGAGACGGTTATGAATTATTTTGTAAATAGTGTGGGTGCAGAAGCATGAAATAATATCATTTTGTGTTGTACGATTTCGCACCCAACTGCAAAGCCAATAAGATTAAATCAACTAATCTAATCATCCCAATATGGGAGCACGCTTTATTCAAATGATTATGAGCAACATGGAAATACTGCTGCTGTGTCTCACTGGGTACTAGATCTAGAAGGCTAAGCCTACAATGTCGCACCGTAGTAGCTTGACGTAAGAAAACGATATAGAATAAACAAGAAAAGCACAGCAACAACAATAGCAACAACAATAGAGGCATAATCATGCCCGCTACTTACATCGTATCTGTATCTGCAAAATGCTTTCTCCAAATATTGTCTCTCAACTGTCAACAAAACATTTTCCTTTCACTGTCTTCGAGACGAAAACAAAAATCTGTGATGCCACGGTCAAATCGACAGTATCATCATTGGTTTCAGTTTCGCTTGCTATTTATAGCGCTGAGTTCACGCGACATTGAATCGAAACTGGGTGCTGGAATAATAATAACTCGCGCCGTTGAGCACTTCATGAGTTCAGTCCCTAAAAAGAAGGGCGCATACATGTAATGTCAATGGCATAGAGTCCTAAGTGTTCTTCCGATCAAGTGAGTGCGGACAGCAATGTAAGCTAAGTGTTATTGTAAACAGCCGTATGTAGCATATACGTCTCTGTGCAACTAAATATTATTGACTCAGAGGTCGTATGTCAACATACGGCTGTATTCGATAACAGTTTCCAGATAAGTTAAGTTACAACTTTTACAATTTTCTCAATAAAATCGTATTTTAAATAGATACAGCCACGAGACCCAGCTAGAAAGACGTGGGAGACTTTAAAGTACCCGTATATGAAATAAACCCAAAAAGCCCAAAATTGAGATACGGCTGTATGCAATACCGCCCGCGACTAGCTTTTAACGCCCAGTTAAAATTCATAAGTGAATACTGCTCCTGTGGACCCATAAACGCGATCGATTTTTGTCGAGTTTTGAGCAGCTTCCCTCCAGGCTGTGGTATAAAGTCCATCCGAACAGTTGCTGTACTTGCATTTTGTCTTGAGACGGTGGCGCGGGGTAGTCGATCTCTGTCTTTGGTGGCTCGCAGCTGAACAGATGCGGTTGATTTGTGTCTTTATCTTCGGTGTGGTCTGTGCAGTTTAACTTCGGAAATAACGATCGTAAGAGAGCGTTTCTGTTTAAATAGATGCAGATTTGTATTGGGAAAAGGGTATTTCAGATGTACTCCATTTTCGGGATAATTTGGGATAATCTTGGAATATCAGGCGTAAAATGCTGGATTAAGAGTTCAAACGAGTCGTGCCTTAAGACCGACATTGGTATAGATGTATCAGTTTTACAAAATATTGCATTGGAAATGCATTAATGTGTGAACAAATATTGCTGCATTGATATGTGAACAAATATTGCTGCATTAATATGTGAACAAATATTGCTGCATTAATATGTGGACAAATATTGCAGCTTTTAGGGTGCGTGGACTGTGGATAATTAAGTGTGTGGACTATTGAAATTGTTAGTGATGACCAATTCCATCCATTCCATCAAAGCAGTTTTGTTTGTGGAGACCTCGGTTTCAGTATGAAATTGGGAAAAGCGCGCGGTCTTATTCGTGGATAAATGGATGAAGCTGACAAGGACAGACTACCTGTGAAGTGGGCTGGAGTTGCGTCCCTTGTTATGGTGGTCAACCAGATTACGTCATCCGTCATGTCACACGACAAAATTGCGGCTTTGCCTAATGGAACACTTTGTGAAAATTGCTCTCAGCAACAGCAACAACAACAACAGCAACAGAACCATCACCACAGTAATAATCGTCGACACCATCACCATGACCCACAGCAGCAACAGCAGGCCCAGTCATCATATCAACAGCAGCAACAACAGTCGAGCTCCAAACCTAAAAGACGTCATGGTATCCATCGCAGTTACAGCGAAGTTGGGGACAGTTCCACGGCTCAGCGGTGTCGTGCCATATTGAGGTCACATAGCATCTTTCTCGAGGTTTGTTCCTTGTTATCATTTAATTCAGCCAGTTATTCAGTGCTGCTCAAGATGCTGTTTATATATCCCAGACCCATTATATCTACCTTGAGACACTGATTTGTTTGAATTTTTTAAAATTCACTAAGCATGTAGCAAAATCTGCGGCGTTCGGTTGAAAATTATATTGGAATTTTTGTTTTTTTGTTTGTTAACCAACGAACTTTTAATACCAGTTTTTAAACAGTATAAAAGATAATTAATCGATTTGAAAACATATATAAATATATAATGTACAATCATATACTTAAAATCAGTTATGTACAGGCTGAACTGCTAAAAGCTATAAATGCAACTATCACATTCAATTTGATGTCAGGAACTATGCTGGGACAAGTTCTTTGGCTTCTCGGGGGCCTCAGCAATGGTACCGTTCTTTATGCTCTTTTCTCATAGCAAGTATGTTGTTCACGACACAGTAGTATTTTATAGCCAAAGTACGTCAGACGTAAAGCTGGGTTTCTTACCTGACGTAGTATCAGCCAAGACGCAATTATTCATGAGTAGAAGATAATGATATTTTTCAAATTGCAACTGGTGCTGAAATGGGGGTATTTATAAACCTCTGCGCGCCCCCCCCCCAACCCCCTTTTTAAAAAGGAATTTTGCAATTTTTGTTTCAACTGGGACGTTTACAAAAGAAAGTGGAAATGTATTTCGTTTCAGGCAGGTAAATTGATAGTTGTACTTCATCAAGTCTTCTTTCACAAATAAATAAAAATCTGGTACCGCTCTCTGATTACTCTGAACATAAATGCACTGCTTAGACTTTGCGATAAATGTCCCCGGTGCTGGCTCTTACAGCAAAGAGATGAAATGATTAAACCAATAGTTTATCCATTCTAGACTCCAAAGCATTATATTGAAGATTATTGAGAGTGTGCGCAGTCACCTCAGATCTTGTCAGACAGTGAATGAAATCTTGTCCGATGACTTTTTCTGTGTGTGTGTGTGTGTGTCGCGGCTTGGGATTAATTTTGCTCAAAGCTGAATGGACAACGGCCATGACAGAACCCAAGAGACATTTGCTTGACAGCTGCGGACAGGAATAATATGGCAAAATTCCAAGGTAGATGGCTCGAGCTTCAGCATTGCGAAACCCGCTTGGTTTTATTATTAAGTTTTGCTGCGCCTTTCTCTCTCTTTGCACCGGAAGTTAGGCCGATCTTTGTTTAATCAAGTTGTCAGATCAGACGCTGGCTGCCCGTAGTTTGAGCTTGGATTTTGTATATAATCAAGTAATTTTTCCCCCCTGTATATCACTAGCTTGTAGCCACCGATCCTGTCTCGTGTTACGTTGTATGGGAGTTATGAATGTTTTGTATTACTTCATTACTTTGTTGGTTTCTTTTGTTTGTGCACACAAAATGTGCAGTTTCTGTTTCCATTTTGGAATCAAAGATGGGGCACAGGAAAGGGAAGGTGGAAGGCTTTGGACACTAATGTTATATATTTTGCATTAGTTTTTAAAAAAATGTTTTTTATTATTACTATTACTAATAAGCTCTCCCTTATAAGATGGGATCAGTGAAAGTGAACGGAATGGGGGAAAGAAACATTGTGGACATTTGACATTATATTATTATTTAGTGTTGTTTATGTTTATTTACATTAAAATTTGCTTTTTCTGTGTTAGCTGTCCATTCGAAGATAAGTCAAGAGGAGGGGAAGAAGGAAAGCTGAACAATTTGGTTAAAGTTGTTTGTTGTTTAAGTGTTATTTTGCACTTTTTAAAAGAAAATATTTAATTAATTAATAATTTAATTTTTTGCAGTTTTTGTCTTTGCTTTTCATTTGAAGACAGGTAGGGTCTGGAAGAGGGAAGGTGTTTTTGTGTGTGTGTGTGTGTATAAATGTAGAAAGTATTAATTTATATTCATTTATACTTTTTTTTTTGTTTTTTGTTTATGTATATGATATTATGTACAATTTCTGTCAGCGCTTTTAATTCGAGGTTGCTGTATATAAAAGGGAATCGAGGAAGCTGAGAATGTAAATCTTATGTGAAGAACTTGGACATTAAATAATCCCACGTAATGACGGCGATGAGCAGCGATCCATTTCTGTCCGTCTCCCTATGGCTGCTGAGAGAAATCATACACCTGCCGAATGGGGCTTCCTTCTTGTTGGGCTGCCCGGATAGTTTGATAAATTGTCTCCTGTGTGGCGTCTTTCTATGTTATTGTTGTTGATGTTTCTTTCTCTCTCTCTTTCTCTCCGTCTCTCTCTGTCTCTCTGTCTCTCTCTCTCTCTCTCTCTCTCTCTCTCTCTCTCTCTGTGTGTGTCTCTCTCTCTGTCTCTCCCCTCTTTCTCTTTGTGTTGTTGTTGTTTCTCTCTCTCTGTCTCACCTTTGTCTATCTGTCTTTGGTACTGTTTCTCTCTCTCTCTCCCCTGTCTGTCTCTATTGTTGTTGTTTTTGTCACACACACATACACAAACACAGAGAGAGGGGGGGGGGCGGCGAGGGCGATCTAAGATTTTCTTGCCTTTAGATAAATGAGAATCACTTTCTTATAGTAGTTCAGCTTTTGCATGTGTTTTCACCCCGTTCCCCTTGGCTCTCTTCTGTTTCTTCTCAGTCCTTATCTCCATAATTAATTTGTTACGTCCCGACTGACCCAGAACTAGAAAGCCTGATTTCGCTCAATCCTTTCGCATTTCAAATTTTCTGAGGTCGAGTGAACAAATGTGGGGAAGCTTGAAAAAAAAAAACATCTCTTAATCGGTTTTCAGGAGAGATCTTGGTTTCTAATTAAGGTTTTTTGGGGAGGGAGGTAAAAGAAAAGGATAAAGGGGGCTGGGGGTGAGAAGATGTGGGGGCTAAGAGAAGCAGGCGGCAACTTTGGAATGAGAAAGAGAGAAAGAGAAAAAGGGGGGGGGGGTTACACAGATACAGTAAAGTGTATCGCTTTGGGGCAATGCAGTTTGGAAACATTAGTAAATCAATACCATAACGAAAAGGAGTCAAAATAATACAGTATCTCTGGTGGTACAATATGTCTTATATTCATTTGACGGGCCATGGTGTTAGTGATGGTGGTCAGTGAAGAAAATGTGTGTCATGTTTGGAAGCCCACCGTGGACACCCATCATTACGGCTAATGAGCTATGAGAGCACGGAGAGTCTGGGTCCACTGCAATTTCACTCATGCCATTTAATGACTGACCAGTCACGTGTTCACGCAGCCGCTGATACGTCAGAGATGTTCAGTAAAAAACCCTACGATTTGACCATATCAAGCTGCAGAGACTGAAAAGTAGTGGCTTGAGGAGACGGCTATTGATCACATCTTGGTTTGAAGAAAATTCTGACTTCTTTAATATATTATGATTTTGGCAACGGCCTTCAGGGTGTTGTTGAAAAGCAAGAACAAAACACGTTAAAATGCACCGCTATGATTTTATTAAAGTCATTTTTATGTTCAGGAATTCACCTGTTACACGTACAGGGAAGTAAAATTCATAAATAATGACCGTGCACTTCATTCATATGGTTCTAAAATGTATTATTGCAACTGAAAATGGAAAAGATGTTAAGAAAGGCATGCCGTAGTTATTGTTACGGAAGGTCAAATGACTATTATACAAACTAAGCCATATGTAGAGAATCTCTAAAACTGTTCCCGGCTGCGCCGTACATTGGTGGGCGTGTTTTTCGAGGAGTAACCAATCTGAAGGGATATCGTCAGTATGGCTCACTGTCAGGATGCAGCCAGGAATCTTGCGTTCTTGCATATTATGTATGAAGAACTCAGAGATTCCTTTGAGGTATGGATGTGTTTAATTCTCCTTGGTATAAAGTTGGAGTTTGATTATTGTACACTTTTGTATTCCCCGTTCTGCCTTATTGCTCTATTCTGTCTATTGTGTTGCGTTTTCCTTGCCCAGTGTGACCTTTATGGGATCGACTTGCTTTCTCCAGATTCAGCGGTTGATTGGTGGGCGCATCTGGTAGAGTCTCTGTCTGTCCTATCTGTTTGTTATATTCTGTCTATCGTATTGCTTTTTCCTAGCACAATGTGACCGTTATCATATGGACAAGCTTCTTTTCAAACTCAACTCCTCACTAGCAAGAAGCATTTGCAATTATGCAGAAGTAGGATTGGTTAGTGTCGTGAGTAAATGTTCCTGAGGCTCTGGTGAGAGCTACTTTTAAGGGTGGTGAGGGAGGAGGAGAAAGAGAGAGAGAGAGAGAGAGAAAAATGTTGCATTGGGTATGTTAAGTATGTAATTTTTATTTGTACTTATTTGTGGTTATTTTACACAAACGTCTGTGTCTTTGATCTGGTTGTCCTGGAATGATATTCATTGAGACGCCGGGGAATAACAGTGTCGGAAAAGGTCAGTTTGGTTTGGAATTAATGCATTTCAGATTGGAAGCTTATTTTAACCTCTATTTACAGTTTAAGACATGCATTAAAATCATACCATCAGGGAAAGATACACGATTTATTTAGGAAGTTCACGCGACCTCGCTTTAGGATTCGATAGAAAAGTGCCAGGAGTTCAAACTATGCCACTTGTTGGTCACACACACGATGACGTCAGGCACAACTAACACGGACGGTTCCTAAATGGGTTAACATTGGCCTTGTTCTGAGGTCAGTTTTAGGGCCATCTAGTGATGGGGCCTGTAGATAGATCTTATGTCCCATGACTGTGCTGTTCTTATGGGCCATGGACATTCCTTTGGTTTTTACGCTGTCCCCCACCCGGGGGCAGTACTGGCTAATGGTGGACATTGTCCATACCGAGATGGTAGCACTGATTAGACTTGCCTTACAGGCCCCGCAAGCTTAACCACCGCCAAAGACACGCCTGTTCGGTAACACTGCCCTAAATCTGCCAGGAATTTCTCGTGTTGACGCTGCAGATTTTATCATCCCAAGTGTCCAAGGTTTTCTTCTCCACCAATTAATGTGATTGACAGAAAGACTACTCCCTCCTCCCCCCCCCCCCCCCCTCTCGCTCCGAAACAAGTCACTAATTTGGCCGCACAAGGCCAAATAATGTGTATAAGTATGAAGACGTCAGATTAAACTATTTGCATATTCGCATCTGTTTGAAAGCAGTTGGTCTTCCAGTCTTGAGTTAGTAACGCGGTTTCCAGTAATTTGTAAAATATTTTTACATATATATATATATTATATATATACCACTTCAGGCTACCTGGCTGAGTATTTGAACAGTATCTGATAAGGTAGTTAATAATTTCAAAGAGTCAGTTTTGAATCCTGTTCTTCATCATGCACCATCTATAATATTGTAAGCCATGTGTTCAGCGTGCATTTCCGATGTTTATGTAAGGAAGCCTGAACTTGTGGGAGCGAGATTGCCGCTGAGATCTATAGCAAACAAGGCTTAGTTCTCGGTGAACAGTTTATGCCCTGTGATCTCAGAGAGCCAGCATTGATCAGGAAACCTGCAGTATTATTATTCTCAGTTGGCCTATCTAAAGAATGTATTGTTTCACAGAAGTAAAAACGCCGTTTAAAAAAAAAAAAAAGAAAAGTGAAGATTAGTCTAGGGACATAGTCACTGTGTCTGGTGTGCAGTTTAAGGTATGTACGCGACTGAAGTTACTGAATGTCAGTGTCAAAATCTGTCTGTCAGCTCTCTTTTCTTTCTCTTTACTTACTTCCTCCCAGATAACTTTTAGGTCGTTCATGGAGAAAGCCATTTTTGTTGGTGCCTGTTCTATTTCATTTTCCATATTAGATCAGATATAAATGTGTTTAATGGACCTCGGCCCACATTGTTCCTGGTCCTGTGGCCTATGATAATGTGAACAAGCGCTTGTGACCTTTTGTGTTTCCAGCACCCTCTTACCCTCCTCCCGCCCCTAACCCCACCCCCACCCCCCCTTTTTTTTAATATAAAAATTTATCTTGTTTTTGTAGTCTTTATTTCCCACCCTTCACCTTCCAACACTCCGTCTCTCATTTTCACTCACTTTCGTTCATACTGAGTAGCCGTACTCGCATTGCTGTGTCTTTGATCCCCCTATTGACGTGTTTCATTAGTATGGACAACCCCCTAATGTGCCAACCCATTACTGGTGGAAAATAGGAATAATGACTTTCGTCATTTGCGAAATCTCAACTGTCATGGTGGGAAGATCAGGAGAGCTGGAATAATTTGGTGGGTAGAGTGAATGGGACGGGGAAAGGGAGGATAAGTTGACAGTACCATAATATGGGTACAGCACCTCTGTCTCCCTATGTTATGTCTTCCTACTAACGTCACCATGCTGTCTCTGGAATGCCCTCTTGATGATGACTAACTGTATAAATTAGATGTAAGTCTCTTGTCAATCCGGTCTCCTTTAGAGTAGACGCTACGTCACAACTCGGGTAGAAAATCCACTGTTAACAATTTTTAAGTGAGGATATTGATAATTATATATATTTTTTTACATAACCCTTCTGTATGTGATAAGAGTTACCATGTATAACGATGTCAAGTCAATTCCCTTTTCCGTTCAAAACGTTTGGGATCAGTGCATTTAGTAGATATTGGGGGGGGGGGGGGGAGACTACAAAAGTGGAAACGATAGATTAAGAGATACTGTTCTAGCCATTCATAACTTTTATCCACCTTTATTGCACATCTGCTGAGGCACTGTTTGATTTATAATGTCACATTGGCGTATATTATTTTATAAATCTAATGTGGGTCTTTGATCGCAAGTACTAATTCATATTTAAAGCAGCCAGACCACGCCAGTAAACCATGTCGGGTGCAGTGCAACTGCTATCGTGGCGGGGAATCGTAAAACCCGAAGAAGACACAAAGTTATGAGTCATGTTTATTTATCCCTAGGATTTGACCCCCTTTATGTTGGTATGTATCATATTGCTTGTGATTGGAGGAAGACGTGAAAGTAAGGAAGGAAAAAGCGATGGAAGATGCATATTGATATTAAAATTTCTGTCTAATCGACATGTAACTTAAAGCAAGCAACATTTGGTTGCGTTATTACTTGTTTTATGTCGTTGTTTTCACGGAGAGTGATGTAATGTTGCATCGGATAGTTTATTTGAAACCAGAGCAATTTCTTGCCTACAGCCAGCTGCATTGCTGCAGCCTGCAACGTCCTCTTTACCATCATCTCCATCCTTTTCATCCAGTTTCCTTCTTCTCCACCGTCCTCCTGTATGATTATGCTTGGACACGAGAAATGATGGAGATTCACGATCGGTAATGAGACAGCATGTTTGCGTACTTGATGCGGCTTGGCGGCCGCTCCTCCCGTAATTATCGCCTCGCCTTGAGCTGTCCTGGGGCTGATTATATGGTCAGCGTGTGACGCCAGCTTTTCCTTGCCTGGTGCCAGCAGCGGCGCTAGGTTACTGACGTCTTTGGTCACCTTCAGGTGGCTGCCCGCGTCTGGAATTTGAAACACTTTTGCATTTTTCCTAGAGGTCCGGGAGGTGAAGCGTTTTTGATGAGCTCGGGGATTTTGAAGATAATGTTTGAATAACAAACAATTGGCTCCAGCCATGCTAGTTAGTTGGCATTGGCCTCTGACTAGAGGTATTGATCTTGGATGAGGAGTTATTGGGGACTCGTGTCTCGTGCATGCACTTCAAATACAGTGCGTTTTATAAAGAATGGAAAACAACGAAAACACACACATACTCGCGCACTCACTCAGTCACCCACTGACTGACTGACTGACTGACTGATTGACTCCACTCTACTCTACCCACTCACCCACTCACTCACTCGCTCGCGCACTCACTCACTCACTCACTCGCTCGCGCACTCACTCACTCACTCACTCGCTCGCGCACTCACTCACTCACTCACTCTCTCACTCACTCACTCACTCACTCACTCACTCACTCACTCACTCACTCCCTCACCCACTCACTCATTCTGATGGATCTATGCACTGACAATACAGCTGATTATGTCATCCTGAAAATGACGCGTTAAACATCAGATTGCTTACAAACAGAGATATTGGAGGAACAATATAAAGTTTATAAACCTAAGCCAAGCTTATCAACGTCATGTTGTCTTAATACTGAAGATTGAGTGCTGCACAAACTGAGAAACGTTTATGATCTTTATGATGTTTATCACAGGGAGGATGGAAAATGGTGGAGGTCGGGTGACACTGACAGTGAGTGAAGAGGATTTTTGAAACTCATTTCATGATATCACATTGTTTTGAACCTGACAGTGATGTTCCAGAGTTAAGATTCTGTAGCATGCTATTTTTATGATGCATCTCTGTGGGAAAAGTTGCTGCTCAGTTAAGAGCAGCAATCCAGAATGTTGTGGGAGTAAATGAATGTAAGGCTTGAAATACCCAGCGGGCACAAGTGGAACAAATTATAAATAACCAAACAAATACAAATGACTAACAAAGCTAAAAGTGGTATGATACTGAAAATCCAGGGACACGCTGTAAATCACCACAACGGCCATTGTTCTTGTCAAAGTTATGAAAAAGGTTAACGTGTTTTCCATCTTCTATACTCTCTTTAGATGCATGATACAGGGTTGTTGACTTTCGAAATAAGAAAGAAGAACTGAAGCTCTTTGGAGAGCGAGAGTCAACATAAAGTAAGGTGGTAGTTGAAACAGCCTACGTAACTGAAGGTTGTTGCTATATTTACTCTCAAAATGCCGAGATGGCGACTTAAGCTGTTGGTGAAGAAACATAATCTGGAATGTTTTTAGTTGACTTTTCACAATGATGTTTTGTAGGGAGGTATTGATCGTTCTGGCAGCTGACAAATGGCGAGGGGAAAGCTGGCCCTGTGCCCATGTAACACGGCCGATTTGCAGTCCTAGTGACAGCTGTTTATTCATGTTTCTAGTTTTTTCTTTCTTTTTTGTCCTTTTTTGTCGTGTTTCTCTCTCTCTCTCTCTCTCTCTCGCTCTCCGTGCGCTGTCTCTCTCTCTCTCTCTCTGTGCTCTCTGTCTCTTTCTGTGCTCCGTGTGTGTGTGTGTATGTCTCTGTCTCTGTGCCTGTCTGTCGTTCTGTTCTCTCGCTCTCTCTGTCTGCCTCTCCCTCCCTCCCGCTCTCTGTGTCTGTCTGTCTTTCTCTCGCTGTGTCTGTCAATCTATCTGTCTGTCTGCGTGCCGGCCTATCTGTCTGTCTGTCTCTCTCCCTCCCCCTCTCTTTCCCCACCTCTCTCTCTTTCTCTCCTCCCCCCCCCCTTCTTATAGTTATACTTTTCCATCGGCTCCAAGTTTTGTTTTGTCTAAAAGTTAAACCAAACACCATGTAGGTCAGCACAGAAACCATGATCGCAGAAACAGCTTGCAGCCGAATCAGATCTTTTAATTTCTCAGACACTGTGTTTGTATCAATTAGCATCAATTCGTAACTCCGTCGGTCTCAGTCATTCTCACGGGGAGACAGAATATTTTTTTTCACAGACGAGCCTTGTGTACGAGACAAATTAATATTATGATCAGAGCCTTCGCCTATCTCTTATTCACTCAGACAAGCTGACGTTTGTGATCGAGTGCTGTTGTTCAGTAATGAATCTTTGTTCTGTGGCCCTAAAGGACGTCTTCGCATGGTCCCAATTTTTATTGATTTAATCATTTATAACTTGTATTGTCTCTCCACCCCCCCCCCCGAAAAAAAAAAAACACACACACTCACAAAACACCTTCAGTTCGGTAATTAGTATCCGTAGATCAACAATTTTCAAAGCGCAAACGCAATCTCTAATATTGACCCCCTGTCGTTTGCTTATCAGGAAAACGCAGTGTCCACCTTCATCATTATGTCAGTGTATGCTTGTTTGCGTCTGGAATACAACCAGAATGCCATCAAACTGCCATTTGGGCGTCTTATTCATGCCATGCGCCAAACTGGCTGTTTGTTTGATGTTTTTGTCCATCCGAGTCGCCAATATAGGCTCTTTACAGATGGCTGTTTTAGAATTTCAACTGTTCTAGCCTTAGTTTTGTGGAGTTGAGGTATTTTGTCCACCAAATTGTTTGTTTCTCTTTTGACGATAGATTTGTTATACCATGAAAATAATTGTATGCAATAGTTTGGCCCAGAAATGGAGTTTCAGGAAACAGTTTTATTGTTCACACTTTGGCCCATTTCCATTAAGCCCGACATTAACTGGAGAAAAGCAATCAGTCTGGGCAGTTAAAGTAATGCTTTAGGCAATTCTAAACGAAAACCAGGAGGACAAATTTCGTAAACAAATGTGTGCTTAGTTTCTGAAGCAGAATGGCAGAATGTTTCTGAGAGGAAGGTAAAGAGTGGCCGGAGTGGGGACAGGATTGACGTAAAACGAATTTTAAAAAAAAGATTGGGGAAGAAGAGGGAACGAAAGAGGACGGGGTGCCAGAAAAAGATAAAGAAAGAGATAAAGGCTTACAAAATAACATTGGCGATTACCAGAGAAAGAGGCATGGGAGGCTTGAGCTGGTCTCCGAGTTTTAATTTGTGACATTGTTTCATGATTAGGTGGCTTGTTCTTCTAGATCTGTACAAAACTTGTACAAAAATCAACAGATAAAATTTAATATATTTTATTCGGGCGTTTTGCCGTTAGATTTTTATTTGTAGAGTGTAAATTGATCAGGCCCTGAGAATCAGGCCACAATAAGGTTTCCAGATAACTGTGGAAGGTGTGAAATGGGCCGTTATCGTGTTAACGCGCGATTAAACCCAAACTCAAAACTCAGTCTGACTTGTTCAGCTACTGTTCCACCTGCAGGTGCTGTTTCAGTCGCTTAAACTTCGTCCGACGCTTGTTCGACAACCGTTTTGCTCTTCCATGTGCTAGTTTAGAACGTATTTAATTTCAGTTTTTCTTTCATCATCAAGAAGTTACTGTTGGTTGTGTCAGATGTCGATGTTCGATACTTGTTTGCAGGAGTTTCGTTGTTTGCAAAATATATTTATTTCATTGACTATTCTCACCAGTCTTTCGCCGTATTTGTCTGGTTATTTACTTGCATGCTGATCTCTTGACGCTTTCATAATCTATATTTTCGAAAGATAATGGCCTTTTAGTGTCCTAAGCCTGTTCGGTGATCAATTAATGAAGCTCTTACCTTGGATCGGTTTCACTGTCGTATTTGGCCTTCAAATTCCGTTAGTTCCTCTGCCCTTCTGTGTATCACTTTTGCCTGCATGCCCACCTGTAGCTGTCTCTCCCTTCGCCTGTCAATTTTTTTTGTGTGTGTATTGTATTCGTGATCTGATCTGACCTGACCTGACCTGGCGTCGATTAGGTTAATGCTCAGCAGCGTGTTTGGTGTCATGTTGGTGTAGGACGGGATTTTGTTCTCGCTGCCTCCGCTGTTGTTGTTGTCATCGTCGTTGTTCCATTCGAGAGAGAGAGAGAGAGAGAGAGAGAAAGAGAGAGAGAGAAAAGAAAAATTAGGGATGGGGAAGCGTATTGATCGATGAATTTTATATTGGAGATCCGGGCAATACCACAGTCCATGACGTCTTTCTTTTATTATCATTAATTAATTTATTTAAGAGGAGAAAGAGAAGAAGATGAGAGAAAAGGAGGCGGGGAGAGAAAAGCAGAGAGAAACAGAAAATAGTCAACCAAAAAATTAGACATTCCTAAGTAATGATTGTACCGACAACCAATTACTTATCGTCAGCAAAGGTGGTGGGATGAACTAATGAGAATAACGAAGATGAACCATTCAGAAAAGTGCAGCTGACGCCAGGAAGTGAACTGAGAAGTAGCTCAGTGCGTATGGAAGTAGACAGGTAATGCATTCACGTAAACAGTTCGCACCTTACTTCAAAGACACAGGCGTAAAACGCGATTATTTCTATGAGGTTTGGCAGTTGTTTCCTGCGAAAGATTCTGTTACGAGTATTTAGCTTTTTGCCGTGTTTAAGACCACACTCCTTGTCAGAAAGCCAATGGAAAAATACGTTGAAATCACACAGTATACATCTAAAGCAAAACATTCTTCATCGCAGGCTTATACATTGGATTTGGGTTGCTTTTAAACTCTATATAGTGAACGCAAGGTATTCAGTAGGTAGTTTGCTGCCAAAACTACAGACAGGAACGCACATTGTAAAATCTGGGGTAAGATGAAAGTGGAGAGAGAATCGTAATCCAGGAGCAGAGAATCAAAACGTACTAAGCACAAAAAGTTCATACCGTTGACTAAATGATTTTTTCCTTAGTTACTTCAAATAAATTAGGCTAATGTATTTTTCATCTGTATTTTTTTTAACACTTAGGCGCCCTTGATTTATGGATATTTTGTAAAGGAATGCAGTATCTGAAACCGATTTTTCTGATGTTATTCTCGTAAAAACTCCGTCCTTCCTTTTGTTCCTTCCTATTAATAGCACAATATGACCGTTATCGTGCCGACCTGCGGATTGTCCAGAATCAAACTCTTGACTTTCTGAAGGGCTAGTGATGACGGATCAGATGAAACCACTATTTAGTCTTGTATTATATTTTGATTTTCAACCAGCTGAAAGTGTCAGTTGAAGGTGAAGTGAGTGATTCTGAGCTAGTGTGCCTTATTCTGTCAGAAATATTATCCTCTTATCCGACTCTTTTGTCTGTCTGCGCCCCCCCCCCTCCCCACCCCCATTCACACACTCTCAACCCCTCATGCTCCTCTCTGACTCTCTCCCCCCCCCCCTCTCTCCACTCCACCCCACCCCATTCTTATAAACCAACTTCAACCTACCAAGGTTAGACTGGTTAAGACCTGGTAATTCTACGGCATGATTCACCAACTATCCGGACCAGTTGTCACACTGCCACTAGTGCCGGACTCGGAAGAGTCCTACTGTTGAATATTTCATGCTTATCTACATGTACTATTGAATCTCATGTGTTAATCAGCACTTCGCGAAACGTGTTGAATATCCGCAAAATGGACCTGGCACAAGTTCACTTTGTTGTTCCTACATTCACAGTACAACACTACAACACTTTCTTTCTTTCTTTGTTTTTAAGATTTTCCCCGGCCATGCTCACGAGTCTTTGTTGTGTGTATAATATTATTAGCAGGACCAGTAATATTTTCGAAGTATTAAGTACACAGATCTGTGATTTTTTTGCTATGAATAAACTCAGTATTCACTCATTTCATTTCAGTGTCTGTTCCACACTCGTTTTTTGTTTCCTGAACGTCTTCCGCGTCCATTCTGTTTGTGAGTTTTTGCTGTTACGCAAGTTCTACTGTTGTTATGAAATAACGTAACTGTCATTCCTTCTTCTGTGTGTTGCTGCTTCTTTCTGTCTCTCAATCTGAACCCAGGCGCGCACCAGCCGATGTTGATCGGCCGACTGGTTGGATGATGACATCATGACAATGAATTACACCGAGACCCAGCGATTCGACAGATGCACGAGGTATCATTGACACTAAGTGTGTGGACATCACCATCAAACCAGCTGGCCATCAACATCGGCTGATGGAGCACCTAAGCTAAACGATTTCCCTGTGGACTATTCGTATTGTTACTGTGCAGCCAATGAAATTTTAATGCAAATTGCATTCTTGTTATGAATAAATTTATCATTCGTTTCTTTCTATCTCTTGCAGTCATCTACCGCGGGTTATGAATCTGCAATTATTGGCGAGGCCCACGGCCTCATCACTGACATGCTGGCAGACAGCAGTCTCCCCCCACACATTGTCTCCGGCCTCAGGGCCGTCAGCAACTTGCTCAAGCCTCCCGACGCCCAGGGCTCCTTCCACAAGCCGCGGGTCAGCCCACTGGTCTCCCTCACGGAGAGCACCAACTACGGCTCGGACAGTGAAGAGAGCCCTTACACTGGTGAGCGCCCCTCCACGCTTCCCAAGGTAAGAACTGAAGATTGCACATAATTATAGTCTTTTTTGCAGTGGAGCATAATCTCCATGATGCCAAAACATTAACATTCCACCATAAATTAAGACTGACTGATATTCTCCTTTTCTCCCTTTGACTCCCACCCTCCCCATTGCGTGTGTCTGTATCTGTCTCATCCCCTCTCTGTCTGTCTATATATCTGTCTGTCTTCTCTCTCTCTCTCTCCCCATTCCCCACTCCCAACCCCCGAAAAAAAAAAAAACCCACATCCCTTGTTTGCCATTCCAGATAAGAGTATCGATATTGGCAACCCACAAGATTGTCACAAAAAGGCATGGCATTAATGGTATCAATAGTATCAGGCATATTGAGCGGGCGTTAAGCATGCCAATCATCATTTTGTAATGAGTCTCCTGTTATCAGATTATCGACTCAGCTGTTGATTGTGAGCGAGCACCATAAAAGCAGGCATCTCTCTCGCGGCGGTGAACATCTCTCCTGGACAAATCCACCATTTTTCACCAGACCCCATCTTTATAATGGTCTGGGCATGTCGCTAATGAATCTCGGTGTCTGTGGGACCACCCATTCCTGTCAGCGGATATGCCCGGGGAAATGTCCTTAGTTTCCTTCCCATTTCTCGGGATAATTATGATATTCCTGAATTATCCTGGCATTAACGCTCAGTGAGTCGCTGTCCTAGTCTTATCACAGATAGACCAGAATGCTTTCACACCTAATCTCTGAGTCTGTCTGTCCGTCCGTTCACTCATTCCGCTGCCTGTTGATATGTTTGCCTGTTTGTCAGCCTGTTCATACATGTAATTATGTTCTGTTGTGTTTGGAGGCTGCTCCTTCATCCACCCCTTCTATCCTAACATTCTGCTTTATTTTGTAGTCTAGCCTCTCTCTGGCCGTTGGCAAATTCAGACTCATTGCCCACCTATTCCAACCATCGTCTTCTTTTTTGAATTTTCGTTTTCATGGCCGTCTATCAAGCCACATCATTTTTTTTTTTCACTACTCAGCATTGTCTGTTCCGATAGACTCTCTGTCTCTCTCTCTCTCTCTCTCTCTCTCTCTCTCTCTCTCTTTCTCTCTCTCTCTCTCTCTTTCTCTCTCTCTCTCTCTCTCTCTTTCTCTCTCTCTCTCTCTCTCTCTCTCTTTCTCTCTCTCTGTCTCTCTCTGTCCCTGTCTTTGTCTCTCCCTCTCTCTCTCTCTCTCGCTCGCTCTCTCTCTCTCTCTCTCTCTCTCTCTCTCTCTCTCTCTCTCTCTCTCTCTGTCCCTCCCCTCCCATCTCCCCCAATCCCTGACATGCACCCAGATATAAAACTGTGGAACAACCTGTTCCTCGCTGTTCTTCCTCTGTATGTGTGTACTGGTGCTGCACTTTACTCTCTTCCTGTTTATTGGTGCCAATTCTTGCCGCGTATCTCAGTGTTTTGTCACCCTGTCTTCTCTCAGGCTTGGCAGAAGCTGTAGTGAGGTCTATTTCTCGAGGGGTCACAGTGCTGGTGGCCCTATACACTTGGCAAAACCTATGACCCAGACTCACAGAAAGGTCGCGGAGAGAGCACATAAATAGCTCCAGCGAATAGCTAGTGGAGAGATAACCTTAACCGCCGGCTATTTCAGATCAGACCCCATGAATATGACGAGCGATTCGCGCGTCCTTAGATATCAGGATCGTCACACCTTGCCCGGCACGAGTATATTTTCATCGAAAAATAGCTACGTGCAAAACAGATATTCCCTCAGTAATTATTCAAAATCAAAATAGTTCGAGAATAAAGTTCTTCAAAATATCTAATGCAAAGAAGGGTACCAGGTAGTAAGTTATGGAACTGAAGGATGCTCTGCACCAGTTGCGACCAGTTGCACGATAATTGATTTACGTATCTTACTAGATTGCTAGAGAAAATTTTTTGGCTATCACACAGAGTAATCTTAATGCGCTTTACATGCTATGCAAAGTACACGCCACACGAAAATATCGCGGAACAGCTCATTTAGTCGGTAATATTATGGTGGGTTAAGCTGGAGCGAGGGGAGTTAGGTTAACCTGACTGCATCATAAAATTTATTATTATTCGTTGCCCTGAGTGCAGAAAGTTACTGGGCCGCAAATGTCGTTCTCCACTGGAATGACTAGACCGCCAAGGTTATTGGAAATGATAATTAAAAGACGTATTTATCAGTTCGAAATCGCTTTACGTGAAACAGTTACATGGACCATAATTACCATAATTATTGCATAGACGGGATAGTCTCCCAATGGTTATAGCCCATGCGTCTGATGTGAGAGATCTCAGGTTGAATCCTATAGATTTCTCATAATGTCTGCCAGGGTGCTCACTCGTCGGCGGCGTTTTCGGGGGCGGAGGAGTGGGCAGGGGAAAGAGAGAACGGTAAGGACAAAGCCCGTCTCCATTGTAGCCATATTTTGTTGGAAAAAGACCCAACACACCAGGAACATAAAACTACTGTGCAATTCTTTCATTGACGTGCCAACAGCTATGTTTTAACACAGACTACACTTGCCATTCTTCTTGCAGTTTTTGTTATTGTTGTTGTTGTTGTTAGAACAACCAGTTCGTCCTCGTAAAGATGAAAAATATAACACCACAGGAGGCATTTCCGCGTTTCGGCCCGATAGAATCGGTCAATAAATCAGTCAGCCGTGTAATAAAACGCGCACGAACATACACAAATACACACATAGACAAACCAGCATCACAAAAGAGCAGCAGGAGGCAAAAGCGTCTCATAAACACTCACCATCCCAGCAATAAGAACATTAGCTAGCGGGAGGGAAAAACAATGACGCCAACAGGGTTGAAAGAGAACAGCCTGAATGCAACGGACTATAATTCAAACTATGGTCATGGGGGTGTTATTTCCGGACAATATCCGTAACGGTTTACAAGACTCCATTCCATTAGCACTTTCATGTACAAGTAATTGCTCATTCCACCAACCATTTAGTCCACCGATATGATTTTCCTTTTCTGACTTGCATATTAAAACAGTAATTTAGAAAAGGAAACGAGGGATCCATTATCCGAAAACGAAACATGGAAATAAAATTCTCACTGAATTGCGCAGAGTTGTGACCTACCTGAAGGTCGGTGACGAAGGTTTCCAGGAGCTGTGGTGTATTTTCTTCAGGATTCCCGAAAACAAGGTTCTTGCCAGCACTTTTTTTGAATCAGTGTATGCGAGGTCTAGACCTGCACCTTACTGTTTACAGATATGCCACCCCTCCTTCGCTTTCTGCCTCCTTCGCTTCCTCCCTCAGTCCCTTCATCCATCCATCCATCTGCTGTCTGTCCTTCATCCATCCACCCACCCACCCACCCAGCCATCCATTCATGGAGCTGGCTTTGTCCACCCGACATGACGAATCAGTTACCTTGCTTCTTTCACCATGTTTTTTAATCGATTTGCGCATACATGAAAGTATAGGTATGTTTATGTAGATAATTGCCACACTTGCCATACATGTAGGTCGTTTTTCGCTTAAGAATAATCTTTGAGTCGAAGTGGACGTTTTTGGTAAAACCAGAGACGACTTATTTTGTGTCATAGAATGATTTAATGTATGGAAATACTTATGTTATTGGGCAGTGTAAAATTTGTTTATTGATTTGAGTAGAAATAGGAAGAGGTATATATCCTGAATCATTTTATCATTCCTTTCCCTGCAGCGTCTTCGGCGCAGCCTGCCGCCCTCTCTGATCAGGCGGATGTCCACCAGTACCTGGACCACTACCACCTCGGCGACAGGCATGCCCACACTGGAACCGGAGCCGTGCCGACTTCGCTCATCATCCTTCCGCTATTCTCGCGAGGGGACACCCGGATCCAGCCCCAACGGCAGCCGCAGCAACAGCCCGTCCCCATCATCTGTGTCTAACAGCACCACCGTGCTGACCATCCCCAAGTCGCGATCCTTCTCTCTGGCCTCGGCGCCAGCAGCCCAGCCCTCATTTCCAAGGCGCTTCTCCTCACGGAAGAGCACCGCCAGCGATACATCTCAGCCCTCTTTAGGCTCCAGCCCTACCCGTCTGGATTCCCGGCCGGCCATCAGCCCTCTAGCTCGATCAGGAGAGCCCGTAGAGGGTGAGGAGCCTGGAGCCGTCAAAATCTTGGCTAAGGATGTGTCCGGCTCGGCGCTCATCCAGAAACGCTTTATCACCTCAGATTACGAGAGCTCAGACTCCCCCAGCAGTAGCGACCACAGTGATAATGTTGGTGCTGCTGAGGATGTCGCTGGTTCCCCTCCCAGAAAGGTCAGTAGCATTCAGACAACTCTGTCATCTGCCTGTTAATATATGGTGCATGGCTGTTTGGCTGGCAGTTGTCGGTTATTGTCGTCATTGTCAGTTTAGTAGTAACGCACCCTGTCAATGCTGCTCTAGGAAATGCGTACGGTTAAAAATGTCACGGAGAGACACATTCATAACTAATTTTAACCTCGTCTGAAATAAATAGTTTCAAGTAGCAAGCCAGGGTCGAGACCCAGGGTTATGTAGCTGTTCTTAGTCTTTATTAAGTGTGTCAGTGTCTTGTTCAGTTTTAGTTGACGACCCACAGATCTGAATGGGTAATAAACATAAAAAAAAAAAAAAAACAACTATAGAGCGACAGCGGATCAGAGTATGGCTTGATACAAAGTTGAAATGTGGCCGGAAAAGAAAGAAAGGTTTGTAAGATACAACGAATGCCCTTACCCACATTTGCTATATGTTGTCATGTATTTGATGTCCATAGTAGAAGTACTAACTGCAAATCCTTCTTATTCTTTTGTTTCAGCAGGATATGCTGAGAATATCACCCAGCACAGTTGCGAAAGTCAAAGAGAAAGTTCGGCAGTTGGACGACGACGAAGAAGATGATAAAGAACGTGAGGACAATGATGATGATGATGATGAGGAGGAAGAAGAAGAAGAGGAGGAGAAGGTGGTGGATAAGACAGAGAAAAAGAGTGTGGGAGCTGAGAATGTTGTGGCTGTGAAACCTGCAGAAGAGGAAAGTGCCGGCGTTGTAGTGACTAGTAGTGATAGCAAAGAAGTGCAGTTGTTATTTAATCCTGAGGAAGAGTTAGACAAATCTTCCATGTTACAAATGAGTCGATTGAACGAGTGGGATTATCCAATCTTTGAGCTAGAAGATGCTGAAGGAACTTTTACACTCACAAAGGTAGGTCTGGTTGTCTCATGTATATAAGCGACATTTGTTTGTTCCATTTTTGTGCACTTCGCAAAACCTGGTGCCATCCACGAAGTATGTAAGCTCGATTTTGTCTAGTTTTGAAACGCCAACCCTGTAGGCTTTTCAGGCGCTTGGCTTCAGCCAGCCCCTTTGCATGCCGGGTGCCCGAGCGTACAGCCATTCGAAGTTTAAACATGTTGAAAGCCTATGAAATAGGGCCTCGATATGCTGAAACTTTTGGTTGGGCATTTAGCATTGACCATTAATTGACTGCTTCATCTGAAACATAACCTGACCTTTCAAGCAGTTCTTCATGTTATTTTGTGGAAAAAATATAAACCAAACTAAACGTTCTAATAGGCTACCATGACTGAAATGCATAAGTACACTTTGCAGATCCCCTACCCCATCTAAGCTTTTATTATGCCGAAGGCGGAACGTACTCATGGATGCCCCTTTTGCTGGAGTAATGACGGAGGTTACCTGGAGGAGGGTGGGGCCTAATGTCAGAGAGAGAGAACACAGACACACACACACACATGTATTTATGTATGCACACACTATCGTTATTTGTATTCCTACCTGAATTTGTTATAGTTCGGAGTTGCTGCTGATGCCATTGTTTCTCCTTATTTGCTACCTCTATAATATGGAAAAGCACCGCATGTACCGAAAACAAAATCGTTCAGGCGATGCAAAAAAATATTAAATTTTGGCTTTGCACGCACGCCGCATTAGTCTTTGTTCAATGTCCACTTTTTGATACCTAGAAGAAAGTATTAATGGTACAAAATTATCATCCAGATAGAGAGATGCAGCAGATTTGATTCTACCATTATGATGTTAAAAAGTGATTTTGAATAGGGTATGTTGTCATGTCTGTAACATGGCAGATTATTGTTGTCGTTGTGCATGATTTTTCTTATTGACGGGTATCTTTATCTGTATATGGAATGGGGTTAGAGACAGAGAAAAGGGGGGCGGGGGGGGGGGGGGCGTGTCAGGGGGCTCTAAACTCTCGGGTAGGGTAAAATATACAGTCTCTCAAAAATCACGTGGCACCCCTTGTTTTTTTTTATTTAAATCTCGGTTATTATAGATCGGATCGTTAAGAACGTTTCACAGATGCTAGATTGTTCAACATGAAAAATAATTAACGTTAAGTTATTGTGGTACTCACAGTTAACAGGGGGTCATAATCAAAAGTCACAAATCAAGTGACGAGTGTGTCAGTATCGGCGACGCTTAGACTGGATCAGTCTTATGATTGCAACAGTGTTTACTGACACTGGCGAGCATTTTGCCATATTACATTAATTTAGTTCATCTGTTGTCTTTTGAGCTGTTTGGGGGCGATGTCTTAAAACTGGCGAATGCGAATAAATGGATCCTGTCTACGAGTTGTCACTCTTGGTCTGCTTGGTCTTTGGCGGTCTTTTACGGTCTCAGTTGCTGCGAAACGGTTTCTCACATCGTATACAGCCTGTTTGCTGACGTTCATTCTCCCACCTACAACAGCAATAGGGGACCCAGCATGAAACATCCCAATAATCTTGGCTTAGTCGCGGCATGTTTATAGTATTGAACACAACGCGTTAAGTAAGTTGGGTCAACCTTTCCAAGTGCGTTTTTTCTTTTCCTTTTAAATCAAGTCTTAAGGCGAAGAGAATGGAAAAATCAGAATCACCTGGCCGGGTACCCCAAGATGACCAAAGAACCGTAAGTGGGAGCAGAGAGTATGTGTGTACAGAGAGGTTTCACTGTTGGTCGATTTGCACTGCGAGACACGCGAAACTCCGCGAAACCACTATCAGCATGGAGCGAAAAGTAGATCGCTGCGGCAAACAATTATACCGTTTGTACATTTGCACCTACAAAAGGGCTCTAAATAGTATTCAATCAGCCCAAAAATATGAACAAACCACAGTAAACAGATGTGTTTAATCACAATTAAACAATTTTAATATAGTTGTTTTTATCTTCTACTGAATGTTAAGAAAACAAAAGAGCTTGTTTTTGACTTTAGGAAAAATAACAACGATCCTGTTTGCCCTCTTACTATCAACAATGAAGAGGTTGAAATTGTCACAGAGGCCAAATATCTATTGATTCATTGCTTAACTGGCATGTGCATGTAACATATGTATACAAGAAAGCCAACCAGCGCATGTATTTCCTCAGAAAGCTCCGCTTTTTAAAAGTTAGCAAAAGCATTCTGAAAATATTTTACACCATGGCTATTCAGAGCGTTTTGATGTATGGAGTTGTCTGTTGGGGAGGAAACATCTTACAAAAAGATAAAAATAAGATCAATAATTTAATTTAAAAAGCATCCAAAATTTGTATCTGTGATCTGCCATATTTTGATGAGCTGTACACTGGTGCTTGTATTAAAAAAGCTAATATTATTATAAATGACCCCCAACATCCCCCGAACAAGGAATATATAAGATCTGTAAGAAGTTTAAGGCTGTTGTCAAAGAAAACTGAAACTGAGCGCTACTTTAAATCGTTTATTCCATCATCAACTAGGATGTTACAATAATGTCGTCATCTTGATCGTAATCTGTGCACAGTTGAATTATGTCCTGCGTGTCAGGTCAATGTGTTTTAGTTAGGGAAGCATATTGTGTGCACTGTTAATTTTGTTAATTTAGTTAATTTATCAGTGTGTGTGTATATATGTGTGTGTGCGCGCTATGTATCATACTTTCTGCTTCTGTAACTATATTGTTATGTATTCAATGATCAAAACAAATTTCCTTGTACAAGGACGAATAAAATTTATCTTATCTTATCTTATCTTATCTTATCTTATGTGTACACTATCTTTGTTGAAGACGATCTCTTTCAATTCTTGTTACCGCAGCGACCTAGTTTTGCGATTTGGCTTAAGTGAGATCTCTTTACATACATACTCTCTGGTGGGATTGAGTAAACTTTATAAGTGGTTTTACAGTTCTCAACGAGGTGTGAAATTTTCAACACAATGGGTGATGCAGTTTTAAAGTTACGTATTTTAAAATGTGTCAAGTTATTTTTGAAAGACTGCATATTATTATGCTTTGGCTCATGTTTGGAAGTGAAACAGTCATGGAACAGTGTTTTGGCCTTGAAATCTGATTTTGACTTCCACACCTTACCTGCCAAGTTTGTTACCTTCACTTTTTGGCACAAGGTTATGTCAATACCTATACTGTTTTGGAAACCTTCTGCAGACCGGCATTTTTACTCACGGAATGTGAAAGGAAAACAAACCTCGAGTTTTTGGTGTTTTTTGTTTTGTTTTTCAGGATACCACTCGGAAAAAAAAAAACACGAAACAAATCTAAGTAAAGTGTTACAGTGCTTTTAATGCGATCTGCTCTGTTTAAATATTAACGATCCGTATTATAAAATTAACATTCTTTGCTTACTCATGGAGCCCTAAATTCATTTTTATTTTGGGCCTTAACCCAGAAACAAAGAAAGGCGTTATTATTGTGGGAGCACAAAAAGAAAAGGGCAAGGAAAAGAGCTGATCCCAAATTTAATTTTCATATGAAAATTACATTATGTGTTAAGGTTCGGTGGTTTTTGTTTGTTTGTTTGTTTGTTTTTATGTGGGGAGGGGGTTGCAGTTAATTAAGAACTGAGCTGGAAGAGGGAAAGATGAAGAAAAAAGGAATGTTACTTGATAAGTGAGTAATAAGTGGGGGGAGGGGGGGGGGCAGAACGGAATGAAGTAACTTAGAAGGTGGGGTTCAGCATAGGCAATAGTTACCCGCACCTTTCAAAACTGCCGACTAAGTTCGAATTTTGTGTACCTGTGAAGGAAATTTTTCTGCATCCAAATCCATAGTGTGTGAGCTGAAAGAATCTCGAAAATCTAGACCAGTAATACTCAGATTTGGCGCACATTCCGTAGTTCTGACAGACAACTTAAATTATGCAATCACCGTGCAGAAAACTTTAAGAACACATGGCTCGCATTCGGTCTGAAACGTAACACCTGCGACAAAATGTGTTGGGAAATTTGTTGTAAATGAAGCAAGAGAAAATGCAAGGCGGGGCTCAAACGATTAGGTGTTGCGTTGAATTGAATTACGTCACCCGATGGAAAACCCAACTGGTTTCAAACCTGCTTTGTCTCTAACCCTTTCAGATAAAGTGTGCACTGTGCTGAATAGCCCAACTGTTTTGCTTTACAGTTGCAGGGCTTAGCCTCTTAATTGCGCGTAATTCATAAAAATAACTGAGATATTGAGCAAGTCCTTCTTTTTTCCCACAAAAACTTCAGCTAATTCAATATGGCTCACTCTGATAACAACAGTCCTCCGTTAATGTGCTTCGCACAGATGATACCATTACTCGCTGATCTTTAGACTCAACTGTACACTTTGTTTTATTTTAGAGTCTATGTGGACCTAAGGATGATATTGAATTGACCCCCTCAATTACAATTTGAATGCGCAAAATGTAACACATGGAAGTCCCGGTCGAAGGTACAGCACACTGCTTGCTGTTCTAAAATGTAAACGGGGATATTCTCGTCTTTCCATGTGTTGGACCAGCGGTTTTTTGTTCCCCGAGTTTGCTCCGCGGCGTCACAGGCTTCCACAAACCTTGTTCCAGGCCGCCGCCAAGATTCCACAAAACTGTTATGCCACAAAAGCGGAACATATTTCTGAGAAGGCAAGAAATCTGGAGTTAACCCTGCTGGAATATTATTCACATTTAGCTCATCCAGAGTTGCAGTATAATCATTGGCCCAGTGGTTCGAGACACCTTCGGGATCGGTTCAATTGCGTTGTTCTGTCTTCACGGTAAATTCATTGACTTTCTGCATAATTGGACACACTTATGTTACTGCTCCTGCTCGTCGGCACTTTGGGTGTGTTTTGTCTCCGGCCTCCGCGATAAAATGGCGACTTTGCAATAATAGTTCCTTTTGCTCTAGAAGTGTGAGGCACGCTATTAGTCGATCATTCTGTATTTCTATACATGAGGGGTGGGGCGGGGCGTTTTTTTGGGGGGGACGGGGGAGAGAGATTTGCAGTTTGTCCTATACTCATCCTTGAAGTGAGAAATGGCAGCAGTGGATATAGACTTCAAAGAGAATGGAAATATTGCGGAGCACCCAGAGATAAGTCATCAGTCATTTGTAACATATTTATCACAGGATAAAGTATAGCATGACTGGACAAAGGAAAATATTTTGAATAGGCACACAATAAGAAGACAGAAAATCAACATGTACAAAATGAAACTAATACATTATATGAATTCCTAGCTGTTGACCTTGACCATACAGTGTGCCATAGCACTTAAATAAAAAATATCTGTAAAGATCGTCGAGAGATTTTCTGACCTATTTATTCATTGCTGCTGTTCTCAGACCCGAAGAAAGTCATTGGCTGCACAAGAACCAAAAGTAAAAAATGGAAAGTGGAGGGCATAGATCTTTCGTGCTATAGAGTTTAGATACTTAATTTCGAGATGAATACGCCCATCGATCTCTAAAAACAGAAATTGATTTTGTTTTACTCTCTGCTCTCTCTCTCTCTCTCTCTCTCCCTCCCTCCCCCCTCTCCACGTTGTTTGTTTTCTTAGATGCGTGAAACAAAAAAAGCAAACAAGCAAAAGGCGTTGTTCATTAGCACGTTTGAATTTAACTGAAACTAGCTGGCGCTTGCGCGAAACGCCCTTCCAAAGTATTGTGTGTTGGCAGTCTCTTTTTGTTGTGGTTTCCTTTTTGTTGGAGATGGGTGGGTGGGGGAGAGAAGATGGGAAATACAGAAGGCTTAAGGGAAGGAGAGGATTGGGGAAGAAGAAAAAAAAACCATCAAACAATGTTTGACTCAGCACTGAAATGCGTTGTGTCAAATAAGAAAGAGCTACGGAAAGTATGACATCCTATCGCTGCATTCATTCCCTGACAGATCCATTTTCGGATAGCATCGTCTCAAGTCTCCCATTAGCAAAGGTCACGGCGCTGCAGGCTTTTTGATAAAATGTTGTAAACGTGGTATTTTAAAAAAAAACAACAACAACCCAACAACAACAGAAAAACCCTCCACATCCACAACAAAGGAAAGGAAAAAATAAAAAAGGAGAGAGAAAATGTTTCATCTTAAATTAAAATCATGACGTCAGACTCGGCTTCCACCGGTTCCGATTTGTATGGTTTCCGTCGGTAAGGTGGTATGGATCAAAGAGAGGGATTATTTGGCAGGCAGCAAGCATTCTTAAAGGAGTAAAAGGTGGTGGTGTGGGGGTTTCAGTTTTAGTTCGTATTCGATGACGTCAGTGCATTCTGATATTAACGATTTTTAACGATCGGTGAAGTCATTTTGCCTGCAATTATGTCTGCGGTAATTATTTGCATTTTTTTTTTTTTTTACTTGTTTGTTAATTATAAGTTTGCTTTATAGGATAGAGTAGGTAGGAGGAGAGACAGATGGAGGCCCGACCAGGGAATTTATTAGTCATACCTGAATGGGGGAAAGCAACAGGTTTGGGCTGGGCTGGGCTATGTGTCAATCCAATGTTGGTAAGAATGCAATAAAATTAAAAATTCCCAAAAGTACAGTGGGCCAGCCCATGGAAAAGGTTACATACAAGGAATATTTGATTTGCCATTTATGAATGTAACATTGTTAAGAAACCGAACAGGGAAAAAAACGCTGGCCGTTTCACTAAACCGTACAAAATGTATCAGCAAAACTGAGGCTCTCTCTCTCTCTCTCTCTCTCTCTCTCTCTCTCTCTCTCTCTCTCTCTCTCTCTCTCTCTGTCTCTCTCTCTCTCTCTCTCTCTCTCTCTCTCTCTCTCTCTCTCTCTCTCTCTCACTCTCACTCTCTCTCTCTCTCTCTCTCTCTCTCTCTCTCTCTCTCTCTCTCATATGTTTATAATTAAAATGTTTTTAACACTAGGAACGCATTTGAGAATATTCTTCTGTCGTGTAAATTTGGTCCCTTGCTCGTGTGCCATTCCATGACAGGTTTAGTGATGTTTCCCTTCAGGAGACACCATAGGCATGTTTTCCTTCTGATTCATAGAATCCCTCATGCATCCCACTTTGTGTCAAAACTTTCATATTAATCCACTTGCTACATTTGTCTAATAAAATGCGGTGAGCCCTGACTTTGATTATAATTATTATTATTATTATTATTTTATTATTATTATTATTTGTGTTTAAACCGCAGAAATGCGGTACTTCACATTTATTTTTTCTTGCATTCTCTATTACTGCTCACGCTGTTTGCTTTGTCATTAACGTTAATACGTTTTAGGCTCATTCAGGAACCAACTGTAAATTATGAAATTGATATCAAGGGGAAATTTTACAAAACTGATGCAAGCAAACAACAACCACAACAACAAACAAAAAAAGTCACTCACAAGGTCTGCAGCAACAAATAGTAATATGAAGTTGCTGATACAAAGAAAATAATATTGTGTGGACATTATTTCTTTAGAATAGATCAGGGTACGGAACGTGACTCATGATTTTTTACTGGTGGATATTACAGTCATAAAGTAAACCTTGGCATCTCATACGGTTTTGGTAACGTGGGCGTTTTCTCATTGTTCATCCCTGACCCGATCCCCACTATGAAGAGAGAGAAAGAGAGCGAGAGAAAGAGAAAGAGAGCAGGTTCAGCCAACCGGAGACACATTCTGATCTAGTTTATGTAACTTAAGATTTGATAATATCTCCTGTATACAACTTGTTTGATTTAATTATGGAATTTTGAAATTTAAAATCAGTGATGACATTGTCTTCCAACTGGACACTGTCCCATTCGTACCATTCCTGCAATATGCCAATTTCATATTTCTTTGTCCTTTGTATGGCAATGCCTGGTACTTGTGACGAAGATTGCCAATCAATGTGGCGTGCTAAAAGTACTATGGATTTCGTTACACACTCATCATTGTAAACAACAATTCTGAAAGGAAGCTACTAGCTAGAAACAAAGGCCTTAAAGTTGAAAGTCAAATTTCAGTATTGATCTACATCAGATTTGAGTGGGTGTGGCGAAATCGGGGTTTTAAAAGATGAAAGAGCAAATCCCTCAGAACACCCCTCCTAAGTGAATAGAATTTTCTATGGAAATTGTGATTTGCTTGTGTTTGAAAGATTAGCCATTTTTCTGCATTCAGTTTATATTTTCCTTGACATTGCCTTAGAAATATTTCATTTTGATATTTTCAAAGAAGCACAGAAATTTTGCCTTAAGCTCGAGTTCGCCAGATGCACTCACAAATTTGGTGCACAAAGTTGAAGGGGGTCCGTGCCCATGTATTCAGACGCTAAGCTCGGTCCCTTGCGTCGTATGTAATGTGTCGAAAGTAGACGTTTTAAAAACGCAGAAAAGCAATGACGTCCCAGCTGGGCTTTCTTTAAAAAAACAACAACAGCAAAAAACGAATTTTTAAGCCAAGCCCTATATTAGAAACCTTTTTTTTTTTTCAGCGTCACGACGGTTCCAGAGACTGGAACCTTGTGCACTGCCTTGTGCAATAAAAACATCTTGTATCATTTTCATTTTGCATTAAAAAAAAAATAAATTCTGAAAGAAATGGAAATTCTGTCGCTCTCTCTCTCTCTCTCTTTTTTTTTTTTTGAAATTGAAGGAGCAGGAAGAGGATGGGTAAAATTTTGGAACTGGAAATGTCTCTGAAGAGATGAAGCGAAAGCTGCGCTAATGCCTCAGAAAATATAACACCGAGCGAAGCATTAAATTGAGTATTCAAATCTAGTTGTATAGGCAGCAAAGGCAACATTTAGGCATAGTTCAAAATGATTCCACCAAGACCATCGTGCCCCGGCTGATAGTGTTGGAACAGAATCAGAATCAGAAGGAATGAAGTAATTGTGAAAATTATATAATCTGTCATTTTTAACTTTCCCGTCAATGATTATGTTGCATTGTGGATAATTATACACCCGACACTCTTTGAAGTAGAAATTTGAGATGGCTGATTGTCTTCCTACTGTCAGGTCTACTTATAAATAAGTTATTGCCATCAGTCCACCAATAAGGCCTAGTACTTACTCACCTAGGTTATGAAATTGATGATATTATGACACAGATATTTCAAGACGTTGTTAATTATACATCAGTGTAATGTAACACTCTTGTCATTCTTCTTCTTTTGTAAAATAAAACTTTAGAGAGAGAGAGAGAGAGTGTGTGTGTGCGTGTGTGTGTGTGTGTGTGTGTGCATGCGTGTGTGTGTGTGCGTGTGTGTGTGTGTGTATGTGTAAGGGGGGGGGAGGAGCCCTCGCCTTAGGATCAAAAACATTAGTTTAGGTTTTATGTCATTTTTAAAAATTTTAAATGCCTGCTATTGGAACTGGTATGGTTTTAACCAGTGTTTCCTTCTAATTTTTTTCGTAGCCAATGTATGCAAGCATTTTACTTTCTGCAAATTTTTGTTTGATGTTCCACTCTTTGCCGGTGTAACCAGATAGTCAATGTGGTTAAAGCTCATCTAATTTGAAATGTTCCTGGCGTGCTTTAATGTGATGGGAGCTTGCGCTCTCTCTCTCTCTCTCTCTCTCTTTTTCTCTGTCTTTGTGTGTGTATGTGTGTGTGTGTGTGTGTGTGTGTGTGTTTTCTTTGTTGTTCAATGTTTCCAGCAACTTGCTGTGGAGAGTTTTGGAAGGAAAAAAACAAACTCTCTAGATTGATTGATGCCTCAACTGTATAGAAAAGGTTGAAATTGTTTTACCAGCAGCTGTGACAGTTTCATCCATCCAGACATACTATAAATTCATTTCTGTATGATATCTGTTGTCTCATTGCAGGTGGCATACAGACTGTTTACTGAAGTGGGCCTGATGGAGACCTTCCGCATCCCTCTGGCAGAATTCTTGAATTATTTCCATGCTCTAGAACTAGGTTACAGAGACAAGCCATGTAAATGAACCCACATTTCCCTGCTTACTTAGTGTATTGTCATTAGAACTTAGCAAACTCAAAATTTAAGATTATTTGTGGATAAAGTGAAATAAATGATTTTCAACGGATTTGATTTACAAATGATTTTCAACTGTCTTGATTTTGTCTGCTACATCAGGAAGTAGTAATAAAATATATAATTATATGTCCATGTATATTCTTAAAGACCCACATTTAAAAGACTCACATAGTTTAAGGCTGTGCAAGGAATGACCGTGTTTACCTCTTTTCTTCCTGTATCTCAAATTGCTATTGCCTATTGCAAGACCATTTGTCTTTGTTTTTTTTAAATATTTAGTGGCATGATGACTGTGCAAGAGATGCCTTCTTTGTCCTAATACTGATGACATCTGTATTGGTTTCTGAAAAGTCAGAGCTCTGATTGTTTTCCAAAGTGCATTTTGGAAGTCCAGCAGTAGAGATGTAAAGTTTGGCAGGAAACATTTAAAAACAAAAAAAAACACAAAGCTTTAATAATGCTTTTTTCTTAATTTATTTTCCCTGAATAATGTGGTTTTTTATTTTATTTTTAATGATATTGATGGTTGTTTTATTTTCCCTCTACAGATCACAATCGTATCCATGCAACAGATGTGCTACATGGTGTATATTACCTCACGACACAACCCATCCCTGGGTTCACTCAGATCAACACGGGTGATGTTTTATCACGACATGGCTCTTCTAGTGAATCAGGTACAATGTTTTTGAGTTACTTCAGTATTTCCAAATAAAAGTATTGTATTTAGTATGGTAAGAGCTACCTCACAAGAGCAGAAATCAGATGAGAAGAAACAGAATTTTATGCAAGAGAATGTTCGAGAGATGGACATGTTACAGCTTTGCAAGTAATCTGACCTACCAGTACCAAAGAGAGATGTCACAAATTTTTGCCATTTTTGCCTGAGGTCTTGTCATTGCCAAGGATGCTGGTTAACATTCCTGCAATTATGTCTAGTACAGTTTACCTCACATTTTAAATAAAAAACTCAAATTGAGGGCTGCTTGGCAAACTATTGTAAATCCAATTTATGAAAAACATGGGATATTTGGTCTCCCTGCGGCCCTTGACAGTCAGCAGGTTGTGTTATAAGTTGGGGGGTAAGTCGGATAAAGTCGTTTAGTTTTTTGCTTCTGCTGAAAAGTTTGTAGTTTACCACATAGCCCTCAAAACATAATTGTAAAAATTTGGAGTTGGACAGTTTGTACCTGCGACGATTAAAAGTTTCTCAGTTTTAAAGAATTACACCTTTCTTTGATACCTTCATCTTTGATAAGTCTCCTTGTTGGTGAATAATCGTAAAGCACGCAGTTCCTTAGTAACAGACATCTGATGTGATTATTTCACCTTCCCACTGTTACAGACACAGAAACCACAGAGCGTTCCTTCATCGCGCACCGAGCAAGTTTCATGGCAGAGGACACCTATGGGATAATGGGAGGTAACCTGCCCGCCCTGGAACTGATGGCATTGTACACTGCTGCTGCCATGCATGACTATGACCATCCGGGGCGTACAAATGCTTTTTTGGTGGCTACTACTGCACCTCAGGTGAGATGGGCTGATTGTAAATTTATCTATATAACTGACCATCTGTAAATTATCTTTGTAATGAACCTGGGCTTTGAGGTGATCCATAAAATTTGTCAAGTTTTTTGGAGGGGTCCTGTTCAGGCTGTGCAGCATCATCATTCTTTACTTCTTATTGTATTTGAGAGAACAAAATTGCAATATCAGGTCCTGGGTGTTTACATATTGGATTGTTCATTTCCAACAATAGTGCTGTGTTATAGCTGCCGTGTTATAGAAAAAGGCTGTATGCACCTAAAAGAATGTTTTACAGGAGATGCAAAAGAAACTCGACATTGTGATCGTTTTTTTCTTTTCTTTTATTTCCATTTTGCAATGAAGCCATTAGTCATACTAATTATAACCAAGATAAAAAAAGGCATATAAAATCATGTTTAAAAGAGAATTGACCTCGATGGTGCATGCATTCTTTTCTGGAAACACAGCAGATATATTATGTATTTTGATGAAGTTTATCTCTTATGTACAACCTATTTAAACCCTCTGAAATTTAACTAACATTCTTCCCCCAGGCTGTGTTATATAATGACCGCTCAGTACTGGAGAATCACCATGCTGCGGCAGCATGGTCCTTGCTTTTGAATCATCCCAAGAACTACTTTATCAGTGGCCTGGAGGCAGCAGAGTTCAAAAGATTCAGATTTTTGGTCATAGAAGCCATCCTGGCCACTGATCTGAAACGTCATTTTGAAATTCTGGCAGAGTTCAATGCCAAGGTGGGTGGATTCTCGGAGACAATAGGTTCTTCTAATTTTGAAATTGTTATCATGATTATATAAATTACCATTATGAAAGCAGTGCTGTCTGTAATAGTCTGTGTCATAGAGACCCTAATGTACTCAAAACCTTCACCATGGGTTATGAGCAGTATATTTCCCCGACAGCTGAGACACCATAATTATAAAAGCAGTGCTTATGGTGTCAAATACCTGTGTGTCAGAGAGACACCAATGCATTGAAACCCTTTATAATCATATGTAAATACAATTAGATTTCATGTGTTGCTTATATGTACAGAATATGATTTAATACTATAAACCGCTTTCTGTATGCCTACCTACAAGTATTGGTAAAATCTCGGTGCAAGGCATTTTTGTTTGCTTATGCCATATTGTCATGTCTGTTTGATCATCCAGTGTGCCCAGAGATATCGCGTTTTGTATAGGTTTTTTTTTGCCTCCCGGTATCCCTGTGAGTGAAGAGAATTTACACAGTCTGAATTCTATTCCAAATGTCTTCAGCTTCAGTTTTCAAGAATTTGAAAATAGTGGTTATTATGAAAAAAATATAGTGGTGGAGAATTTCACTGTGGTGCAATTTTGGCCTAATGCTATAGGCTGTGAGACAGTTTAAGAAATTATGAAATTAATTTACATGTCAACTAATCAAATCCAGTCATCTCTGTTGCAACCAATTGTATTTACCAGTTTCAGACAATAGTTTAAAAACATTATGTCAGTGAAAATAATAATCCTTTTATTTTCCCATTAATGGGCCCAGTACATAGGAGGCTGTAATTGACATGGGTTCATTTTGGTGTGATTTCCCTGCCTAAAAAGGAGTGCTTAGTGCCCTGGTGCACATAAGATCATTAGCACGACTATAAATTATTATGGGAAAAACTTTCTAGATTAGAAAGAGAGAGAAGGGTGGGAGTACAAGTTTTCTCCGAACAGTTTACCCCATGTAGTATGATATGAAAGAATTGATTTCTCTATGCTCTTGTGACACATTTCATGATTGTTTGTTATAAGGTTAACGATGAGGAAGCTGCTGGCGTAGATTGGACATTAGAAACAGACAGACTGCTGGTCACTCAGATGGTCATCAAATTGGCCGATATCAATGGTCCAGCCAAAAAACAAGACTTGCACCAGCAGTGGACTTACAGAATAGCAGAGGAATTTTATGAACAAGTGAGTACTTACAACATGAGTTCTGTTATGCAAGGATGCAGTTGATCCAAATTAGATTCTTTTTGAAAGAAAGATTCAAATTTCGCCTCCAAAGGATCAAATTGGAGAAAGAAATATTTAAACCTCATTTGATTCATCAAAAAGTACAGAACACACAGATGTTAAAAATGAAATATACAGATTAATTTTCTGAAGATTCAAGTTAGAGATTCAACACTAGAGACTTTGAGTGCACCAAGATTGTATAGCAGTTTCAGGTATAGATTTGAATTTTATTTGAAAGAAAGATTTCAAAGAACATACCTAAATTTATTAGAATTAAATCCCGGTGATTTGGAAATTATTGTTGTTGTTAGATCAATGGCTATTATTAATCCCAGGGTGACGAAGAAGCCAGCTTAGGTCTGCCCATCTCACCTTACATGGATCGCAGGAATCCACAGTTGGCCAAGCTTCAGGAGACTTTTATCAACCATTTGGTGGCACCTCTGTGTAATGCCATGGTGACAGGAGGTTTGTTGCCTGGCACATGGGTGGAAGAGGATCCCCAGGAAGGTGAGAAAGTTTCATAGTAGAGACAGTGCTTTATCTTAGATGCTGTTGATAGCTGTCATTATATGGGGGTTAAATTTGATTTTGGCAATGCATCTGTCACACATTACTGCTCCATGCTTTTTCCTCACTTAGGGTGCTTTTCAAAGTCCAAGATTTTTTTCCTGTGGTTTTGACTCAACTGATGAGTTTGTGGGAGATGAGAAGAAAATTTGTCAGCAGGAAAAATTAAGGAAGAAAATTTCTAAGCACTTTTCAAGTCAGATTTTTCATGTTCTTAGCCACCGGAAAGAAGGGGTCATTTTTTTTTTTTTTTGCACGAGGACTGCAGTTGTGATGACTATACTAAATGTTTTAGTGTACTGGAGTGTAGGGAGTCTGATCCATGTCATATATCGAGGGTTGGCAACCAGAGTGATTTATGTCGAAATTACTCAGATTGAGAAAAACCAGTTTGAAATTTGTATCCTTAATTAAAATTCAAATAATTGCAATAACTTCAACACAGTGACATGAATAGTTTTATTTGGTTATGAAATAACCAAACCAAAAAATTGGATTCCTGATCATCCTTTTAAAGTTTATTTGTGTGAAAGCAGTGTTTGAAATTTGACATTAGACATTCTGGTTGGTAACTGTGGGTTTGTTCCATGTTGGCTTACATGGCAATTCTTTCTTTTTCCCCAGTGGAAGAGAGAGAAAGCCTAGACAACAGTGCCGGGAAAGACACAGAAGATGAAGACAATGATACAGACACGGAAATAGGTATTTAATTGATTTAATGTTGTCAGAGGTTACTGTGTGAGAAGTTGAAAAGGGATTTTAAGTTTGCCGATTTTTGGTTGGTCCTCCAGCTTTTGACCTTCATTTCTCTGTTGCAGTATATGTTGTTCTGGTTCACTGTGGTGGTATAATTCAACAAGTATACCTACCACTAGTTCCCAGGCGGGAGTTTATCTTACTTTTTACTGAAAGGCCATGTGTGTCCCTGTGAAAATCAGGATGTTTCTATCTGTTGATTTGAATTGACCTAACTAGCAATCTGTGATTTTTCAGAAGGTCAGTAACCCATGCTGTCTTGTATTTCCAGAAATACTGAAAATTGAAAGTGCCAAAATGTTTTAAAAAATACTGATTTGTAGCAGAATCAGAAAGAATCTTATAGGAAGAAGAGGAGAGGCATGAGATGATGGAAGATAACTCCCAAAGCACATTTTGTTAGGTCTTAGAGTCTTCATTTATTGTTTTCTGTCCAAAAGAAAGTGTAGTTGGTTTTCTGTTTGTTTTTTTTTTTCTTTTAAATTGGATTCCTGACCATCCTTTTTAAATTTCAATTTTTATTTCTTGTTTTGTAATAAAATTCTGCTATTTTCAAATGCTAAGCTTGGTGACTTGATAAAGAGTGTCAGTATTCATTTTGTAATTTTGAGAACTCACTTAAAAGGGAAAACATCAGTTGCTACATCATGAGAGAAATTCTTGCATGTATTTGATAGAGTTGTTACATTTTGAAGGCCGTGTAAAAAAGTGAGCGAATTTAATTTGAAATGTAGATTGTATTGATGCATTTTTTTCGTTCTCTTATTTAAAATGAAATTCTGCCGTGACAAGTATGATAGATACGGCAGAAGTCATATAATATAGGTTGTTGAATTTTTTGGAAATTCTATGTACATTGGAACCTGCTTAATCCAAAATCGGATAACAAGAATTTTTTTTTATCTGAAAGATTTCTATGGTCCGGCTGTAATCCCTCTGCATTCCTTATAAGTTCACATCTCCTTACATGTAAAAAAAAAACAACAACATAAAAACCTTTTAACTGAAAGATTCTCTTTCACTTACTAGGTTGAGAGGGTGTGATCCTAAAGTTCAGAGACTTTGATGTGAAACAAGATAATCCCGCCCATGCATGACTATACAGTATTTTTTTGTTTCATTTTACCAGTCACCTGCTGGTCTTCTCCCTGTAGGCCATTACAAATGGGTATCACATCGACTACAGCACATTCACCAATTGTACTAGTCTACTAATTCAAATACATGATAATTGATACAACCACTCACAGTTTGTCTGTACTTTTATGTAACTGTACATAAAGGCACATCTCATTCATAGGCACCACATATACATACACACACACCCACACATAAAATGGAGTTTGATTGTTGCCTTTTTTTTTTTGGATACAACACTTCAAGGGGAGTAATAAACTAAAATTACCAAGCTGTTCTTATCACTTCCCTTTAAGAGAATAAAAATGGTGATGTTAAAACAATTACTTTTTATCCAAAAAAAACACGAAATACAAAAATTTTGTTGGTCCTCTGAATTTCTGTTTGAGCAGGTTTCACTGTAATAAGAATATCTGAAATGTGGAGATGAGGCATTAAATATTGGAAGAAAGAGATATAACCAGGACATTAAATCTTGAAATCTGAATTGTCCAGGTATGAATGATGTGAAGGAACACAAGCCGCCCAGGAAAGTGAACTGCTTGCTGACCAAAAATCTGAAAGACAACTATGAATTTTGGATTGCTATGATCAAGAAGGAAGAAGAGGAACAAAAGAAAGCCTTAGCAGAGAGTGAAGCACCCATTGTGACTGTGGTGCCCCCAACAGCTACAAGTATTAAGGTAATTTTATCCTGAAATGGCCCCAGACATTCTTTTGTAGCCTTAATCAGAGCTCAGGGACTTCTGCATATTGGCAGAATTCCCTGGTTTTGGCTGTGTCCACTGCTCGCTCCTTGTAAGCATATTAAGATTCAATTTTAAATTTTAACACACATTAAATTAAATTTTATCTATAAAAACCACAGAAAATCTTTGGGGTCACAGCAAGGCTTGAAGTAAAGCCAAAATGTGTCAAAAGGAAAAAGTTCTTTGTAGCAAAGCCTCATGTGTGAAGTAATATAGAAATGATATAAAACACAGAGGGCAAGGAAGACAAATCATGCTTCCGAAAGATTTATCTACTCTTCATCAGGAAAAAAAATGTAACAGGATAGAAAATTCAACCATTAAAAAATTGAACAATGTTAAACCAGTACAAGTACTTAGCTGTGAGTCGGCTTGGATTTTCGGAGCGCAGCATGATCAGCAGTATTGGTTTGTATGTTTACTGATAATGATTAACTGCATGATTCTGATGGAATTCAGTGGTTTGCAGAATTTTTCACTGTGGACCCTGCTTTATTGTTGGGCACTGTGATATCACATTATTGAGAGGAAAATAAGCCGCGACGGTGTGAAACTGAGTGCATTATTTTGTGATGGGAAAATGTAGTTGTCCATAGTAGAAACTTATTGTATCCTGTACTTGAACTGTTTTGTTCTTGAATGTCCAGGAACAAGTAATGGAGAAGTCCGAGATGGAACCCATAAAGGAAGAGTCTGAGAGTCCACCTCCTTCAGCGGCTTCCCCACCCACACCACCTCACCATGCCAGCTCTCTCACTCCCAGCCCCAACTCTGCCTTCCAGTCTAGGACTTCCACGTCAGGGCCAAACATGGAGGAGGACAAATCAACAGCTGTATAGCAAAAACTCACCCACATGTGTTTACCCAAAAGTCCCTCTCCCATTACCTCATCCCTCTCCCTATCTTGTTCCATTTACACACCCCGCCTCCCCCTACCCCACCCTAACCCTTAAATGGCTTTTGTGTCATCTGCTGATTCCTGCTGTTTGTCCAGTGTTCATCAAAAACATCTGGAATTGTAATGGCATTTGTTGTGAAAAAGAAGAAAAAAAATGACGTCAAGCATTTTTTAAAAAAAATTTGTCCTTGCACTTGAGGAATAGTTTATCATGGGCTGAGGAAGGTCAAAGCACGTGGAGAACTTTTCAGTGTAAACAGGTGGCTGTGGAGTGAAGATAGACACATCAGTGGAATCTGGATCTGTATTTAATTGTGAAGTTGAGGAGAAACGAAGGATGGCAGTAGTTTTAGACAGGAAATGGATAAACACAATTCATTTCATAGAATGGCATCAAGATAGAAATTTGTGGAATGGGGAATAAATGGTATTGTCAGATTGTATTTGCTTTGTTTTTTATTTTTTTCAAGTAGTATCAAGTTTATGTATAAATCAGCACAGCTGTGATTACGTGAAAAACTAGAATAGTGGAGTATTTATGAGTAAGCCTCTAAATTTTGTAATCGTGATTAAAACAAGGAATTTGCCTCTTCTCACAAAGATGGCTGTGATCATAATAGTGCTTACCATTTTTTTTTGATGAAAGGTGTGAATCTGTAACAAGTTCAACTTGTGTGGGAACCATTGCATGCGCAAATGCAATAACAACAGCATATGCGATCATCAGCAAGGAGTCAAGGTGAAGAACATTACATAGACAAGGAGCTGAATGACAAGGTTCTAAGTATGACAGTGTTGCTCAAACCCAAGAACTGCTACTTTCCCTGCACATTATTGGGGTGATCTTCCTGCTGAAGCTCTTATGTAGTGTTGTTCACAGCAGTCCTTGTAGATAGTGGTCACTTTGTAATGCTTCACTAAAATATTAATTTATAGGCAATACATCTATTAACAAGTGTGATAGTGAATGTAAGTTTGACCATTTTAGTTTCTACTTGGACAAATTCATCAGTTTGGTTTAAAAAATTATTTTTTTAAAATTCTATCTAATATTCACTGCCTTTAAAAAGCTTCACAAACTTGAAAAACCTGATTTTAGGAAGAAAAAAAAAAGTCAAATGAGTGTAAAAAATTATTATGATTGATTGAGAAAATTGCTTATTGATATTATGGGTTCCAAGTGTCAAACAATGGGCACTAGGGACCGTGTTTCAAGTATGGGTACCAGAAGGTTAATATACTGTCAGAGGGGGAAATATCAGCACTAGAATGTAGCTAATTGAATAATAAATTGTCATTTTACGCAGATATCTAACATCATATTGTTCAGCCATGTGAAGGGGCTTTGGTGGTTTTATCATTGTATAACTGGCATATGTTTAAGGGGCAGCGGTATTCTTATAGCAAGACCAGGCCAGTTTGGGATACAGTGGTCTCATTTGCATAAAATGTATTGTTTGGCAGTGGAAGAAGAAAAAAGAAAAGCAAATAACTTTAATATTTGAAATAATATTGAAATGAAACGGAGTTGTGCTAAAAGAGTATGAAAAGAAAAGGCTGTGAGTGCTAAAGAATAGTTTTTGTATTAGAAAAACCATAAGATGTTTTGTGGATTAAATGCTGCAATCAAACGTTAACAAGCTGTACAAGTTTGGTGTGTAGAACATTGTGAATAGTCAGAGAGCATGTGTTTCCTGTTGGAGAATTAGAGCGAGATTGATTGGCCTTGCCATTTCTCAACTCATGATGTCATTAGATTCCCAAGATGAACTGATAAATGGTGGATATTGTCCTTGTCTCTGTCAATGAATTTTATAGAATTTCCTCATGCTAGTATTCATATCTATGATTATGTGAGTTTTTCTTTCTCTGTACATTTGGTCATGCATTAAGATGTTTAAACTGATAAGTTTTATTCTGTATATTTGTGTTGTCTGTTGGTGTGCTGTGCCTCAATTCACACCTGTAGAATCTTATAGGAATGAACAGGTGTGAAAAGGGCAACCCGGCCTTGCTCCCTCATCTTGTGGGCTTGGATAACCTCAAGTATGTTGGACAAGCCATCTAACTATTGTGATACTAGAACTGTACATAATGCATCGTTTTACTCCCATGGATGGAAAATCTGATATAACGGGTTTATTGATGTTTTGTTGATGAAAGAGGAGGAGGACCTCATTCAAAGACAGTTATGATAATTATTTATGCGTGTATACACAAGGTTATATAAGCTCATAGAAGAAAGAACTGCGCTCAGTTCAGCTCAATTGGAAGCGAATAAACACAGCTCAAACCTAAAATTTGCCATGGTAACACCTGTTTGGTTTAGATTATTGTCAGAAAGGAATATAAGTTCAGTTCAGCTCAATGTACCACACAGTTCATTCAATCAGAATCATTTACCTTTTAGGGTGTTTTGAATATAGTAGCAGTCTGACATCGAATGCTGATAGTTGAATTGATTTGCCACTGCAGTTTCTTGGGTATGATATTATTAACTACATATAATTTTCCACTGGAGTGAGTTTTGCTGGGATTCTAAACCCAAAACCTTCCTAACACTCAGTTGAAGGTGTTTTTATTTCTGGTGTATTACTCAAATATCTGGAGAGATCAGTAATACAACTTTTTTTTGCTTTAATATGAGACTGATGAAAAACACACCATTGTTTGTTCCACCCCAGCCAGATGACACAGAACTTTCATCTCAACTTGTTTTCTAAAAAGATCACAGATCCTGGAGTAGGTATAATTCAGCTTTTAGTATCCGTAGGTGAAAACAGTCAAGTTTTGATCTTGCAGATTGGGCATGCAGATGATCCTTTGATAAATTCTTAGAAATGAGTACTGACTTTTTAAGAAATGAAATAGCTTTGAAATAAGAGAGCAGAGTACTTTTAGAAATTGGAGGTAGGCCATTTATCTCATGGATGATAGACAAACGTTTGCAAAAGGTTTTTTTTTCGTTGTTTTTTTTGTTTTTTTGTTTAGTGTACATTTAACCATATAAGTATGTACTTGACACCTGGTTAATAGGCCTGGAAACACAATTTTAGCTGTAGTTTGCTGTTACCTCATTGTCTTCTAGTAGTCTTGCAGAAAAGTAGTTCATATAATAGTTCAGGTCATTAATTAGTCTACTGACAACATTGCTTTTACAACTTTCCAGAAGTGGGTGTTATCGTGTTGATTTTGACATTCATACAAATAATTTTAAGCACATTTTTGAAGTAACATCTAATTGACAAAAGCCTACTCTATCTAACAATATGGTGCATGTAGATAAAGCTGTCAGTTGTTTGGAAAATATGTAATTTGCAAACTTTGCTTTTGCCATAGGCATGCTGTGGATGAGCTTAAAGAATTTACAATAACAAATAGTTATTTAATTTTTTTTTCTCAGAATGTGATATTAAAAAATACTCCTTTCCTTTCATTACTGTTTTCCTTAGGAATACTCAAATTTTCTCTTAGGCTTTGAACACCAGCTAGTTATCATAACAATTACCTACACTCCTTTTGGTTTGAGGAAAGGTGATTAGAGCTATGAATTTGCCCTCAAAGGTTGATTGCAGTTCTGTACAATCCTTATGCTGCAGTTAAAACGGTGATCTTCATATTTTTTTTCCTCCTGAGATTTATTGTGAAATTCACATTTGCTTCAGTATCTCAGTCTAAGTATCCACATGCTGAAGTTAAAGGATTGTGTGCAGTGAAAAAGTGACATGAATGTTCTGCTGCTTTGAGAGAGTTATTTTAAATACAGATTGCCACAAAATGTCATGATAATCTGCAATGTGAAATTTAGTAAACTTGTGGTCAGAAAGTTTCTTACCTAATGCAACATTATCAGTGGTAAAAAATATTATGGCATCCCTTGTTCATAACATTTCAGAAACCTGTTCTGTTGCACTGACATTGATACACTTTTTTCTTATCCTCATTGTTGAGTATTGCATCGCTGACAGTATACAAAGTATGTCCATGTGTCATCTATCATCTCACCACCTTCAGACACGATACTCACATGAAGTTTGATTAAGATACATGTATAACTTTCCTTTTTGCATTACTATTGTTTTTTGCCAAGAGGAAAATAAATTTCCAAGGACTTTCTACAATTTTAGAATTGGAGTAAGGAAAATGCTCTCGATGTCACCAGGTTAGTTAGAAAAGGGGACCTGTGTAAAACAATAATTAGGGAAAAGAACTTCGGCTCTTGCCCATCAATCATCTTCAGAGCAAATAATGGGCTATCTGACTTAATTCATTCGGAATGGAATACTGTGCATGAAGAAATCAGACACCACCCAGAGCTGAAGTTGGTGGAATGTGATTGATAATCTTCAGAAAAAATTTAAAAGTATTGTGGCACAGTGTCATTGACCCCTTGATTGGAAAATCTACTCTGTTAGGTGGCTTGAATAAATTTGACATTTTCATGCTCACTCTACATTGGATTTCCCCTTCAAAACATTTCCCTGAAGTATATTTGCAGCTCTCAGAGGCATAAGATTTGTCATTAAGATGTATGTCACACAGAAAGTACAGTTTATTTAAACTTCGGTGTCAGTTTTAAGTTTCTATTCACATATTTACCAGTACATCTTTCTTATTCCAATTTTGCAAAAATGATGACCTGAAACGATGTATAGTTTGAATTTGAAATTTGTACTTCAACAAAAGACAGGATAGCATAATTGTTGTTTTGTGTTGCTTTACACTTTCATTTTAATTTTGAAACTTTTAAAGAACAGTTTGTTCAGTATTAGCGGCGTTTGATCATGTGGAGTGACTGGATCAAGGTAACAATTAGCTGATGCCAGCAACATTTGTAAACAAAAGCAGACCTTTCAGAAAGCATGAACATACATCCTGTATGATTTATTTAGATATTTCTGTGACTCATTGCAAATATGAAATAATGCTGAAAGAATGATGGCAAGAAGACCTAACAATGTAATTTATTTCCGAACTCACTGATATTTAAATTTGTTAAAGTGGTAGCACGTAAGTTTGTACCCATTAAGTCTTGTAACGGGAAGTATAAAACTGTATCTGATTCTGAAAGCGATACATTTAGGCTGTGTGAAGTGTAACTTCATTGCTTTCATGATAACGTTTCTGTCGTTCTTGTGTTGGTCGGCTAGAACTTGTCTTTGATTTAGGTCTGAAATAAGATACATAATAAGAGATGGTATAGATTATTTTAGGCCATTAATGTGGACTATTTTTTAGTACGATAGTGTGTGTGGGCAGTTACAATGGTACAGTGATGTGGCAAGGTTTTTAATGTTTGTCGAGGGATGGAGAAGTATTCTACCTACTGGTGAAACAGTGGTGAACAAATTAAACATAAATATGTATATACTTTTTATTTCTGTATATAAGGTTATTCTCACATTTTGTAAATATGATTTAAGCATCATGGTCATGCAATGAATGTTAACTTTTAGAGTCAATCAGGACGTTGAAGTTTGTGGGGTATTTTCTCCACAACAGCACCATGCCCCCTTCCCCTTTCAGTGTTTTCATTTTTTGTGTATATTATACATATATTTTGAATGAAAGTAGGTCAGAAATGAAATAACAAGACTAAGCTTAAAACCTGTTTCAAAACATTTATAGTAAATATATTCCCATGTTTTGCAGTCAACAGTTCAGACAGTGTCCTATGTAAATGTACTCACTACAACTGGTAGTACGACATGGTCAAGAATGCATAAACATGTCTGGAAAATGTGTGTCAAATTATTTATGACAATATTACCAGTAGTTATGCTCATTTTCAAAAGAAAAAAATTCTTTTAAATCAGGTTGTTCTAGCAAGTGAGATTTGTCAGCCTTTGGTTATGAAAGTGTAAAAGCCATGTGGTTGTGTAAACTCACTATCATCTTAGGTTTCAAATCCATCATAGTATAAACAGTTGGTGGTAGTCAAAAGGGTAAGGCCTTGCAAAAACTTAATGCTAAAATTTGATGTCAAGCTCTTCCAGAGAAATCAAACTAGAATCTGCTTTACCCCAAGCTGAACAATTCTTCCATGCGTTTCATTTTGTTGCTAATTTTTCTTTCCTTTCTTTTTTTTTTACCTTTTGGTAAGGAGATCTTTGTCTAAACTTGAAATAATTGATGAATATAATTTCTTTTGTTAAATGTCCAGCTTTGTTTATGGCATTTTTACTGGTGTTTTATTGTGATTGGCAAAGCATTTTATGTTATATTTCTTTCCTATCTGGTTGCCACATTCAAACATCATTTAGTTGTATTTAATATAGATAGAACTGTTGCATCTTGTCCAGCTGACTTTTTTTTTTTAAATTTTGGTCTGTTCTTTCAGTTTTAGAGGCATATATTTCATTATTTAATTACCTTAAACTTACATGATTGGTAACACCCCATTGACTGTTGTCCAATTGTAAACATATTTTGTCCAGTGAATGGTTCTTGTTAATCCCGCATCCTGCATTATTTATAATCATTATGATGAACATCAAGGCCATAAGGATAATGTAGCATAATGACAAACAGTTGAGATACTCTTCCTATTTTTGGTTACATTTTTATATACAGAAAAAACAAACTCTTTTTATCTCTTGTTTTTTTTTTATTTGTTTATGAACTTTCTGAACTCAAAGTTGTACTGGGATAAAATGTTCAATCCACATTTTCATCTCAATCATGGACTTCATCATTTCTCACACTCTGACCTGTTCAATAGGACAGTGTATTAATGCTGACAATTTTCTTTTGTCTGTGATGTGTACAATCCTTACTATGACTTTTTACACTCAGTTTGTGTGATTCTGATCTGCAGAGCTGTAGTCTGCTTCAGCTGAAGCAGGGCTTGCTGGTGGCACAGAATAGTGATGCTGGTTGAATCAGATGTGGAATTTCAGTCAAATCAGAGATGTTCCTCTCTTCTTAAGGACAGCCTGAATTCTCAGGCCATGCCTTTGGAAAAGACCTGTCATCTGACGGTTTTGACATTTTAACCTTTTCACATTGTCGGGATCACGGCTCTCACAAGCCCACTGTACATTCCTTCATTACAGTGGCTATGATCTATGTACGCACTATTTTGGAGTGTTTTTGTAAATTTATATGAAATTTTCTGATTAAGCTAGAGAATATTTGGTATCAATGGAATGCTTATTGGGAAAAGAGTAATGACACAAACATAAAAAAACAAAAAAAACAATATGTGCTATAAAAACATGTGTTATCCCAGGCGGTGCGGGGTGTCATGAACGGGTGTGTGAGTGGCTGCACCTTGCAGGCGACTGGTGTAATGATGGGTTGTAAAAAACAGCCCGCACATATGATGTGAAAAGGTTAGGGGGAAAGGAAAGAAAACCAAGTATCACACTGATGTACATGGTAATATGAACCTGAAGGTATTGGGATATTAAGTCAGCATGTCTTGCCTTTCAGTACAATTTTACTCAGTGAGGTCTGGCAAGATGTTCAAACTAAGTTTTGAGTACTGAGAAAAGGAAAGGTTTGAGTACTGAGACAAGAAAAGGTTTTGAGTAGAAGAAATAGCTGTGATGCTGTTGAAAGAGAGAAGTAGATCCACATGAGTAGTTGTGAGCTGGACAGAAAGGCCAGTGGCTGGAGACTGTTATTACTCATGTCATGCTTGTACATGCATCATATTATCTGTTTGGTCCCAGGCACAGGATCATCCGTTCATAGAATAGTTTTGTAAACAGTTTGGTATTTTTGTGCTCTACCACATAATATTGTTCTTTTTCCTAAATGGTTTATGATACAAACTAAGTGATGGCAGAGTGGCATTCTGGACAGAATCAGCATAATGTGAAAATTGACATAGTAAGATGAAGCAATGCATTGCCATAGGTAAAGACCTCAGTGAGGGGAAGAAATATCTTAGCAGTGAACAGAACGAGGCATTTGGGGGGAACAGTGATCATTGACTGCCAAGCAAGAATGTGTCTATTGTATTTTTAATTCTTTACCACATAAAATGTATTTATATTTCTATGAATAAAGAATCTCCCATTCTTAACATGTTTTTTTTTTTTTGCGTGAAAATATTTTAAAATCTCATAAACCATCTTATGATTCATTCATTTTAGTGATGTTTGCTCAACTGATATTTAACCATAGGATTTATGTGATGAAAGTCAGCATATTTGTTGTCATTTTTGTGATGGCCAATCAGAGCACATCTGTTCACATAAAAAAATTCTGTTTATCTGAGGTGGTGACACAGAACTGGTAGCATGTCATAGCCGTCCAAGTCGAGGATATGGAGCAAAATGGCATTTGGAACAAAAATTTAACTTTTTATATAGGAAGCAATAACAAACCTAATAATGTGACTAAATTTGCAGATAGAAAAAATTCATTATTTAGGTCCCCAACCATCATTTTGCTGGTATTCTGAAAATGGCTAGCTTCAACATATTACCCATTCTGTACTGTCATGTTACATAATATGTAACTGATATACTCAGCAAAGTTGTCTTTTTTTTTTTTGAGTTGGTCTAAATCCAGATGTGGGGTATTTTTCAACAGTCTGCATCAGTATAGTAGGCATTGTAAATGGAGTCTGAAAGTAGGCACTGTGACATTTTAGTTGCAGAAGATTTTCACTAAAGCCGTCCACAAGTTAACTTTGTTTCCAGGTAGAGAGTTTCTGTGCTTTAATGCTAAAAGGTAGTGACCCTGTTTTTATTCCTTTTTTGTTTTTTTCCGAAATCGTATATTGCTAAATTTGAAACAATACAGCATTGGAAACTCTTATGTAGATTTGAGGTCCTTTGAGGTGCTGCCCCTCTGTGACATTGTTCATAAGGTGTTTACATAAGTCACATGGAAAGGATTTTGTAAGATAAGGGGATGAAATACTGAAAAATTGAAAGAAATATCTTAGGAAAGTTGATGGTTTGAAAGGATTTTTGGATGCCAGTTGAACTTGACTCTTGGAGTGTCACACATTAAGAAGTTGGAAAGGTTCTAATTACTTGAAGCTTTGTTACCTGGTGTATAACACTTCACTTCTGGACTGTGCTATAGCATTAATGGTAGATAACTGTTGAGATACATAAGGCACTTTATCAGTGCTTTAGAGAGCTATTCATTATATGTATCAGAGTAAAAATTTGCTTTTTTTTTTCTAGAGAAAATATGGCAAGTTCATGACTGCTGGGAGAAAAACTTGCATCATGCAGCACTTTGAATGATTCAGCTTCGAGTCAGACATTTCTCTAGGCAAAAGTTTATTTGTTTAACGGTTTGACCTGATTGCCCTGACTGAGGAATTCTCAATCCCTACCACTTTTTGTATTCTGGGGAAAAAATATTTTTAACAAAAATTGGTACTATAAATGACTGTAACCTGTTTGAAAAAATATGATGGAGGACAGTCTTTCTGGACTAGCCTAAGCTTGAGGATAAAATTGAGCTTGACGCCAAATCCTTGACTTTTATATATATATATCTGATAAGGGAACGGATGTGAGTGTTGGGGGAACATACAACTGCATGAACAAAGATACCTCAGGAATGCATTGAATCTATATTTGAAACTCTATTATCTGTTCACTGTCTCTGCTAAAACCAACTCTGTGGATATTTTATTTATGTATATGTACATTGTGCAGATGATTGGGTTATGGGAGTTTTGTTGAGACAATCCATGGATATGTGGCTGCGTTTATTTATCACTCCATGTTTTCATTGTTTTTGCTTGATTATTCAATTTCTTTGATGATGCGAACACAGCTAAAATGATCCAAGGACAGATTGACTTATTTACATTTTTTATTCTTATTCTTCTTCTGACAACACCCACAATTCCCACATATGCACAAAGTTACAAAATTTCAACTGAACCTTACTGATGCTTGAAAACAAAAACAAATTCAAAATTTTTATCTCAGCATTTACGTTTGTTGTGATACAGATTATATTATGTAACAAAGGAAAGTTGATTTAAAAATTTGAAGATATCATACAGCTTCCTGATTTCTCAAGTGGCTGTTCCATATCAAAATATTTTATGTTTGTGATTTGCTCATGTCAGAAGGTCATCGCTTTTTGTTCATCCAACGGGAGTACAAATCATGCCAACTGAAATTGAATACCTCACAGTTTCAGTTAATTGACCTGTATTCTTAATGCATTTTGGCAACATTTGTCTTCGCTGTTGTAAACATGCATTGTTGGTATAATATGTAAGCTGATTATCCAATCACACATCATACCCTCCAAACTAGAACTAGAAAAAAAAAAAACTTGGTGGTCTCATGCATAAATCATCCAGTTCTGGAAAGTTCAACTTTCACAGGAGGGGAAAGAGAATTTCTAGTGGTCCTGTTGTGTTTCATGGTAAAGTATTTATGATAAAACACAGTGTTGAATGTCTGTGTCCTCCCAAAAAAAAAAAATGTTTTTTTTGAGGTAATTTCAGTGTTGGACAGTGGGTGCTAAAAAAACCATGAAATTGCAAATGAAAATATAAAATGGTTGTACTGATGGTGCATGGTTGTTCATAATCCTTAATTGCTTTCCCCAAATATATCTTAGAACTTATAAAAAGGCCACAGGAGAGCATGTCAGATTTATGGGGGAGTCAGTGGTGTGGAAGCAAGGTACTCACCTCTCATGTCAAAGGTACTGGGTTCGAATCCCAGTCGGTGCAGGCATGTTGGAATTTTTGGATTTTTCTCATATTTTCGTGTCCCAGATCCTATGGTAGGTGGATTGAGCACCTGGTCTTCTTGGATAAGGGCGAAAAATTCAGAGGGCCTGTGTGCACGTTAAATATACTTTGGCAGTTGGAAATCGTGAAGAGCAGGCCATACGAGGCTGCTGTCATGGCAAAATTCTAAAAAACTAATCCCTACCACAAGAAGAAAAATGAAACAAGAAAGAGTGAGGTGTGAATGCCAAGGGCAGCAGAACCTCCTAAAATAAAGACCTTAGCACATGTCAGATTAATGACAGGGGTGTGGCCTAGCCCAGGCTTCATGCCATGGAAGGATATCATGGACCAAAGCACTTACAGTGTTATGGGGGTGGGGGTTCTCCTCCACTGAACACCACCTATGGTCTTGCACCTCCCACCAGTTTCAGTCCGTTTTTGTTTGTTTGAGCATTTCAACATTCAGTTTTCATATGCAGCCAACAAAATAGTCCTGTCATCAAGTAATGCTGCTGTTTGCATGAGTGATTGTGTATACCATAATAATATTAATGGTTTTACCACAGCATAATGTGATACTGACATCTTCGTTAAGTAAGATGATTGAGGATATTAACTGACAATGTGCATGTTGTAGATTAATCAGTTGAGGTCATAATTTTATAGTGGTAATTTGTTTGAATATGTGGGCCCTTGCCACTGTCCTGTTTAGTGGAAAAAATGTAGCTGGAAAGTAAAGATAACACTATTGTTTAAACATGTATTTATCAGCAAATTGTCTGTCCAACTAACAATCATCTGTTTGCAGGGGAAAATATACTCCAATCTGTTTCAAACATTCTGTTACAGGAAACATAAACTTAGCCCTTGATTGTATTATTGAGAAACATATATCAGCAGAACAGAAAAGAAAGAAAAAGAAAAGAATATTACCGTCTTGCAAATACAGTATCACCAAACCCAGCATTAAAATCAGATGAAATAATTAGTATTGTTTTATGCATTGCAACTCTTAATGACCATGTGTCACTGCAATTAATTTGAATTGATTCCACTTTCCAGCCACTTTTTCACACCGTTTCTTTCATTTTTGAAATTCACAGTCATAGACTCCAAATGTCTTGTATGTCATTTTTTTTCAAGTTTCCAGAAAGTTGAGTCAGTTTGGGTTTAGGTTTAACGGCACATGGGCAAGATTATGGTCACTTGGACGCTTTTTCCACTTGGTTTATTTTGTACTGTATTTAAGCCTGATACCCAGAGCTTCATCAATTAAAACTTTACAAATAAAATTTGAAAGTTCCATTTAAACTATTTTATCTATAAAGTTCTCAAAATGTGTTTTGTTTAGATCTTGAAAGAATTTTGTATAACTGCTGACATGGACAGAGACTGATCGGTTGCTCCACCTCCACGTTTTCAAGTATAATGATTTTATCATAATATGCCTGTGACGTATATTTTATTGTGCCCTTCTGATTAAGTCAGAGTAATTACTTGTATTGTCAAGATCATTTTTTTTTTTCAAATGACATTATGCTGACTGTGTGTAAACTTAGCTTTTGAAAGGTTCTGAATCATCCATGCAGGGATAGTCTTTTTAATGTTTTTCTCAGGATGTGTTTATAATTCTCTACAGAGAAAACAAAATAACATGGTAGCCCTATCAAAAAACTGCATATATGTGTGTATTATGAAAGTGCAGATGACAACTAGTCTTTTTACCAGGGCATATTTAGACTCCTTGAAGGAATTTTATTTTTTCAATGGATTAACTTTTTGTTTGCCAATACAGGAAGAAAATAGTGGGGGAGATGAATGAAGATTAACTACAGTAGAATTTATTAATAGAAAGTCGATTTTCTTTCTTCCTGAAATAAAATAGCCTAGCAATCTAGCATTCTTGTGCACCGATAGATCGGTGATTGGCACAAAAGTGACCAGTAGAAGAACTGATATATCGGTGATTGGCACACAAAGAATTTAAATGTTTATTTCTTTTATGTTACAAAAAATAATAAGGAACATATTTTGAGTCATTTTTTTTCCCTTCTGTAAAATTAGATCATTCAGGATTATGCACATTTTAAGTGCATGAGTTTGCATTAGGGACTGGATTTAATCATATATCTGTCACTGCTCATTGCGGCATTACTGAATTCTGAATTTCTTACCAGAGGCACATGTTATTGGATTTGAGTGCTGGTATTAGAATTAAGAAAAACAAAGCTTTTGCTGTTATTTTCCCTTCGTGGTAATTCCTGATATTAATCAACTAACACACATTTTACTTTTTATTTGTGTCTTTTTCTCGTTTTTTGCTCTTACTAAAAAACATCATGTCTACCAACAATTGAGACTGTATATTCATTGTTATGGTTTGTAAATGTCATACCTATTACCATAATTAATTATTGTCGTTGTTGTTGTATTTGTTGCCATGCTGATGGTGTGGGTGTGAGAATATATTGTGAAGTTTGTATGAGCATCACATGGTGGAATTTCATGCATTGACATCGTCTCTCTTTTTTTTTTTTGTTATAGTTTTGTTTTTGTTTCGTTTTTTTTTCCTCTTTGGCATGAAGGAAGCCCAAAGCATTGTCCTTGTAGGAATAAATTTTACGTTCTGATAATGAAACTTGGATTTTAAAGTTGGTTACAAAGTTGATTGATTGAAGTAGTAGTGGTGGTGGTGGTGATGGTGGCAGTGGTGGTGGTGATGGTGGTGGTTGTGGTGATGGTGATGATAGCGGTGCTGGTGGTGGTGTTTGTGGTTGTGATGGTGATGGCAGCGATGGTGGTGGTTGGGATACTGGTGATTGTGGTGATGATGGTGGTGGTGGTGCCGGTGGTGATGGTGCCGGTAGTGATGGTGGTGGTTGGGATATTGGTGATTGTGGTACTGTGGTAATGATGGTGGTGGTGGCGCCGGTGGTGACGACGATGGTGATGGTGGTGGTGGTGATGATGGCAGCGGTGGTGGTGATGGTGGTGGTGGTGATTGTGGTGGTTGTAGTAATGTTGGTGCTTGTGGTGGTGGTTGCAGTTGTAATGGTGGTCGTAGTGATTGTAGTTGTGATGGTGATGGTAATGATGGTGATGGTGGTGGTGATAATAGCAGCGGAGGTGGTGGTGGTGATAATGATAGCGATTTTGTATTCTGTGTTTTGTATTTTGTGTACTTCTTGAATCCCATTTGGGAAATTTGCCTTGATGACATTGCAGCCCAGTTACAACTGGAGCAGACACTTCGTCGCCACAGTGCAACGCCGGTCTCCTTTTTTGGGGGGGGGGGCGGATGAGGTGGGGAAGCGGGAGTGGTAGGAATTAGGTGTTTTATGTTTTTTGCAATTTGCCCGGGCAAAGGCCTGTTCGGCCTGCTCTTTTCGAATTTCAGCTGCCAAGGTATCTTTAACGTGCACACTGGCCCTCCGAGTTTTTCGTCCTTATCCGAGAAGACTAAGTGATTGATTCTTCCTACCAGAGGATCAGGGACAGGAAAATGTGAGAAAAATTCCAAAACTCCAACATGCCTGCACCAACCAGGAAATGATTGGCTGGTTGTGATGGTGGTGGTGGTGGTGGTTGTGATGGTGGTGGTGTAACAGTTGAGGTAATTTGCAGCACGTTATAAATAGGAACAGTAAGGTGATATGAACTGCGTCCCTTAAAAAAACGAAACTGTGACAACTGTTGTTAATGAAAAAAAACAACATGGGATCCATCGAACACTGTATATTAAAGTTTAATAACGTATGATGGAATGAATAATGTCCTAGGAAGGCACAAGAGGAACACACACCTATATAAATGTGTAGCCCACACGAGGAACATACAAATGCTGAACACTCACCATCTTTCACATTTGCCTAGCTCTTATTTATACTAGTTTTCACAGAAAAATCCCGAACCGGGCTTGACCCCCGAGCTGGCCCGAGACCGACCTAGTACGTTCGGTAAACCCACAAAACATCCAATCACACAACAACACGTCATCGGATGACACCATCTCAAGGCCAACCTTGCGTAAACAACTCCTCCTCGAATATTATGGAACATTATGGAATGTATCGTAAATATCGAAGCAGGTCAGGCCTAGGTCAGCACGCCGCGGGACATTAAAGAAAATGAAAACCTCCTTACGGAAAGGGATGAGGAAGGCGCGCCGAGTGCTAGTGAACAACAAGGCCGGGGGAGGGGGGGGGGGCGAGCGAGGAAGGCGTGAGACGGGCCGAGCTCGGCTATCGTCAGCGTGGGTACCAAGCGGGAAGGGAGGAGAGGGTGGCCTACAGCCTCTTCAGGTGGTGATAGTGGTGGTGGTGGTGGTGGTGGTGATGATGATGATGGCGGCTATGGTGGTGGTGGCGGCATTGGTGATGGTGGTGTTGTGGTGATGATAGTGGTGGTGGTGATGATGGTGGCGGCTATGGTGGTGGTGGCGGCGGTGGTGATGGTGGTGTTGTGGTGATGATGGTGATGGTGGTGGCGGCGATGGTGGCAGTAGTGGTGGTGGTTATGATGGTGATGGCGATGGTGGCAGTGGTGGTGGTGGTGATGATGATGGTGGTGATTGGTCACCATGGTGGCAGCGGTGTTGGTGATGGCAGTTGTGGTGGTGTTTGTGACGGTGATGGTGGTAGTTGTGGTGGTAGTTGTGGTGCTGGTTGTGGTGGTGGTTGTGATGGTGATTGTAGTGGTGGTGATAGCTGTAATGGCTGTGGTGGTGAATATAGTAACGCTGGTGAGATAGCAAGTGGTGATGGTATTGATTGTGATGATGGCAATTTTGGTGATAGTGTTGTGGTAATAGTGCTGGTAACAATGACGATGGTAATGGCGGCAGTGATAGAGGTTGTGGTGAGGGTGATGCACGCATCTGTACATAAAATATTCCCATAATGTACACACACACAAAAAAAACAAAAACAGCTGAATCTTACTTCACCATGTGCACAGATTTAGTAAAACTGCATGTTTGGCGTGTACGTACAAGTGAATGAGAGACTTTATTCTCAAGACCAAGTTATGAACTACAGTATTACTTATAATTATTCTGCCCTAGTTCATCCAGCTGATGCATACTACAGACATGTCATAAGAGCAGTCAAATTGCTCGTTTCCATCAGATTTTTTTCCCCCTTGGGTAAGGGACACCATCACTGAAATGAGTCGCACTTGTCTGATCTTACCAGATTATCTATGCTTGGATAACAAATTCACTTTGCATAGCTGAATAAAAAAAAACAACTCTGCTATTTTTCCTTCCATCGCTTTACATGTATTTATCACTAAAGAACCTTTTTTTTTTAAATTTTTGGAAACGATACTGTCTCCTTTCCTTAACTTTTAATATATTATTGGTTCTAAACAGACTATAATTGTTGATGCACTCGTAACAATGCATTCTGAGGGGCTCCACTGATTTCATACGTGCGTGTTTAAACTTTTGAGTGAATTAGGTCTTTTTTTAATCAGTTATCCAATCCCATCCTGTAAAGTTCACCTTATAAGTTTTATTCCTATAACTTTGTACATAATATGAAGACCGGACAACTCTGAACGCAGCATTTGGGATGATTGAAAGAGAGAGAGAGAAAGAGAGAGAATGAGAATTTGTTACTATTTCCTTGTAAAGCATTCTGTGAAGACATGAGCTTATAAAACTTACAAGCTCCATTAATATTGTTATTATTATTCTTCCTCCAATGTGGGGTAACAGGCCTTGACGTTGTTAGATTCACAGAAATAATAATATTGATAATCATCATCACCATCATCACCATCATCATCGTACTCTAAAGGAACTTGAAGGTGAACACGTATGCACCTAAAACGTCATGTCCAATTGACCAAAAACCTATGAAACTTTGATTACGGCCTCAATCTTCGACGGTAAAGTACGCAGAAATATCCTTTTTGGAGAAAATTCGGTCTTTTCAATCAAGATTTACTCTTAAGAGCCGCAAAAAAAGAGACACATACCCGTGGGGTGGAGTTTGAGTTCATTTCATTTGAGTTTGGGTTTTACGGCTCTTCGGCACCACAACAGCCACTTTGCGCCCTTCACGGTCAAATTGGGCACATGTTCTTTATTTACATTTCGTATACAGAGCGTTTAAGTTCAACATAGAATTAAATACATTCATATAATTTCATCATGTCGGTAAAGTTCTTAAAAGCTGTTTTGTATGGATCTGTTGTAAACGGTTATAAAAGTTATTAATCAAGTTGTAGGTCTTAGCCTCCCTTAGCAAGAACAGGATTTGTTGCGCGTCCACGCCAGAAAATAATTCTGTTATAAATGGATCCGCAGGCATAATGCCTTCTTTGGATATGCATGAAATCTACACATTCAGGTAATGTTTTATTGATAGTGGCAACTGTATGCCACACATTCGGGGGCATCTTCCCACCTAAGCAAAAAACAGTGTGTAAGAAAGGTATGACCCAAACGGATTCTACTAAGGACAATTTCATCTTTCCGATTTTGTTGCGAGGCCACGGGTCTGCTGTCCAAGTTGATCTTGGATAAAATGTAGTTTATTAATTTGGTGTTTGTTCATCCCATCTTTCCTGCCATCTCAATTTAATGAAGTTATTAACAGCGGGTTTTAAATCAGTGTGTGGTATCTTTCTGTGTTCTGGCGGACGTTTCAATGTTTCTTTGGCCTGGATGTCTGCTCTTTCATTTCCCATGACACCAATGTGGCCACGGATCCAACAGAGAACAATTTCATATTCTCTGTTGGACTGTGTGTGAAGATTTTGTAACAGATTATTGATTTCATGGGTTTTCATATTAGGTTTTTTTAAAGCCTGTAGGCAGGACAGAGAACCAGTAAAGATTATGAAGTGTTCTGGTTGGGAATTGGATATAAGATTTAAGGCCAAGTTGATTGCATGAATTTCAGCAGTAAAGGCAGATGCTTTGGGATTAAGACTGGGATAATCGGTTTTGCCAGGCTCCTCGCTAGGCCCCGCTGGCTGGCTTGCTGGCTGTTTGCGCTGAACGCTGTGCCTGCCAGGCAGCTGAAGGCGCATGCGCAACTGAACGCCCCTCAGAAAACGGACACATTTATTTTTTGCCATTTCCAATTGTCATATCACACCTTTACTCACGATGTGAGCAGCACACCGGCCGACAGAGCTACTACGGCTCCCTCCTTTGTCTAATCAAGCCCTTACAAATAATGTTTTATTTGAGAATAAAGGTCTGCTCAAGGGGTTTGATAGCACTGCTCACGGTTTCACGCCTACTTCTGCACTCACTTGCCAAACTTGCTGTGTATCACTAAATAGTGCCAGTGTAAGAAGCTGGAGACTACACAATGTCAGTTTCGGTCATTCAGGCCTTGACTTGTATCACTGGTTGATATGTCATTCTAAGGCCCAAGTCTTCATCTGTCCACACAGCTCTCTACATCTTACACGGCTAGGCTAAATTTCTAAGTCTAGATCTATCGATGTTTATAGGCTTCTAGTAGACGTATACTTACCAGCGAAATGTAAACTCTGATCCTTTCACTCGTATGTTGTTGCATTTATAAACATTGCGAGTGTGAACCAGCTTGATAATAGTTGAAAGCGCAAAAACGAAGGTGAAAACGGAGGAAACGGTGTCAGGGTTGCAACCATATAGGCGACAGCAGACGCTTGCTCCAAACAATATGCCGAAAGTAATGCTCCACTGTGTACACGTCTGTGGGCCAACTTCTAACTCCAGTGTGTAATTTAAGCTCTTTGGTTGCATTCCAAAACAGTAGCGCTAATGTGTAAAATAACTTTCATTGAAGTGGTTCGTTTATGTTGTTTATCAGCCTTGGCTGACCAAGTGGCTGGTTACACGACTCATTAAACCAGTGGTCTTGCATTTATCCGAACTTATCCAGCCTGCCTTTACGTGGACATGAAAACATCCTGTTTTCTGACTTCACTACCGAAAACGTTGTGTTAGTGTTCTCGATTCCCTTTGATGTAAAAAGAAAACATATTACTACTATCGTATTGGTCTTCCTCGTTCCCTCCCCCATGTCTCAATGGACTCTTGACTCAAACAACACGTCTGAAATTGGTACGCCTTTGAATGCAGAGTTCTAGTGCCCTCTATAAGCTCTTTGGGGGGGGGGGGGTACGAACTTCCAGATAAAGTTTTAGGGGATGCCAGTTGAGATGAGGCTTATGTAAGCAGTGTCCACCAAAACATAATTATGATCACCACTTTTTCTCTTGAAAACTGCACATAAAAGTCCTAAAAGAGGTTGCAGGAGAAGGTATAACTTGAAATGTCGGAGAAAATGCAGTTCATGTTACAAAAGCATACGATTAGCACAGCATACATCATGCCAAGGAAGTCAAAATTCGGCAAAAAGAAAAAGTTGTATGTTGCGAAGCCCTGCGTGAGAAATAAAACCCAAACGATACAAAGCAAACTAAAGAGAAGACAGAAAATACACAAAGCTGTGGTTTTTATGATATCATGCCAAGCAAACGCCGTCATTATAAAATACTACTGAAAAAAGCAAATAATTTTTTTAAAAACACAATAACTGCGAGACGGCAACTAAAAAGTGACAAAAAAAGTCACACAAATAATATACACAAACGAGCAGACATTATTAACTCAGAGGTTGATTATTTATAGGTCAACAAAAGAGGCTCAGGGCGCTCGGCGACGCAGCCGCGCGGAAAATGTAAACAAAGAAATACGAAGTTATTTTGACGTGAAACAAAAAACAAAACAAAAAATTATTTCATTCAAGTATTTTCGTAATTTTTATTGTTATTTCACATAATAACCGTATTTTTGGATGAAAATAGCTCAGACATCTAATTTTTATCTCCGCACTTTTGAAGTCACCTTCTTGAAAAGAAGACGGGGCGTGTCCCATGTCAGCGGGTTGACACAGTCTGTTGTGACATAAAGGGATAAAACAAAGTATTTCACCATGATACTGCTTTATTAGCCAAATGAATAGTAAATAAATCATGTAACACAAAGAAACCAACCCAGACTGCACATATTTTATTGTAAACACTCAGCGCATGGAACAAATGCGTTTTCTGCCCCTCTGAGTGTTTTCTGCCTTATAATTTTATTATGAACATTCGTTACCCCCCCCCCCCCCCCAAACCTTCTCTTTTTTGCCTCTACCAGGGGGAGTGCGCTCTTTCAAAATTGTAGGCCCATGCTAATTGGCTCATCTCGCCTTCCCCTCTCTGTTTTGGCCTGGTCAAAGATGGGCAGCAAAAGTTTCGAAATCTTCAATATTTGAAATCTTTTCCATTTTTGTCATCCGGGATGACTTAAAAAGGGGAAGGCAGGGGAGAGAACGACGATGGGTGGAAATGGTAGATGCATCTAACTGTGGTAGCAATCAGGCAATAGCAAAACTAATTATATAATACAAAAAGAATGATGGCAGTTTCATAATAATGAACGTTATTTTCAGTTAGGACATAATACGTAAAAGAGGCTTTTTAAAAAAATAAATTCCAGACATCTACATGTATATCATACAGTTGCATTTGATTTCATGAGACGTTTTCCATAACAGTTCAAACATAATATGTTTAGACAATCTTGTTGTTAAAATCAGTAAAGAACATTCCTCAAGAGCAATCATCATAGTTAGGCCTAATCAAGATCTATAACAACGTGTCTTCTACTAAAAGGATGATTTCATTTCAGGGCTTATAAAACTTTCTGAGAAGATAAAAAGAAAAGGTTGCACGACCAGTTTAGATCAAGGAGCTGTGAAAATATTCATAGACTACAAAATTCAAACAAACCTGAAAGAAAAGTTAAAGCTCATGAAATCTATACTTAATATACTGATTCTGATTTTCATTCATAACGAACAGCTTGAAAGCAAATTGATCATAGATTATGATTCATTTCAATTCAAACAAAATTCTCATATTTCAAATTCATGACTCTACAGTTGTCAGTTATTGGTCGTGATTGATGATATTACTTGATTATTGCATTTGGAGACACGAGACATACAACAGCTGATTATAAAATCGATGATAATTTGCGCCAAAACGGATTTCAGTTCTTATAGATGTTGATATGTTGACAAATTTGCTGAAAGGTGCTGAAGCGACATCGATTTTGCTTTCCACCTTGCCTGTCAGAAGAACCTTCCATTCTGACGTCTGATCCAGTTTATAGTGAATTTCTCCAGATGGAGAATACTGGAGGGCCTGGCATTGGCCACAACTGGGATCGTCCACCTTGTTTCCTGGTTGAAACATCGTAAAAAGTTTCCCCAAAAACCATAATTATATTCCATACACAGACCAACTTTGAAGAGGACAAGGTGTTGGCATGGCCCCTCAATGATGGGAATTCAGTTAGTGAGGACACTGTCATTAATTTTGGTCATTTTCGTCTGACCTAAAGAACGGACAGCATCGGCTTCCATCAATATACAGCTCTTCCCCAGGTATTTGTACAACGGCTTGGTTATTTGTGAGAACAAATCATAAAAGTCAATAGGACATCGCGATTCTGATATCTGCAGTCATCACTATAGATTATGGATGTGTCATAACTATCTAAGTGCCGGCTAAGATATTCAGCAACACGGGTGGCAATTTCACTGGCTGTCAGCCCACCAAGTCCTTTTTGCCTCAAGTAACCTGACACATCACCACTCGTTAAGTTATAAATATCAAAACGGTGAACGGTTTTAGCTTCATCTTTTTTCGGATGTTCAATTGTAAGTCAGTATCACTAAGATTGCCTGACCCAAGATGCACACAAGTCACATAGTTATATTATCCTGTTATGGAGTGAAAAAGGAAAGGTTCAGTTCCTCAAAGACAACTGAAAATATCCTTCTTGACACAACATTTTCATCATTATATCGTCGCCGTCCAGGAACAATGATGTATGTCAAAAATCGGAAAAAAATGAAAATTTGATAGAGTATAGATTATTTCCCCGAGGATCGAATGGGCCAAGTTTCAGATCGATTTGATTACAAGTTTTTAAGATTTTAAGTATTGTCTTATTAAATTATGTTTTGGCCACAAAAAGTCGTCCACAAAAAATAACGCAAGTCGACATGCAACAGTCAGCGCAGCATGACGACTAGTTACATGTCGACATAATATATAGTTTTCCCGGACGCTTTGAAGCATTCTAAAAATAGCCCTAGAGTAGGCTACCGTGCCATACGACATCGTGACCTTCTCTTTCACTACACAATAGGTTATTTGGCCTGTTTCCTGTCCCTTTTTTGTTTTCCTGCATCTGAATTTAACCCCCAAGCCGCGGAACCTAGCCCCCAAACTGCAAAACCTAACCCCCAAGCTGCAGCACCCAATCCCGAAGCTGCAGCACCCAACCCCCAAGCTGCAGCACCCAACCCCCAAGCTGCAGCACCCAACCCCCAAGCTGCAGCACCCAACCCCCAAGCTGCAGCGGAAGCATGCCAGTTTGACACAGGCCCAGTTTGTCACAGGCCTGCACCAAGAGGACAGGGTCATGTCCGTCCACTCTTTGATGTTGTCTAACCACCTCTTTCTTTGTCGTCCTCGCTTGGCTTTTGAAGAGTTAAATGGTCTTAGATAATTTACACTGCATGCGTTTTTGTATCAATGTTTGTATTTAAAGTATAAAAGACTGTAAATCTGATGTACAAAATGATGTACAATTACTTTTGTTTTATGTTGTCCTGCATATAAGAAATTAAGGTACCAGTTTAGTTGTTTTACTCTAGAATATTTTTGTATGCCTACATTAATTTGGGCCCTTCAATTTACTCTTCTCATTACTTCCAGTTGCAATGAACATGTTTTTCACACAAACAGTGTTGATCTGTATACAAACTTAAAAGAAGCATAATTATGTCTTGAAAGAAGACTCATGAAGAAGATCGCTTTGTTATTTCATTTAAGTATTTGAGTATTGATGACAGTCATAATTACAGCACTTTAAGACTGTAGTTGTAACTTAAGTTTTTTATTTTCCACCTTCAAATTGGTGGTGTAGAGATAGTCCCTCTAAAATGTCAATTCAGCTTGTGTTGTTCAATATTTCTTCCTTTTTGTATGCAAATCAAAGTAAATTACTCTGTAAAATTTGAACAATGAATGTCCTTTCGTTAAAAACAATTGTAAAATAAAATTCAATTCATGCAATCAATCAACCATTCATTTACTCTTTTTGAGAGTGTCAGTGATAACTTCCATTATGCAGGGCACAGTCGAGGCGGGGTGGGCCTGTGACAAAATGGGCCTGTGACAAACTTCGCCTGTGACAAACTGGGCAGCCCCCAGCTGCAGCACCCAACCCCCAAGCTGCAGCACCCAACCCCCAAGCTGCAGCACCCAACCCCCAAGCTGCAGCACCCAACCCCCAAGCTGCAGCACCCAACCCCCAAGCTGCAGCACCCAACCCCCAAGCTGCAGCACCCAATCCCCAAGCTGCAGCACCCAATCCCCACGGTGAAGAGCCTGACCCCCTTCCCCACGACGCAAACATCCAAAAGTAGAAAACGGAAACGGGGAAAAAGCCAAAGAGCACATGAAAGAGCTACACAAGAACAGAATGTACAAGTTCCAGAGGAAAACTTGTGCGACAACGGAAAGTCGGACGTGGCTGCAATGATACATGCAAAAGACAATGCCATGAGAAAGACAACGTAGAACAACGGTAGGCTTATTATAAAATTCAATTGGTTTTTATTTCTTATTTTTAACTTTTCATAGCAATGGATGACACCTGACAAGTGAATAACTAAGATTGATCATTTAAACTTTTTTAACTGATCGGTTAAAACGTTGAGGACCATTCAAGCAGGATTTGAATTGTTTGTTTATTGCTTATTAACTAACAAATTTGTTTGCGTTATGTCTGATCTTTTTTATTACCGTTCAGTTTTATTGTTGGGTTATTTATCGTTTTATTCAAGTTTATTGGACATTAACAAGACTCAATAAAAACTGGTTTAGATTAAAATTTTATTAATCTATTGCTGAAAAAATCGAGTAGGTACATAACACATTGCGCCATTAAATTTTTATAGCTCTACACTTGCTCTTGGTACTTTTCGTCCAGGAAAATTATTGTCTGTCGACTTACCCTGGCTATCAAGCAGCGTTGCTTGATTGTGTGTCGACTTATATTAGTGTTCCCAGACGAAATAAAAAATCATATTGTTGTAAGTCTAATATCTCAAAATTGAAAGAAAATGTAAAAATAACGCGGTAGTCATAATTATGGAGCATGAAATTACAAAAATGTTGATATAAATAGTGTGTCTGTACAACGTCTACAACCAAAATAAAACAGTTTTTTGCTTCTCCTGAAAAGTAGCGATTTTGACACACAACAATGTTCCTGGACGGCGACGATATTTCAGTAGTGATTCTTAAACACATTGTAAACCTCTCTTCTTTGTAACGCCAGCTTCTTGATAGAGCTTTTCATTGTAGCACTAAAATAGTGCCAAGGCACCTTCGGCAGAGAGACTAATAACTCTACAGTGCTTTTCCTGAGCTTCAGCTCTTAGTTAGTTCATCTGAACTGCATGTTTTTGAAGTAGATTTTTTTGTGTGCCAGCCTTGGCCGAGGAGGCTCAACTGACCAACTGCTGGTATTGCTAAGAAAAACTTTGCACGTGCTTGAGGACACCCCATGTGCACATGGCACATAATACTCTTTGACTCTCTAGAGTCTTAAACATACCCTGCTTTCAGCAATATCACAACATCAACCAAGCTTTATGTAAAAAAAAATCTGTTCTAATCCCAGGTCAAATTTCTCCCCCTTTGCCTCTTGCATGTCTTGGTGAAGCTACCCAGTTCTCTTTCCCTAGATTTCTTTTCTTGCTTGTCATCCCATGAATTTCTGGAATTTGCTGCTCTCCAGCTTCAAATCTGATTAAAACAATACTTTCTACAACTTTCTACCACAGGTGTTAGATAATTATCCTCCTCCTGTTCGTCAATACTAATTTGCGAAACTATGTGCGCAAGATGAACAAAAAGACTTGCCCGAAACTTTTCCTTGTTTCACCACATCATTAAAAATAAAAGAATAATAAAGGTTATCATGCTATGACTCAGCCTGTTCTTTGACAGATGTGATGTGTTACTCTATCTTCTCTCCACTGGTATTGTGAACAGCTGGCAGCTTCTCGTTTTGAAAAACAATAATAGAATAATTAGTAATTGAAGGTAATAGAAGGCTTGGCATACGATCAGTCACCCAAGACAAAAGCACACCCTGTATCGGCGATAAAAATTGTAATGACTCCATGCGTGAGGACACAAGGACTGCAAACAAATTCTTTTTGACATCATCTGTCGCCCGATCGGCTTCAGGGGTTTAACACAAAGTGCATGAGAGACAGGAGATTGAATTAGCAAATAAAGTAAAACTGTGATATTTCTGGAATACAAGGTATAATTAGCCGACCAACGATATTTAATATAAAAGGATAAAGCCACGTGAAGGAGCGCAGTAGCTTGAAAGTTGGCAGAAAGTACAAGGCCATACGGGTGAAGACAACGACAGGAAATCTGTACAGAGGTATGTATATATGCTTAGCCTGCCTGCCAAAATAACATGCAATTCTTTTGTAAAATGAGCTTAAGTTTCTTATTCCTGTTTTGCATCGATATTGCTTTCCTCAGTGTTCCATTCCTATGCTTATTGCACTTCTTTTATATTCCGCCAGAAATATATTTGGAGGTTATAAGTTTGTAACATATCGCATGTAAGAAATCAACTTTAACTTTCCCAAATTTCTTTGTTTTTTTCTTTGTTGTCCAATGTCCGGGAGTTGGAATTTGAAATGTAATCACCAGCAAAGAAGGAAACAAAATGTGTATTTGATTGCTACATCATCGATCATTAAAGTGTGCTGTTTTCAACCGGTAAATGTTTTTGCAGAGGAGCGATTTCACACCAGGTATGCGTGCTTTGCCATTATAATTGACCATGTGAAATTCACATAAAAATTAAAGAGTTTGAGGTGGAAATCCTTATTTCATACATTCCGGCTCTATAAAGATTCGGATCATTGTGACATTTGGTACACACATTGTGCAAGTTTCTCTGAACAAAACGCCGGTAATAAGTATCAGTTTTCATCAAAAGTGCTATTAAGTTTTTTTTAAAATCATGCCATGATTGTCACCGCAAGAGCGACGACTAGGGGTTTGAAGGCCCAGGATCGGAATGGCCACCAGGGAAGTTGCAAGGCATTTAGATTGTCACCAGCGAGTTCGGGCGACAGGAACCACCACTGACCTCCAGCTCCAGGCCTGGTCATTCCCGTGCAATGACACCTGCACAAGATCGCCAGATAAGACTGTCACATTTATGGAATCGCTTCGAGGCGGGAGCCCGGACAGCGGCTCAAGCTCCTGGAACTCGGTTACTTGTCGGCGCACATATTGTATGTCATGAGTCGATTAGTTATAAATTCCCTCATATCAAGTTAAACAACTTAGTGGGTTCAATAGGATGGTATACGCTGAGCGGCAAGGGAGAGATACTACGAGGTGCTATTGTTTGTGCACTCAGCTGACCTGTAGGCTAATGTAATCGGGGGAGCGGGGGTGAAGAAGAAAGACATGTATATTACGTCAGCTGTTTCCTAGTAACTAGATGGAGGTGGCGCTTTTGTGACGTCATGCTGCATCACAAGCAGACCGTTGACTAGCAAGACTGTGGAGGTAGATGCAGCAGTAAAAAAGGGTGCATCGGAGACCATTTAAAATTAGCATAGAAGAATTGAAATAAACTTAAAGAATGGGAGGAAATCCATCATTAGAACAAAAATATGAGGCTACAATGAAAAGGGACGCCTAGAATTAGTAATAAAGAGGGTTGCATTCCCGGTTGCTACAGAAAAAAAAAAAAAGAAGAACAACAGCCACAGAATCAAACCTTACAAAGCATAAAGGGTGTTTATCTGCATAAGCTGCCAAAGTGCAGATTTCCTGCTAACAACCGACCGAGCTACCAAACATTACATATCGTAATATTTTTCATTCTTTAACGCCGAACGCAGTGCCTGCACATTTGCGTTCAAAGTAAGTAGATTTTACCGAGCTGTGGGGCTGGGAATGCCTTTTCTGTTTAAACCTTCTCTCACTCAGTTCCTCTTGTTACCTTCCCCTCACGTGTACGAACGTCATAGAGTGTTTTTGTTTTGTTCTTCCAACACCTAAGATGGCCGGTGGATCAGCTGGCGATTGTAACTTCGAGATATGTCCAAGCGGTTAAAATCCCTGCTGGTTGCATTGCAGTTGACTGTTATGACATTAGTGGAAAGGATGGATCCAAGCTGGTCAGATTCCCTACCATCCATGTAAACAAGGGAAAGGAAGTGAAATAATTGACTGAATGTCTCCCATGTGCATGTACACATATGCCATTGCTTACTGTAGTGAACTAATTTTAGCTCGCCGCCGGTTGGTTTGCGACGCCTCAAGTGCTCGCAGTGCAAATCAGCTAACGAATCAAAATCAGTGCTACTATCGCCATGGTTTTGTGTCGGTCCTTACAACAAAGATGGCCGATAGGCGCCATGGGCCTATATTCGTGAACATTTGTGAAATAATCAAGTTACACTGAAATAAGTACGTCTTTCCCAAATAAAACGAAACCAAAAGGAATCAGTAAGGTGGTTGCAAGCAGAACGGAACAGCGAAATCAGACTAAAGTAAAAAAAAACAACAAAAAAACCCATAACTGAACTGTGTGAAACACAAACAAAGTGACATGTGACATTCATCTTGAACAGGAAAACGATTGGTGAATACATCTTTTAACGTTTATTAGTTTCCAGGATAAGTTTGTCTTGGTTTTGTTCTGTTCTCTTCACCTGTCACACAGAATTATCTATCTGAAGAATGAAATTTCATTTGGGATACTTGCTCTTACTGCCGTACAAAGGAAAAAGACTGTATGTACCAATTTAAGTCAAATAGACCTTTTACGCCCTTTGTTGAATAAAATCTGTACCTTTCTTTCTGGGCAATAATTCTCTTTCGTATTTGTGAGACTTTCTTCTGGACAACCCAATATAGAAATTGAGCAAAGGATGACAGGGCGCTCAACGTGAAAACGTTTTTGTGTGTGTGATTTTGTGTGCGTGTATGCGTGCGTTGGGTGTGTGTGTGTGTGCGGGTGCGTTGTGTGTGTGCTCACCTTCTTAAGATTTGGGGTCAAACTGTAGTTTTCCATAGCACAGCAGTGAAGCCGGAACAGAGTAGCCGAAAGACTAGCCAGGACAATGTAGCAGGAACAGTGTAGACCCAGCACTGTAGCTGAAACAGTGTATCCGGAACAATGTATCCAAAAGACAAGCCAGGACAGTGTAGCAGGTACAGTGTAGACCCAGCACTGTAGCTGAAACTGTATCCGGAACAATGTAGCCAAAAGTCTAGCCAGAACAGTGTAGACCCAGCATTGTAGCTGAAACAGTGTATCCGGAACAATGTAGCCAAAAGACAAGCCAGGACAGTGTAGCAACACTGTAGCTGAAACAGTGGATCCGGAACAGCGTAGCCAAAAGACTAGCCAGGACAGTGTAGCAGGTACAGTGTAGACCCAGCGCTTTAGCTGAAACAGTGTATCCGGAACAATGTAGCCAAAAGACTAGCCAGGACAGTGTAGCAGGCACAGTGTAGACCCAGCACTGTAGCTGAAACAGTGTATCCGGAACAGCGTAGCCAAAAGACTAGCCAGGACAGTGTAGCAGGTACAGTGTAGACCCAGCACTGTAGCTGAAACAGTGTATCCGGAACAATGTAGCCAAAAGACTAGCCAGGACAGTGTAGCAGGTACAGTGTAGACCCAGCACTGTAGCTGAAACAGTGTATCCGGAATAATGTAGCTGAAACAGTGTAGCGGTAGCAGCGTAGCAGGAAAGCTGGTCCAGTTTTCGTTTTGTATTGTTTTATTGTGTTTTTTTGTGTCTTGTTATAACGCTTTCTGATGATAATGGAAGAAAAATAATTATAATATTTTTGTATGTATTTTATATAAAGATATTATAGTTTTTGCAGGAACAGAATGAAGCTCCTTCTGTCTGCAACGGCCGTGTTGCTCCTTCGTGCTTTCACGGAAGGCATGGACCTTACACATGGAACAGCTGTCGGTCCAACATCTCGAGATATGCACAACTACGTAAGAAACATGCTGTACTCGCCGAGTATACGAGTGTATGTACAGCAAACTTACAAAGGCAAATAAACTGATTGGCTAACAGACAATCACATGGAGAAATTTGTGTCCTCGGATGGACAGACAAACACCGTAAAACAGAAATTGTTAAGGAAAGATAAATAAATGCCGAGGCAAACAGAAAGACAGATAAATGTTTTGAAGTACTTATCAAGAGAGACAGACATAATAAGGACATAATTATTAAATCAGCCTACACAGCAATATAAAATATTAATTAATATATTCATGAAAAGAGAAAGAGATCACTAAAGGCTTTGCGGATTTTCTCAGCTGCCATCACTTCCATTTCAGGACCCAAGGAGAGTACCATTCACGGTGTTGTGGAACTACCCTGACAGTGGTTGTCAAAAGCGTAACATAGATTTCGGACTTGAAAAATACGGTATTGTGAGGAACAGTGGAAAGAAGTGGATTGGGGATAAAGTAGGAACTCTCTATTCGAGCAAATTTGGCAAATGGCCTTACTTTCAAGGTTTCAATCCAACAAGACCCATCAATGGTGGGCTGCCACAGGTAATTTAATTTATTCTTTTTTTTTTTTTTTATGATCTCAAGTAGAGAACTGGCGCCTGTGAGGGTCAAGAACAAAAATTTTCTACTCTTTTATAATGTCTTGGTAGTGTGTCATCTGTTGAGAACCGTATTGTAAAGAAAATAATATTATTCCCGATCGGGATTGTCGACGGCGTGCTATTTGATTCGCGGGCATTGTGATTCATTAAATGCGACTTGGCTAATGCCAATCCTAATGTATAATAATAAAACTAACACACAGTGTGAATCTCCCACGACATCGATGTCACAAAATCACAAAATTATTCATACAGATTGATTCTTGCCTGGGCACAAATAGGTCAGTAAATCTGAACCCAGTGAAGGAAAGAGACTTTAAATGCCCACTAGCCATTGAATATGGGGCAACAGGAAGTCAGCAATGGAAATGAGACTGAAGGCCACCCAGACAAAAACTTGGTGTGTTAATATGGAACGGCTGAAATTTCAAATATTATAAAAGCCTTACATTTAAATCATTGTGGCATGTTTCAGTTTTTACATTTTTAGAACTTTTTTATAAATGGTGGGTAACTTTAAAACATTTTTATATTATTAGGTGGGTACAAAAGCGATTCGGGTTAGTTTAGTTGGCACTTGAGAAAAATAATTTTATAATTTTTGAAACTGTAATTAAGGCTATAGCGTTGAGCGAAAAGAAAAGGGCGAAAATTACGTCCCAATAATACTTTCGCCTCTATTTGTTGTTGTTGTTGTTGTTTTTATAATGAGATTTGTGTATTATGGCAGTTGGGCAATCTGACTGCTCATTTGGAAGAAGTGAAAAGACAAGCTGTTCAGCTGTTCTCTGAAGACGATACTGGGTATGGGGTCGTGGACATGGAGGAATGGCGGCCACTAAATGATTTGAATTTTGGTCCTTTCCGTGTATACAGGTGAGCAGAGTGGGCCGGGGAACGAAGTTCCTAGCTGCTATTTAACCCCCTAATGCCCAGACATAATATTCACCCACCCAACACAACAATTCTGAATTACGCAGACCTTATTTAAAATGGTCTAATGAATGCAGAAATATTCATGTGCATCACGACAATCATTTATTTCGTTGATAAATTGAGAAATGCTTCACTTCTAGAACACTGGGCTCTGGTGAGGTATTTCAGTTATGGAATGCCGGGCACTAGAGGGTTAAATAACGTTTCTTTACTCAACCCATTGGGAAAATCTAAATATGGTTCAGATATAATGGCCTTCGATCACTTTGAACAAAAAATAAAATGTTCTCTTTTTTTCTGGACATTTTCTTATTACTAGTTGGTCCGCTGACTCAGGGAATAAATAGAATGCGATTTTTAAAGCTGAGTTTCCACCGCCAATTTCCCAATGGTTAAAATGTCGGAACGCTTTCTTCTGTTGACTAGGTTGTGGCTCTAAATCAGCGAAAGTATTAAAAGTATAGCGAACTTCAAGACCTTTTACAATATGCCCACGTCCACCTTTACGTCTTTCTATGCGTAATAATTATAATATTTTGTAGAATTTAAGGCTCAGCTGCTAAAAGCCTTGAATGACGGGGGGAGTGGCCGGGGGGGGGGGGGGCTTGCTTCCTTTGTAATATTAAAGTATGATGATGATGATTTTTCAGTCCATTTTTTTTTCGACATTTGAACACAAAATTCGTCCTTTTCGTTATGTAGACGAATCAAATATTGTCTCAAGCACCATTTATTATCATTCTTTTACAAAATTTAAACACAGTTTATAAGAAGGCAGCCCTGACGTTTTGCGATTGAAGTTGGACTAGAACTTGAATAATTATGCGTAATGGAATGGCAAGCTTCATCTTTGGTTTCCTAGCCTACAGTAAATCAGACAATATGAATGAGTCATAATGGCAAAAAGAGTGTATTTGCCTAGAACTACTGTAGTGAACAAGTACCTTGGGAACAAATTAAGAAAAAGTACACAAAAAAATCTGTAAGGTCGCAGCATGTTTTGGATCTAAAAAAAAAAAATTCTGTTTGTAAGGCCATGTGTTAGCAACAAATCTGTATTTATGTTTCTAGGGCCAAGCATTACAGCTTACAGTAGTTTCTCAGTTTCTGCCATTTTAACATGTTTATATAAATGTAACCGTCCATTCCCAGAGGTCTTTTTTGTCCAGCTCCACGTAGAAGTTCTTTGTTTCTCAAGGCCTTAGCAAAAGTTATGGAGTTCTTTCTTTCTCAGGCGACTCTGTTGTGTCGCGGCCCTCGAAAAACAAAGAACTTCTGGCGTACAGACAGACAGACAGACCGACAGACAGACACACAGACAGAAGTTGGTTTGTTGTCCCTGTTTGTATTCACTGTCGTGATTTCTTTTGCAGGAGAGAAAGCCAAAAGCTTGCAGAACAAAATAGTGGCTCTGCTGTTGATGACTGGAATCATGCTGCCAGGTGAGAAGGGGTGTTATCTGAGCAGTAGTATGGTATTGTAACCGATAGTTTAGATGGATAGATAGTTTGACAAATAATTATGTTTAATACCCATTGCGTCATGGCAGTGATAGAGTCACTACATTAATGGTCTACATGAACCAGTATTGATGGCACCTGTAATGCAGTTTTCTACATTAATGGTCTACATGAACCAGTATTGATGGCATCTGTAATGCAGTTTTCTACATTAATGGTCTACATGAACCAGTATTGATGGCATCTGTAATGCAGTTTTCTACATTAATGGTCTACATGAACCAGTATTGATGGCATCTGTAATGCAGTTTTCGAGCATTCACATAGGGGTAACGAGGGCCTCAGCATATTAGTTAAGAAGTTCTTTGTTTCTCTCTCTCTCTCTCTCTCTCTCTCTCTCTCTCTCTCTCTCTCTCTCTCTCTCTCTCTCTCTCTCTCTCTCTCGCTCGCTCTCTCTCTCTCTCTCTCTCTCTCTCTCTCTCTCTCTCTCTCTCTCTCTCTCTCTCTCTCTCTCTCTCTCTCTCTCTCTCTCTTTCTACGTACTTACAAATATAGTTTCATGCTGTACAAAACATGCAAGATTTAAGGGTAATCATTATCAGGTTTTGATTTACAAATGTCATAAAACAAAGTCTGTTCTGTTCTCTTAGAGACTTCATGCAGCGATCACTTCAAGTGTTGAAAGAAGTTCGTCCAAAGATGCATTGGGGCTATTACCTTTATCCAACAAAGAGGCGGAACTCAGATGTAATCAATGCTAAGTAAGCACCCCTTCCTTATTCTCTGGATAGTCTATGGTTTCGAAACATTAGAGCATGTATCCACCTGATACGCGGTGCCGTACATATCTGGATATGGCAAACTATAGGATAACAATTTTTCAAACTGATGGATGGATAGATGGATGGGTGGATGGATGGATGAATGGATGGATGGGTGGATGGATGGATGGATGGATAGATAGACAGACAGACAGACAGACAGACAGTCAGACAGACAGACAGACAGACAGACAGACAGACAGACAGACAGACAGACAGATAGATAGATAGATAGATAGATAGATAGATAGATAGATAGATAGATAGATAGACAGACAGATAGATAGATAGATAGATAGGGGAGTATGTAGGTACTCAGGTAGGTAGGTAGGTACGTAGTTAGGTAGGTAGGTAAGTAGACCGGCAGGTAGGAAGCTAGGTAGATAGGTGGGTATGTGATTGGTTTTTCTTTATCAATTTTTGAATTAAATAGATAGTCAGACAGACAAGCACAGAAATAAATAGATTTAAAAAAAAATTACTTTCTTGAATTAACACCTACCGGATAGCATAACTTGTTTTTCCGCTTACATTGAGACTGCTGGGAAAAGTGTTCCAGACAAAAGCTAGTTGTAGAATCCTGAAGTCTTCAAAATGTATTAGAATCTATTTTAAGTGGTGCTTGTAAAGTGAGCCCTCGACTTGTAGAAATGGTTACCTACAGAGCAATTTGGCAAGCCAACGTCCAGGTGAGGGGTATGCAATTTTGAACAAACTAATCGGCATAGCAGTTAAAAAATGTCATCACATTCAGCACCGCCGACTCCCTTTTTCATCTCTCTTGTCCCGACCAACCATCTGAGCGGTGAAGGAGAGAAAAAGTGAGAGGAGCCCTTGCGCACTGAGTACTTGACTCGGTAAACCCACCCGTGATGTGCAGAGATATTTGCCAGCGTTAGAGCCCAGACGCAGTCAATGGTAGATCTTTAGTTGAAGAGGTTCGCTGCTCTTGGCATTTCCACCTCACTCTTCTTGTTTGATTTTTGACTTGTTTTGTTATTGTTGATGTTTTACTCCCTGTCCTGACTTTCTAGGCCCTCAAAAAGGCTTCCTAGTGGGCTGTCTTCATCCTGGTCTTGGTCTTGTTCTTTCGTTTTTCTTTCTTTTGGTCCTTTTCTCTTGTTTTGTTCCCTGTAGGCTGGGGCCATAGCGAGACGGAGTGACAGAGTTGCCTCTCTGGAATGGGAGGGGAGGTGAGGGATGGGTTTGATATGCTATCAGAATGATTGTTTTGGTGCCTGTCTCAGGGCAGGAGAGGTAATAATGTTCGTTTTCTTTGTCTTCTTTATTAATTGTTGTCGCCCCTACTGGGGGCAAGGGCCTGAAGTTTTTCTGGTTGTGTCCCTGCTCAGTGCAGGGACTGGCTAGTTTTTTTATTCAGGCAGTTTATCGGGGTGGGTTCTGAAGTGGCCAGGGCATTGTGCCGGTGGCGCTGGATGGTGGGAGTTTGTTGGGGGTAGACACCAGATGTAGGTTGGGTTTCCCCCATTCCTGTCGTCAGGTCCTTGATAGACTATTTCCTTAAGAATTTTTATTAAAAAGTTAAAAGATTTATAGTATTTATTAGTATAATATGTGTTCCGGCCTCCTGCCTCTTTCGGCAGTTTTGTTAAATGATGTCAGTTTCGACATAAAGCCAAACGAGAAGAACATGGAAACGCCAACGGCGTTAAAAGGCACGGTAAAAGATGGTTTGGGTTTTTTTTTTTGGACATCTTGGCTATTCCGCCCAAGGAGACTGACTTCATTCGGGAAAAACTGCCAAAGCGAAACAATGCCGAAGCCAGTGTGTCTGGGCTCTGAGATTAGATGTCATTTCCGGCTGGTCGAAGTAACTTTCAAAAGATGGGGGGGGGGGGGGGCGAAAGAAAGAAAAAAGAATGAACGAAGAATATGTGTACATTGTATTTGGGGTTTCATTGTGGACCACCAGAAATTAAATGCTTGAAGACAGTTTAACGTTCAATCGATTATTGTTCGAATCAAGGTAGGCTTAAAAGTCTCAATTACATTGTACCGTTGAAAGTTAAAGGCAGATGCAAAAGTGAACACTCGGCTTGAAAATTGAGAATTAAATCAAACTAAGAAAACAAACCCAAACTTATAGACCAATAGTATCGATGAGATCTTCTAAAGTCGCCAATTCAGACCGACAGCAATCTACACAAAGAGTTTAGTTGGTGCAGATGCCGAGGTAGCTACGTTAGGTCACCCACAGTTTTTTTCTTTTTCTACACCTTTAGGGAAATGTGGATAAGCAATGACACATCATGAATACCTACAAGAAATCTCTTCACAGACAATCCTGGCTATTTGCTGAAAGCACTGGCTATTTCCCATCCATATACATACGCAGTTTCAAACCTGAAGACTTTGCAGGAACCAAAACTCGCACAATGGGAATCCTCGGAGATGCCTTGAGGTTTGTTTTTCCGTTTTTGTCCAACGTCTCGTAAATGTTACGTCATCATCTCTGCTCGTGTGAATCATGAAGATAGAGATTTTAAACCACTTTAAAAACTTTTATTAATCCCTGGCCCTGTCACACACACCCACACACACACACACACACACACACACTTACTACGCACAAGGAGGGGTGGAGTTAGAGAGAAAGGAGGAGAGATGGGGACTGGATAAGGAAACAGAAAAGACAGGGAGAACGAGCGGAGCGGGGGGAGGGGGGGAGAAGGATAAAGAGACACAAACAATGAGAGAGAGGCAGAGATTAGAGAGAGACAGAGGGAGAGTAGGAAGAGACAGGGACAGAGAGAAAGAGAAATGAGAGGCAAAGAGAGAGGGTGAGACAGAAAGACGGAGAAAAAGAGAGACACCCAGACAGACGACAGACACACACACACACATACACAATTAACGTGTATACAGCCCACATTTTAAATGCCTCCTTTTCACCCATTAGAATTGCAAGTTCTTATTAGTATTAGGGTTAGTGTTAGGATAAATATTAATTACTTCCAACTAGTCAGAGATGCCTAAAAGCAAATCCTCAATTCATGACTTTTTCACTGGATGAAGTAAATCTAAAATCAGGACACAAACCCACACACACACATACACACACATACAATTAACGCACAAGGCCAGGTATTTTAGACGTCCCTTTGCCACCCTTTAGAATTGCAAGTTTTTGTTAGCGTTAGTGTTAGCACAAGTCTGACAAATCTGCCACATAAGTCTGACAAGAAAGATGCACAAGTCCATCCAGCTGGCCGAAAGATTTCGACAAGTCCAAGGCACAAGTCCGATAAGTTGGACAAAAAATCCGATAAGTCTAGCAATTGGCAAAAATATTTTGACAAGTCTGACGCACAAATCGAACTAGTTAGACGAAAAAGGTCTTACAAATCTGATGCACAAATCCAGCAAGTTGGCCAAAAAAATTTGACAGGTATGATGCACAAGTTCGATGAGTTGGCCAAAAAATTTGACAAGTCTGGCAAGTTGGCCCAAACATTTTGACAAGTCTAACGTACAAGTCCTACACGTTTAATGCAAGTCCGACAAGTTGGCCTAAATAATTATTTTGACAAGTCCGACGTACAAGTCCAACAAGTTGGCCAAAAAATCCGATAAGTCTGACGCACAATTCCAACAAAGTGGTCGAAAAATTCTGACAAGTCCGACGTGCAAGTCAAACAAGTTGGCTGAAAAGTTGGCCGAAAAGTTCCGACAAGCCTGATGCATGAGTCCGACAAGCTATCCAGGTCCGAAGGGTTGGTCAAAATATCTGACAAGACTGAGGCATAAGTCCGACAAGTTGGACAAAAAATCTGACAAGTCTGATGTACAAGTCCAACAAGTTGGCCAAAAATTTTGATAAGTCCCACAAGTTGGCTGAAAAATTCCGACAAGTCTGATGCACAAGTCCAACAAGTTGGCCGAAAAATTCTCACAAGTCCGATGCACAATCCCAACAAGCTGACTGAAAAATCCAACAAGCCCAATGTGGAAGTCAAACAACTTGGCCGAAAAATTATGACAAGTCCGATGCACACGTCCGCAGAGTTGGCCGAAAAATTTTGAAATGTCTAACATACAAGTCCGAGAAGGTGGCCCAAAAAATTTTGACAAGTCTGACACGCACAAGCCTGAGAAATTGGCCGAAAAATTCCGACAAATCTGATGGGCAAGTCCAACAAGTTGGACCAAAAATTCTGAGAAATCTGACGCACAACTCCAAGAAGTCGGCCAAAAAATTTTGACAAGTTCGACTGTTCAGCCAAAAAATTCCGATAAGTCTGACGCACAAATCCAACAATTTTGCCCAAAAATCCTACAAGTCTGATTTACAAGTCCAAGGAGTTGGCCAAAAAAATTGAAAAATTGACAAGTCTGATGCACAAGTCCAACAAGTTGGCCAAAAAAAAAATCAGATAAGTCTCACTTACCAGTCCAAGAAGTTGGCAGAAAAATTCTGTCAAGTCCGACGCCCAAGTCTGATATGTTGGCCGTAAAGTTCCGACAAGTCTGATGCACAAGTCCAAGAAGCTGGCCAAAAATGTTTGACAAGACTCATGCAAAAGTTCAATAAGTTGGTCCCAAAAATTTCATAAGTCCGACACACAAGTCCAACAAGTTGGCCGAAAAATTCTGAAAAATCTGACGCGCAAATCCAAAAAGTTGGCTAAAAAATTATGCCAATCTGACGTACAAGCCCGACGAGTTGGCCAAAAAATATGACGAGGCTGATGCACTAGTTGACTGAAAAGTTCTGACGTCAGACAAGTTGGCCGAAAAATTCCGACAAGTCTGGGGGGGGGGGGGGGGAGGGGAGGAGGATTCCTTGAATTTGTGTGTCGGATATTTCTTCTTCTATATCACATACTTCTTCGGATATGAATAAAATTAAATTTTTAATTACATATTATATAGGGGCAATCGTACTGTCTACCATTTTCATTCTGTCCTGTCATTGCTTTGCTTTTAATCAGCTTTCAAAAAAATAGAATAACTTTCATTCTTAATAACTCTATGGCCATTGCCATTTATGAATAATTTATGTCAAGTTACGACACTGAAGTCCGTTAATAATACTTCCAAAAAACGGTCGTTGCGTTTCGATTATTTCATTTGTTGACGAGTCTACTTTTTGTCTTTCCTCAGATTGCGAGTGCTGTATGGTGAGCCCGATACCACGTTGGCAGCCTACTCTAACATTCAATGGTCTGGATTCATGCCCGAGGTAAAATTTTGTTGGATTCGTCTTTTCTGTCACTTTGCCGTCTACGCAATCATGCTATCCATACCATGTGATTTCCTCCATCCGGCAGAAAACAACGACAGCAACGACAGAAAACAACAGCAGCAACAATAACTACAGCAACAACAACTACAGGCTGTACACGAAAAAAACAACACAACAATAATAATAAATAATAATAATTATAATAATATTGACAACTAGCTGAGGCTTCCGGTGTCGTCCGGAATAAACCTGCTTCCACCCTCAGCCACTCCGTCTCTCCCTATCCCTCCTCCTCCTCTCTCCCACTTTCTCTCTCTCTCTCTCTCTCACATACACACACAGATAGATTCTATAAAGCTAGATTTGGTCAAATTCAAACTATAAAAATCATGATTATTAAAATAAAGAAAAAAAATGAAACGGAAAAAGGAAAGGACAGTTGAATTTTTGGTGTTTATAATTTATATCTGTGAAAAGTGCATTTTCCCTATATTTTTAGGCATTATTCAATTATGAAGTTGGTGGCTTTTGTGAGTACATTGGCTAGGAGATCAGAAATAACCCGAAAGTGAGTTGTCTTGAGGCCAGTGCGTTGTTACCCCTGGCATTCACACCACGCCAACACCACTCATGTAAATCATCCTTTCTGATGCCACCCAAATCCCGCTGCGACCTGATGTGATTTATCTGTTTGACGAATAATTGTTACTGGAGTCTGTTTGTAATAATATTGATTTCTCCATTGATTACATAGTGTATCATGAATCACCTGACTTCCTAATAATTGCATTACGGTACTTATATGTATGAATAATGTAAGAATGCCCGAACTAGCTATTACGGAAATGCAAGGGCCTCTGAATACCGCTCGTTTGTTTTTTTTACTAAAACTTTGGAGATGATTTCCATAATTATCCGGTTATCTTGAGTCGAGGGGGTAAGTTTACGGACGCGACTTAAAATGGGAGACATGATTGACAATAGGTTTGGGTTTAAGGATAGATTTAGTAAAACATCATTTTCTTTCAAATTTAATCATTTTTAATATCTTTTCTCACTCTTGCCTCATTCAAAAGCATTCTTGTGTTTTCAGGAGATAGCCGGATTCGGCAATCCTTCCAAACCTTTACTTGTTTCTCCAACACCACATGGACTGAATTTCTCGTATTGATAAATCATGCATGGGATTTGTCACTCTGGTTTACATACTTTCATCTGCAGCAATTTTTTGACGTTGGAGTCAAACTGCCAGCAGAGATGGGATTTGACAGCGTTGTCATCTGGGGAAGTTCAAGACTTGTAATGCCTGACCATGTCAGGAAATGCACAGGAATCAAGAATTATATCAATGATACGTTTGGACCATATGTTCAAAACCTGATGAGGACACTGACCCGGTGTAGTTCAGAACATTGTAGCGGACGAGGCAGGTGTGTCAGGAAGGAGTATGTCCTGCAAGTGCCGTACATTTTAGGGGCTCTGCAGGCACCCGACCCGGTTCCAGCAGAAACAGCAAGTGCACAGAGCCCAGGCTCCTGTGAATTTGACAGTTACGTGTGCCAGTGCTACCCGGAGTGGCGTGGACCGAACTGCCGCCTGTCAAACTAAAACATTACAGACGTCTTATTATAAATGTCACACATTTGTGCTGCCAAGGTCCTAAGTTTTGCAAGCGACTTAAACAGCTTTTATTCAATAAGTGAAATATGTTCCTCTTAAATATAGTTCAGTTATATATGAATAAACATTTGAAATATTGTAACCCCCACACTCAATAGTCAAGAGAAAAAGCAAAATTACCCCCTGGAGTGCAGAGAATACAATCATGGCAAAAACAAAGTTGCCATCGGCAGCTGAGTGGGTACTCTGAGGAGATCTTATGACAAAACCTGCGCTTAATGAGCTGTTGAGCCTTGCATACTTTGTTATACTTGCTGATCAAGTGAAACAATAAAGAGTTGTATGGGTGAATAATAATAGAAGCCTGCCTTTGTTTTCCTGTTGTTGGTTTTTTAATTCAGTAAACAACAGCGACAAAATAAAGAACAATAACAACAGTAATAATAATGATGACGAATATAACAATAATAATAATGATCTCTCGATGCTGAAAGGCCTAAATCTGGTGTCCATAGATCTATACCAATCCACAAGCCAATAACAATTGGAAAATCAAAACAAACCAGGCTGTGACGTCATGCACATTCTACCTATTCTGTGTCACCAACCAACCTATAGTTTCACACTCAATGCTCATCAGTGCAAGTTTCAAAACCACCGATCAGTATTTCTGTACAGATGTCAAACTTCACACACAAGATTTGAAATTAACTTAAGGCAAGTTCCAGGTACAAATGCAAATTTTATTTACAAACAAGAAATACACACTTGCTGTCACCGAAGTGTAGAACGTTTATTCCTTACATGGATAAAAAGCAAACACTGAAGAAAATAAAGGTAACAGTGAAATCTTTATTATCCCTAACCAAGCCAGCATTCCTATGTCAATCTCACATAGATTCATATAGAATTTCCTTCAGTTTGATAGGATTACTGTACTCTGAGTGGGTTCCCTGCTATGCCAAACTGACGCTGGTGGGATGTCATATATCCAGTAGATCTATATGGGAATGACATCATTCCCATGTGCAAACTTGGCGTCAGTCCTACGCGGGATTTTTGTTGGTTTGCTGGCTAAGTTAATAAAAGGCAGTTAAAATTTGTTTTGTTGGAGAGCACTGTTTCCATGAACACATTCAAACAGTCATGCCCTTGTAACAGTATTCAATAACTGGAATATGCCGCGATATATAAAATACTTTACGTAATGAAGAACTCAGTATGTACATGTAATGTACAATATAACATGGTCATAAGTGTGCATATTCAAAGTCAAAGCCATTTACATTCACAAACACTTACACATGCACAAACTTGGTTTGTATCCCCCCCTCGCCACAGACTAATAAATTAACCAGACTGGATGATCCCATTGTGTGACGTCACAAAACAGCGAAAGGTCATGAACCATCCGCCATATTAGGTTTAAGGTAGCGACTGACGCTTCAGCATAGCTACAGTTTTGAATGACACCATTTTGACGCGCCTACTGAATGCGGAAGTTTGGTTCCCCACCAAGAAATTAAAAACATGTACAACCAATCTTGACAAATGGAAAGAAATTTCTACTGTAGATAGAACTAGAATCGGAATTTCCCGAGCGGCGGCCATGTTGGTTATACAGTCGTCGCTCGAGAAATTCCGTAAAAAACGACACAGCCCGAAGCTCGTGTTTCCAGTCTGGTTAATTTATTAGTCTGTGCCCCCCACCACTCAACCACACCCAGGCAAGCAAATATTTTTCTTTACAATGCTCCAGTGAGACATGGTTACGTGAGATCTTGGCTCATTTTATTTTATTGTGTGTGATACGAGTCATCCATAACTTGGTATAATTATGTCTAGTGTTGTGGGTACCTGTAGCACGGAAGTTTCAGCCTGTTTTGTTCTGCATTATTTCGCAACTCATTTCAGAACTCTAAACTCTAGCTATCCAGGCAGACAGGAAAGACAAGTTGTTTGTTTTTCTTGTAGTTTTTGTTTGTTTGTTATTATTGTTCAGTTCATAATCCATCAAAATGTCTTGATGACCTCCCAAGTTGAGATAGAATTGCTTTTCTTAAGTCATTGAACAGAACATCCAAATACAGGGGGTTCAATGTAGTTATCCTTTTTTTTTTTTGTTGTCGTTGTTTTTTTGTTTGCTGGTTATTTTTTTATTTTTATATATATATGTCAGAACAGCTTTTCCTCGTGAAAAAAGCATAATAAAAGGAAATTTTGGGTCCAACGTGTCACGATTAAGGTTGATGACCTTGTACGCCACGAGTATAGAGGGGGTAAACTTGGTAGGGGAGAAGGGGAGTTTTTAAGTTGTTGACTAGCATGAAAGATTACTATCACGAGGAAGGTCGGTGGCCTTGTGCGCCACGAGTCTGGGGGGGGGGGTGAGCTTAGCAGGGGAAAACACGGTTTTTAACATTGTTGACGAGCGTGGATAGATACACACGACTCGCTTTGAACTAGTCGCGTGTGCAAAAACCTCGGGAGTATAAGTAGAGGAGAAGCTCGACACGCGTGGTTCCCAAATTATTCGTTCCTAGAGGAAGACGCAGCGAGAAGTGGTCCGGGCGACAGGTGGAAGGTCGTGCCATGGGGACCAGGGGTGTTATGTATGTGAGGAATCTATGAAGGTTCCCAAAGTTATTCATTCCTAAAGGAAGACGCAGAATTTATCGGTCCGGGCGACAAGTGGAAGGTCGTGCCAGTGGGGACCAGAAGTGTTAGGTGTGTGAGGGATCCATGATGTTCACATTTATTTCCCAATAAGAAGAATTTATCGGTCCGGGCGACAAGTGGAAGGTCGTGCCATGGGGACCAGAAGTTGAGGAGTTCTGATGATAGGATGGGAACCCATCAGAAGCTCGTGAATCTACGATGGCGGGTGTGAACCGTCGGTGTGCTGTGTGTTTGCAAGTTGAAGAGTCTTGAGGACGGGATGTTGAGAACCCCTCAAGGAACAAGTAATCCACGATGGCGGGTGTGAACTGTGTGTTCTTATTTGTGTGAAGCCAGGGGCGTCTGTTTCCCCTTTTATCGTCGAAATTAAAGATCTAGAAAGGATTGTGTGAACTCTGGAGAAGTGAAACTGCATCAACGAGGAGGGCAGCTGTTGACAGAGACTATTAAGTATACGTAGTTAAGTTTATAGACAGAGGGATTAGATCTAGATGTGAAACGGGGAATAGATAATAGCCATGATCCCCAAGAGTAAATTTGAAGTATCTCTGTTTTTGTGATTATGTATGTGATTATCATGAGTTGAATGTTTTGACATAAGTTTTGTCATGCATTTATAATTAAATATCGTTTAATTTAAATCTCACTCCATGTGTCCGTTGATCGCTGGTCTGCTTGCTTGGCTTGTTAGCTGGGTTTGAAAGGTAAATAAGTTAGGTACTCATCACACACGTGGTCGTGACCATCTTCACGCACGTGATCGTGACAAACGGGTATGCTGTAAGCTGACATTCTATGGTATGACAACCTAGAATGAGGAATACAGATAAACACAGAAAACAGAATTAATCTGTTTAAGAACTACCTTGAAGCAAAAACAGCTGCAGTTTTTTGGGTGCATGAGATGATGCCGGTTGCGTTTTCATTCCTCCACTGCTAAATTATTATAGGTCTATTTATTTAAATTGGAAAAAATAGACAAACCGGAACTGAATCCATCTGTCTTTTTATTTATTTATTTATTGTTTTTTTTTTTGAATCAGTCACTCTGAAATCTGAACAGACATCCAAGAAATGAGTCCACTGAGTCATCCTGAGTTCATAATGCAGTGAAATGTCTTTGAATATGAGTCATGATTTGATGTCATTAGTGATTTGCAGCCCTTCAGTATATCGGTATCAAAGGCTACCTTCAATTTCCAAAAAAATATATTATAAAGTGAAGATATCAATGCGTCAATCATTAAAATAAGTACAGATGAAAATCACGTCAGTCTAACTTACTTAAGTAACCAAGCAAAAAACTATGCATGCAGTATGTCTTGACAGTTGACACCTCAGATACAGGAACAAAACGAGTGAAATCAGAGTTTAAAATCTCACACTCTGGATCTCAGTTCTGAAATTGTACTTGCTAGAGGTAATGACAGTCAGGAAAATGTCATGAATTGATCAGCAGAGATAGAATCTCACTAAAATTACAAGAATTATATTTTTTTATGGCATTAGAGGGGTGGTCATAATATTTCCCGTATGGTTCTGTTGGTCACCAATTATTTATGACATTATGAGGGCATTTTGGGAAACTACTGTAACTGGTTTTTGTTAACAAATGTTTTAGGGCAAGCAAAAAACCGAACAACCTTCGTTATCAAACTTGATAGTTACCATCCAATGATGAATTGACACAAAGATCTTGAACATCTTGCTCTAACTGGAAAAATAGAGGGCAAACAAAGCAGACGCAGACAAAGAATAACATATAAAGGATTATAGAGAGTTTGAACAGGTGATTGACAGGGAAAAACCAGGACAATATGGGCTTTTTGAGAGCATCCGAGTGGAGGAATGAGTGGCGAACCATGATCGTCCATATATCTGTTCCAGATCCGGCAATTGAAGAGAGAGAGAGAGAGAGTTACCACATTCTAAAGAATGTCATTTGACCTTTAATTTTCAGAAATTTAACCCTTGAACATATATATATATATAGCACACCCTGTGGGCTGTCAAAGGCTATAAAGCATGCCAACTATCTCATTTTTTTTTTTAGAAAGTGAAGTTATGATAGATGAACATATGACCCTCAAAGCTAATTATGGCAAGACCTGAATAACAAAGAAACCAAGAGAAGAGTTGAAGAAAATAACCTTCTCTCTTGCTGCAATACTATGAAAACTATACATATTACTCAAGACTTTGGAAAGTGATGAGACTCCCAAAGTTGATTTCATATCAAAGAAGGATAATGTTTTAGAACCTCTTGAGATGATACACTTTCCTTGTTCAGCGCTGACACCAGCAAAGAACGAAAGTAGCTCTCTCTGCGTTGCCACGTTTGTGCCTCGCGTTTGGCTATGGCAGCTTCCTCTCTGGACTCAAGGACGCGAACTTCATTTTCAATCACCGAGCTCTCCAGGCGTAGATTTTTCTGGAACAACTGTGCGAGTTCTCGTTCAGTGGCTGCGCCAGCTGGAGCTGAATTCCTGCGACCTAAAATGATAGATAAACATGTTACATGTTTTGTGAAGACAAACTGAGCTCTGTGTATGGATATTAAATCACAAAAAAAGTGGAAACTGGATTATTAAGCAAAATAATGTTCTTGTGCACTCTTTGACCCTGAAAATTTTAATTCTTTCACAGCGTCTTACTCAAATACATGAAATAAGAGTCCTAAGTTAATGTACTTTGCACAGAAGTTGGTATATGCTTGCTGATCTACATCCACAACTATACAGTTTGTATTGGAGTCCAGGTGGTTTTAAGCATAGAATAGAATTAACTTTCAAATATCAGGTCAGAAGGAATATTTCCTTCTAAAAAGTGCATCCATGAATCCATATTTAAAACCCGGTGTAACAGGCCAAAATATACCCCCCACCCAGACTATACCCGGGGTTAAACTGGCCTAGCCCAGAATATACCCCGGGGTATATTCTGGGCTAGGCCAGTTTATACCCCGGGGTTACTTTGGGCTAGGCCAGACTATACCCCCCCCCCAGTCCAGATTATACCCCCCACTTTTTTTTAAAAAACAAGTCAAGACCACAGCCTTTTCTTTATCACTGTCATCAGATATCATATTAATTCATACATGAACACATTCTTGACATCTATAAATCATAATACAGTTTAGAGGAAATAATAATAACAGTTTATTTCAGCCTTAGTTTAAATTGGTGTACCATACATACATTCTTGACTCCTGTTAATCATGATACATTTTATAGGAAACAAACATGCATTAAAATGCATTGATATACAAAAGGGTTGAGTATCCATTCAAACTGATATATGATTAGATTTCGGCATTAATTTCACTCGTGTTTGTTATTATTATTATTATTATTATTATTATTATATTTTGTTGGTTGGCCATGAGCAAAACATGCATTGTATTTTTTGTTACAATGATGCAGAGAGAAAAAGCCGGAAAACAACACACATAGAAAAAAATAAAAACATATTAATAACCCAACTGACGGATGTGCAATTCCGTCATCCACTTCAAATAAAACTAAATAGGCCCTAAATTTTTTCGCCTGATGAACTCCACCTGTTCAGATCCACTTGAAACGTTACAGAATGCTAGCCAGTAATATACAATAAAAAGAACAAGAACTCATCTTATTTACTCTTGAAAATAAAGAGAAATATCAATATCAGAATCATCATCATCATCTTGGAATAATGCAAAGATATAAGAGGGAGTGTAAAAACTGCAGTGTAGGCCTACAAATCATTCTAGAATCTATAAGCAGCAATATGTGTGTATAAACTACATATATAAAATGTGTTAAATCTTTTCAGCTATTTAAGTAGAACTGGACAGAAAGCTTTAGTGAAATAGCTTTGCCAGTTGTGTAGACAGACAGAGTAAGTACAGTGAGACAAAAGTAGTGCATTGTAAAAAGTAATTAGATCTAAAGCAAAATTCGATGGATCATGTTGCATTAACAGTATTTCTTGTTAGTGAATATTATTCTTTGATAGCTTATTTGTAGAATGCTATACATTTCATGTACGTTATGGTTTAAAACACTGGATTAGTTTGCAAGGCATTTGAAAGATTGAACTTATGTGTTATAGTGAGTGAATAAGGGTATGTCTCTAGCGAGTGAAATAAAATTTTAAAAAAAAAAAGACTCTGTCCGTCTTTACCTTCCTAAGCTTGACACGTCCCTTGCCAGAGGATTTAACAACTGTGTATTCGCATACAAAAATACTCTAAAGTGACTTCATTTTTATGAGTGTGTTAATTATTTCATCCATTGCGACTCAGTGTATGTCAGTGCCAAACAAACAATACAGTGCAAATTTTACTCATGGGCAACCAACTACAAAAACAACTACAACATGACCACGAACGTGAGTGAAATGAGGGTTAAAGTTGAATCATATCAGTTTGAATGGATATTCACCCCATAGCATATCAATATATAATAATGCATGGTTTTTCCTCTGAATTTTATTATGATCTACGGAAGTCAAGAATGTGTGTATGTATGTATTACTATGGTGCCCGTTGACAGTGATAAAAAAAATGAATTAAACTATGATTGAAATAAAACTGTGGTCTTTAGGCCAAACTGCATTTCACCAGTCCAGATTATACTCCCCTATTCAGGAAAATATTCAAGGATACAACATTAAGTTTTAAAATTTTATTTCACCCACAAGTGACATGCCTTTATTCACTATAATACATAATTGCAATCCTTCAAATGCCCTCCAAACTAATCCAGTGCCTTAAACCATTAGCTACATGAAATGTATACCTTTCTACAAAAGCTATCAAAGCATTTACTTACAAGAAATATTAACGCAACATGATCCATCGAATTTTTTGCCGTAACATACTGTTACTTTCTACAATGCACTGTTGTCTCAGTTGATTTAATCTGTCAGTTTTCACGACTATCAAAGCTACTTTACTAAAGCTTTCTGTTCAGTTCTACTTAAATAGTTGAAAAGATTTAACACATTTTTTAAATATACATGTAGTTGGTACTCACACTTTGCTGCTTATAGATTCTATAATGATGTGTAGGTCATTTTTACATTCCCTCTTATCTTTATAATAATATTCCAAGATGATGATGATGATGATCCTGTTATTGATTATATTCTCTTTATTTTCAAGAGTAAATAAGATGATTTTGTGTTCTTATTTTTATTACTGAATAATACTGGTTAGCATTCTGTACCGTCTCAAGTGGATCAGGACAGGTTAAGTTTATGATGTGAAAAAATTTTAGTACTTATTTAGTTTCTTGTGAAGCATTTAATGTCTGCTGGATGGTGGAATTGCACAATCTGTCAGTTGGGTTATTAAAATGTTGTTGTTGTTGTTTTCTCCGTGTGTTCTTTCCCGGTCTTTTCTCCCTGCATTATTATAACTTTATATATAGATCTAATTGTTCTGACATATCACGCACATTTCTGATTTTCAAAAATTAAAATAAAATTCAGATGACTTTACACTTATGAGTCTTATAATTACAGGTATTTCATACCTTGCCACTAAGTACATGTCAGTGATGCCAAACAAAGAAACCCAACAATATATGTTTAACTCATGGACAACTAATTATAAAAAAAAACAACAACAATAATAATACCAACTGACGCAAGTAAACAAGTCTAATCATATCAATTTGAATGGATTTTCAAACCTTTTGTATATCAATGCTTTTTACTGCATGTTTATTTCCTCTTAAATGTACCATCATTTACAAGAGTCAAGAATATATGCTTCAATATGATACCTGATGACAGTGATAATGAACAATTTAAACTAAAGTTGAAATAAATTGTGGTGTTGACTTGTTTTTAAAAAAAAAAGTAGGGGGTATAATCTGGACTGGAGGGGTATAGACTGGGCTAGCCCAAAGTATACCCCGGGGTATAAACTGGCCTAGCCCAGAATAAACCGCGGGGTATATTCTGGGCTAGGCCAGTTTAACCCCGGGTATAGTCTGGCGGGGGTATAATCTGGCCTGCTACACCGGGAAGACTGAAATTTATGTGAAAATAGCATTATAATATCAGTGCAGTATAAATAAGAAGAGTAAAATTTATAAATTTATTGCCTGAAAATAGATTAAATACAAGGTGACCTTCATTTTACAATACAGATTGACATAATCGACAGAGTATTCCAGATGCGAGTAACACTAATAAGCAATTTTCTTTCTGTTGATCAGTCTTTTTAGCTGATTTCATATTTTTTAAACAAAAAGCCTTGAGTAGGCCCTACTACTTAAGTACTCACTGACAATACATGGATGCAGATATTCTTGACCATTCACACTGATACCATCAACTCCAAGCTGGACAAAGCTGTCTTTATGCTCCTGGAACAACTGTCTTAGTGGAGTCACACAGTGTTCATGTATCATGAATGTCAAGGTCAAGCTCTGGCTAGGCTCCACCCCACTTAGAAAAATGAACTCCTGGTGAACAACAAGAAACAAATGATTAACGAATATCTGGACAAGAAAGAAAATTATGATGGCAAAAAGGCCTTCAGTGTTCAAGCATGAGGACAAGCTGTGAGCAAATCAATGAAAAAAGAAATAATAAAATTTCAAATATTCACTTTTTAACATCATGTCATAGGATGAACTTTCTATCTCTATCTGGGTTACAATTTGCAGGAATTACAGTTTGTTTAGGTCATTACTGACTGAAGCAGGATGTAATGCTAAATGTATTTTGTATCGCCTGTAAACTTTTTTTTTTTTCAAGGGTTCAGATTGAAATGCTATTTAAAATGTATTCATTCTCTGCATGACTCAGTGATTAGATATCAATCAATCAATAAATAAAAGGTACATAATGAAGCGAACAGGGATGAATGAATTACTTTTAATATAAAGATACCCATAAAGGTGTGTTCGTATGTAGATAGGTGAGGGAATTCAAAGTGAAAGACTAGGTAAATAAATAGATAAGTATAAGATATGTAGATAAACAAGTAGATGCATATACAGCTGTCTATGGTAATTAGTCCTGGGAATCTGACCCAGCTAAAGTCTTTTATTTCCCAGAATTGCCAACTACTGAATTCTGTATACTCCCATGTAAACTTTTGTTGTTTTTTTTAGCATGCACGGTCTGTCGCGATGTGGGTTAGATGGGGAGAATTCGACTGACACTCTTTCGAGGTCCGCTCCCACAATCGTCGAACACACAAAAAAGATACTTGCACTCTAAAAACTAAATAAATCAATTGCTTTGATTTTTAGCAGAACTGTAGGGCAGTTTAATTACAGGAATTAATGTAACAAATATAATTATAAATATAAATATCAATTCAAAGGCAACTGAATCTAACTAATGAAACTACAGCTTTCTATAAAGACTAACTTATTCACTCTAACTACTTGCAGGTCATTTGAGTTAGATGCCAAATAGAATCCGCGCACGTGGCGACGGATATAACAGTTTAAATTCTATTAATTCAATGAGACGTGTTATGATATGGACATTTCCTCTAGACACGCCATGGAGAATGCTTGTACAACCATGCGTTGTCTGGCGGTAGCTCTGAAACTGTCTTCAAAAGTAAGTAGAACGGTTCACTTTCATCATTACAACTTAGTATGAACTCTCACCATTAGGCCCTCACTGGGAGTGAGAGCGCTGGATGTAAACGCTGTGGGTTCATATCAAACCAAGTAGCTTAGGCTCTGGAGCTTTAAAACATCCCGCTCCTCACAATATGGACTGCTCAACTGCGTCTCTATGTCTCTCATCTGGCTGAGGACTATCGCCGTCCACCTCATAAATGGATTGTCTACATGTGGCCTCTATCTAAGCTCTGCACGGGTTTAAATACTAAAGCTATGTCTCGACCTTCCGTCCAGATTCATACATTTGATTGGTGCAGTCGCTTCAGCTCAGCCTGCAATATTAATTTATGCTTGTCATGGCTTTGCGCCAAAATCAAGGTCAATTTTACGGTCTAGACAAAATTTAAAATGCGAAACATTAACTACTAAAATCTTCAAACCCCGTGCTTTCTACTCTTATGCACGAATTTCCGAACGCCAACTAAGCGTCTAAATAAACTACCTTTACTCGCCCCTTATCTATGTTAATCAAAATCACGGGGTCGAGAACTGCTCTGTCATTCCTAGCTATACATTTATTCTGTCTCGCCCCTCCTTCTCTCCATCCATCAGAAAAAAGGTGTTTCAAAACAAACTGTTCACGAGAACAGCTCAAGGACAAATTACGCTGGTTATAATCAACAAGATCGTAAAAATTAACTCACTGACGTCGTGACCTAGCACGGCATTTATGATCCTAATGTGATCATGACACGGTCTTTTCCCATAACAGCTGATTGGTTATTGTGAAGTATAGACTTAAATGCTCATATCAGATTGACAGATAGTTAGGATGGGCATAAGGAAAAAGGTAACCACTCACCTGTGGCACAAATAGCAATCTTGCCACTGTAGCTCGTAATGCTTCCAGATCACACCTCTGGAAACGATCTAAATTTCCTTCTACGTGAAACTGGATATGTCGAAATCCATCTTCTGTTGAGAAAATGAGAATAACATTTTGATGCCTTACAGATTGGTATACGCCAAGAAAAAAAAAATGTCAACCAGTTCACTGGCCCTATCATGAAATTTTAAGTTCACTGGTCCTATTGTGAAAGTGTATTCCACAACTGTAGATGACAATTTTATTATTACATTTGGGAAAGGGGTGGGGGCGTTTAATAGTCTATGAAGTTCTTGTTAAAGGAATTTCATGTTCCTATATTGCAATATTTCAAATGTTTAAACATAGGATTAAAAATCATTTAAGATAAGGAAGACCGTTCAAGTAGGGCCGTTTTTTTTTTTCCTGTGATGAAAAATTAGGACTTTCGTACTTGCAAAGTTTCATGACAGGACGTTTTGAAATGTGATATATGAAACTATGTCATGACTTAACGCAGATCTATATTCATTCCAATGTAGCCACAACCTGCAACAAAGTGACATCCAGGTATGTTTCCACCGCCAGATTCAGGCCAACTAATGTTTAAAACACAGCCCCCCCCCGGGGCCCCCCAAACAAGAGAAAATTTCACGTCACGAGAAGGAAAGAAATGACATTATTCTGAGGGCATCTCAAAACTCTTTTTGCCGTGGTCTCATTACAAAAACATGGAGAGAAAATACTGAGTTCACTCCTCAGGGAGAGTTTATTGAACGAAATAGTACAACGATCCACTAACATTAACAACAGTTCATTTTGTTACTTTGCCTAATAATTAATCCAAGGCTAGTATTTTTCAGACGCATCATATACATAATAATGCTTTCTGTTTTCCAGGAAGGGGATACCCCAGGGCAAAGGGCTGAACACCACCGAGTTTTTAGCTATGATAGAGGAGACATCCATGTGTCGACCATAACACAGTGAACGGCAACAACAGAGTCAGCATACGTAGGTAGGCCTATCCATTCAATAGTGTGGGAATTGATTATTCATCCAGCCACCAGTGCAACTATCCATCCATCCATCCACCCGTCTCTGTCTGTCTGTCTATCAATCTAATCTCCCATATAATGTGTTTGCGTAATTAAAAAATCATGTGCCTATGATGATTAGTATTTTTCTTGTAAAAAGATCCACTTTGAGCAATGCCTTTACAGTCCGTGTCCCCTTTTTCTTATTAAAGAAAGGTGCGTTTAGTTCAGTGAAAGAAAATCTTGGGCACCTTTGAAAACGCCCCGGGAAAGTGTACGCTTAATGGCAAGAGGAACCATAATATATTATGTAAAATTGTGATCTCTTTCTTGCCAGAAACGAACTGGGAGTCCCCATCTTCGACCTTCGCTGGCAGTTGCAGTTGATCCAAGGCGTGAAGGGGAATTTACCATAAAAACATGTCGTGGTATGCAAATTTGAGGCTCGCTTGTAAACCGGGAAGATCCGAACTTGTTAGTAATACCACATCTGGTAATACCATTAATTGCTATCATGACATTGAGACACTTACTCCCGGATCCAATGTCTAAATTAATATGTTGTAAACATTAGGTTTTTATCCATCATCCGGAACTTGTTTTACAAAGCGTACCCGGCTCTTTTCTAAAACAGACAGGGCAGGCGCTATTCACTCCGAAACATGCACGTCAGTGGAAATTTGATGAGGTTTCTTCCGCCGTAAGTTAATTGGTGGAAACGGAAAACCGCAAACGACAAAGTAAAGCAAAGACTGGTGACGCATGTAGTCAAGTCTGTTTTGCATACGTTTTGACTCAAGGCGCGAGGTTTTTGGTTAAACAATACTTGGTGAGGGTTTGACCATGGGTTTGCTGAATCATTCGAGGTATGAAGGACATGAAACTACCACCAATCCCTCCCTGTTTCATCTGTGCGTGACCATTTCCACATTCAAGATTGTTTGTACGCATGTTTGACCAAGCGTCTCACTTGACGTTACAAAAACGGGCCCTTATTTCATTTATTTATTCATCTGCTCTTCTTTTCTGTCATTGGCCCAAATTTGATAATCGTGCCACTTCTTTTTACAAAATTTCTCGTCCAGATGCCCCGCACACACACAATCTCTCTCTCTCTCTCTCTCTCTCTCTCTCTCTCTCTCTCTCTCTCTCTCTCTCTCTCTCTCTCTCTCTTGTCTAGCATTTCATCTTTTTTGGTATACTTTCTAGTTCTGTAACATGGCACAATGAAGTTTACGAACTGAACTGTTTAAGTTTCGTGCCAAAATGTGTTCAGCACTGAAAGATACCGTCATCATCCTCACAAACAACAACAACAGAACTGCCTTTTCACAAGAGGTTCTCCGATCTTGTGCTACTCGGGCATATTCCACGTCTTCATTCGCTGTCCAAAACAGGGTTTTTCCATACGAAAACCGTTGCGCCCCCACCCCCAATTGCGTGAAGAGGAGTGTCTGAGTATCGTTCGTTCAAAACAAGATGCAATTCTGCAACGCTTGAATACATTTTGTAAACAAGTTTTTGAATTAATCACGGTGTCTCAATATTCAGTTACCACCTCTCCTCGTCATCGGAAAAATACTGCTCCTAAAAAATTATGATCGCGAGGACATAATATGCATCAATGATAAAGGATGTTTACCAGTGATGGAGAATTCACGCACAGACCATGATTGCGGTGGTTTTCATTTTTTACTGCCAACATGCTGCCAACAGACCGAATGGCAAAGCAAACGCCTGGGCATTCTACAAAAACATTACACTACTTTTCTCGACACCTTGTTTTGCTGTATTTTGTTCACCGTGACAATTTAATGGTGCACCGCAGTGTGTCACCAAGGTACCTAAAGACGACGCCGCTGAGCTATTCTAGAAGAGTGGCGCTTAATGGAGAAAGGGGTCATTCTCAGGGGGATATCATTCTAAGCTCCGAACGGAACAGACAGCTGCCGGCAGACGAGAAGTTGCATCATAATTTCCTATATTTTCTTCTAAATCCAGAAAAACCCATATCATTATCATGCTAAGCCCCGTCAGACACGGTCAGTTTCTGCCACTATAATTATCTTTGGTGTACATTTCGCTGGCAGCAACTGGCTGTGACCCTCCGGGTTTAGTATGATGTCCCACTATGACGGGGGGGGGGGGGGGGGGGGTCTGACTCCGGCGTATAAAAAGCGTACACGGGATAGGAGGGGGGGGGGGTAGTGGAAAGCGTATGAACGCTTTTCAGTTATGGCAATGGGTTAAAAATTGTCATTTCATTTACGTTTTTTTTAAACAAACTAGATCTAGTTGTAGGATGACGTAAAAATCAAATAATATTATGCTATGTATCTAAGGCAGCAGACAACAGGAAGTCGATACAAAATATCACACAAAGTTTTATAACATCAAGAAGTGATCATGGATATTCACCGTTCTAAAGGTCGCCCGTTCAACAACATTCTGCCACCAAGGAAAGTTTTCACGTTCCCGCGGCTATTTCTTTAGACTATTACATTAGAGTGGGCATTACCCAAAGAATTCACCGGTTGTTCGGCTGTTATAAAAAAATATAGCCATGTTAAAGGGAGGTGACTCCCAATTCCAATTAACAGGCTTTACCCAAGGAATTCGGTGACGTAATGATCGCCTGTGCGGTTATTATAAATAGTCACGGGGATTCCAAAGAAGTACCTCCTTTCCGGCAACGCAGTGTAAAAAAGATTCTCGCCACCCGGCCGTGTATAGATGAAAAAGTTTAAAGGGAAAAAGGGGCGGGAGGTGTGTAAAATCGTCAAAATCAAGCATAGGACATTTTTAGTTGTCCATGAATTGGACATCAACAGTTTTTTTTCGAATTTTCATATCATGTTTCATAGCTAGCAACCACCTCCCAGCGAGCAGTTCATGTTGTAGAAAAACTCTCAAATGGATCTTGTAGGTAGAGGAGCACTTGCAGGAATGACCGGTGTGCTAGGATTCTGATTCCTGCCATCAATCAATCAGTCGATCAATCAATCAATCAGTCCCAGCCAGCAGCCCTACGGAAATCCGGCACGTAAGATTAACAGCGTTTGCTCATAGGAATGACATCAATTTGACCTAGATGAACTGGTTACGATATCGGGGCCTACGTCGGTTTGATGTAGGCAAATCCCCCCCCCCCTTTCCCAAAAGCCAGCCTACTAATCCCACGGGCATCCTATACAAATCCATGTTGGATTGACGTAGGGATGCTGGCTGGGCTCCTTTGTGACCTCCGAGAGAAGCCAAGCAACCCACCACTGAAACCAAAGATACTAGAAACGATAAGATGAGACACTGTTTTCTTCGCACCACTAAAAAAACCGTGCACACAAATTGCGCGCTGATCGGGGACAGGGCCCATGGGGCATGGTATGAAAAGAGTGCTTGATACAATGGCAAATTTACGATGCAAAATTGTGACAGTGCTGATGCCACTGAAAAAAAAAAGAAGTAAAAATAGCCAGAGTTTTCCCACGGCGACTGAGGTTACAATTCCACAATAAGTGACGTCAATCAAGGCCTATAGCGATGGCTGAACAGTGAACAAAAATCAATAGTTTCCCTATTTGACTTTGTAAAATACGGCACTTTTCATGACTTCCACGCGTTTGGCGCTAGGTGGCGGTGCGAAATCTGTGCCCGCTAAAAGCACTTGCTGTCTTATCTTATCAATTCTAGTATCTATGCTGAAACGGGAAAACATCTACCTGGGTCATCCTTTGGTGCGTAGAAATAGAGCGTGTCACCGACTCTACGTGCATACTCAGCTGCTGTTTGGTGCAAGTCTCTGCGGTCTAAATGCCACAGGAAAGCCTGAAACAATAACATTTTTTTGGGATTAGGGAGACAAACAAGCTGGCAAAAAAGTAAAAATGAAAGACAGAAAGACATGCACAAAATGGCAAGAAAAAAGAGTTGTATATTTAAGCATTTTCTTTTGAAAACGAATGTCCAGAAAACGATGGCATGGTATAGATATCTCAGTGATTATGGTCTTTTGTGTTAAGAAATAACATAGGCACAATGGGGAATATACAAACATACATACAGACACTATAGTCCCCGTGGAAAAAAAATGAATTATGTTTTTCAAGATAACCTCATCCCTTGGTAAACCAGTGTTTTTAAATTTGGCACGCCCTTCTGAACCATTTTGTCTTAACTAAATTCTTGTTTTTTTGTTTTTTTTTTCATTCAATGGCAAGAATGTGCAGGGGTAGGCCCTATTGCTTCAAAACATGATATTAAGATCGATAACAGGTGAGATGCTTGAACACTAAGACTTTTACCAACACATGAGAATGAAAGCAAAACTGATCAAGACATGTACGCCACCACTTAGGGCCTATTCAACAGCAAACATGTTTGGCGTGGAGATTTCACCATTTCTCCTGAATCATGCCTTTGTTATTCTTGGGTATTCGCGATATTTTGGAATCCAACGTCACCATTACTTCCATTCAAGTCCTAGTGTCACTTGTTATGATTTTAACATAAGGTTATGAAGCAATCCCCTTGCACATTCCTGCAATTTAAATGAGAAAATATTTTCTAGTTAAGACAAAATGGTTTAGAAAGCCATGCCAAATCTGGATACACAGATTTGCCCTGGAAAAAGTTATCTTGAAAACCAACGTGGTTCATTTATTTTCTCCGGGATTACGACATATACTTTGTGACCACATTGTTCACTGACCTGAAGCAACAGCAGATTGTCCCTCGATATCATTCCTCTTTCCCTCAGATAGGTGAAAAACTTTTCCGGTGTGTCTAGTCTACTCAACACTCCTTTTGGAATGCCGCTGGAGCCTGGAGGAAATAAATGTTTAAAGATGACTTTCACTGGGCCCATACGCCCAGGACAATACGTTGGAGGTGTCGCGTGGGGATGGGAAGAGAAGATACATTGTTATGTCAAGGGACAAAATTCTAGCATATGATCGGGCAAACAGAAAATACGCTTGCAGGCTAAATCTCTCTCTCTCTCTCTCTCTCTCTCTCTCTCTTTCTCTCTCTCTCTCTCTCTCTATCTCTCTCTCTCTCTCTCTGCGTGGGTGGGTGAGTGTGTATTCGTGTGTACTATAATTATTGTTTTGGAGTCTAGGTGGATATAGGCATGATACAGAACCAGTCACCCCTTTCATATGCCTGCTGGTTAGATGACAAGTGACACGTCAAGAGTTATCGTAATGATGACATAATTCATAAAATCCGCAATTTAAACAACGATAGTAATCATATAATAATGGAGCTTGGGCCTTTTTTACTACGCAAACGTAGAGAAATGAAACTTGGCACATGTATGTAAAATTTATTAAGCCTCTACGTGTCCAGCTCATTTTCTCCCGAAACTCTTTACTTTTCCCAGAAATTCGGTTAGCCTATAATTATCAGTTATCAATTCATGATTGCGAATACGTCGTAATATTGTACTTCCGTCAATTTCGTCATTTCCGCCTCTTACCGGAAATGTAAACTAGAGTTCACGATCCAGCCACGCCAAGAAAACTTTGATAGTGATACCGAGCATAGTGTTATACAGATGAGATGAGTGCCATTCATTCATACCAAGAAAACTGTGCGTAAATATTTAGATCATTTTTTACGAACACATGAGTCCATGAAAAATGCTCGGTGCGCACTACTGTGCACTGTGTACTACTGTAATACTATCCTTTCTATCTATAGGTAGAATGCGCATATCCACCATCTTGTCTGTCCGAACCCACTTAAGGCGTCGCGAACCAATCGGCGGCGAGTTTTAAAAAAGTTCACTACTGTAAACAATGACACGTGTGTATACGCACATGGGAGACGTTCGGTCAATTCTTTCACTTCCTTTCTCTTGTTTACACGGATGGTAGGGAATCTGACCAGCTTGGATACATCCTTTCCACCCCTGTCACAACAGTCAACTGCAATGCAACCAGCAGATATTTTAACCGCTTAGACACATCTCGAAGTCACACTCATCAGCTGATCCACCGGCCATCTTGTTTGGCGGAAGTACAAACCAAAAACTCTGTGACGTCATGCGCATTCTACCTATTGATCGCCGATTTTATGTGGATGACGCAAAGTGTCTCGACATCAATGTCTTTGTACTGATTCCTTTCGGTCTGGAGTGGTGAGCTTTGTTTTTTACCATTCGAAGAATGGGACAGTTACTTGTAATAATAATTCATCTTCATACGATTAAGCAGTAAACAGCAACATATTAGAGAGGGTCTAGAACTAAAACTTACCAGAACAGAGGAACTTGACTCTCCGAAATTCATCCTCTCCCAGGCCTTTAGCAATGTCCAGGAGAAGAAGGTTGAGCTCCCAATCTCCACTTGGCACCAGGTCGCCGAACATTTGATCAAATGTTGCCATCTTAGTTGTTTTGTTAAACGTCCAATGTATCTCTGTGCTTCTCTTCATTCATCACGATATGTAGGAAAAATGGCATGGAGGACATTGTACCAAAGTCCATTAATCTTTATTTAATGTCAGAATAACCAACAGATCTTCTCACCTAGTTGGATACCCTCCATTGGCCTTTGACCTCTTGGATTAAGGTCAGGGGATCTTTTCACGTATTCCCTGTCAAACTTATGTAATTGTCAGTCCTCTCCAGTAATGATTCTCCTAACAGAAGAAAAACTAGTGTAGTTATCTCTCTTTTCCTGAGATTTCATTGCTGATTGGATAGAAGCTCTGTTTTGGAAAGAGACCTCACTGTTTTGCAATTATGGTGAGCAATATTGTATGTATTTGAGAGCATTCAGACAATCAAAATGGTCTTGTTTAACACACCAGAATCTTGGTATTCCTACTGTGTTCGATCGGACTAGCACCGCTAAACATCACAATGTTTGATAATTGCTTGTTGACACTGTTAATTTGTTATTTGCCCTGTCTTACACACACACTTACTTTTTGCCAGATGAAAAACTTAAATGCAACCTGTTCTGTACTTACCAATTTATGACTACACTCACATACTGCTTCTCAAATCCACACAAAAGCGGAGAAAGTTTCCACTGAAAATATTCATTACCGTATTTGTCTGTTTACACCACATTTATGATGGAAAAAAATGAGTCCACTTCACTTCCAGCTTCACAATAATGCTGACGCTTGATGGTGGGAAATGTCTTATTATTATTATATTTATTATAAGCCCACAAACTGGATGGCTTGTTGACTAGACACTAGATCTAAAACGGCACTAAAAGTTGTAGATCTTCCATCCGTAATGTAGAAAACGTCTCAATAGCCTGCGTAAAACTTGTAACCGTTATCGCTGCTCTGACGACTGTATAACAACGTTCTTGTCCTACCTTTTGGTACGTGAACACAAGCCTATAATGTTGATTGTTGACAGCCTGAAGTGTCGCCTGCCGCTTTCGTGTCACATAGGCGGAAATTTTTGTACTCCAGCGTAGCGTGATGGGCGGACATGTGATGTCGCAGTCATCTTGCGTCAGGGGCAGCTTTAGGTGGGATGGGTGGGTGGTGGAATGCATGCAGAGCATGAGCTTGAATTGTGTAAGAAGGAGAGGGATAGGGAGGGAGAGAGGGGGAAGGGAGGGTGAGAGAGAGAGAGAGAGAGAGATGGGGGGGGGGAGGGACATTGAATTTGATAGATAGATAGATAGATAGATAGATAGATAGATAGATAGATAGATAGATAGATAGATAGATAGATAGATAGGTAGATAGATAGATCCAGATTAAGACACTCATGCACTATCACCACCCCCCCCCCCTTCCCCCATGGTCCCACCCCAAACCGAATTGAGAATATTCTCCCAAGAACGATATTTATTAGCTACGTTACTGTTATACTATGTACCCATCCCTGCTGTTTATCAAAAGCAGCAGCGCCTCTGCCCGATTTCGCCTGGCCACAAGCCCAAGACACATGAAGTTTCGCACAACGATTCATCCGACCGGCCACCAATGTTCATGGACAGTGACAGTGATGTTGAAGTTCACATAGACATGCCGTGTTGTATGAAATGGGTGTCGTCCACTTGTGTGTCGCAAGTGGTGGGGCATGGTCATAACCCTCGGTGGCTGTGACGTCAATGAATGTGGGGATTCCCCTGTATTATTAGATTATTATTCACTGTTTCATATGGTCTTATAACTTTCTATCTTCCATCACTCTCTCTATATTTTTCTCCTCTTCTAGACCAAGTGAGTAAATTATACTCCATACATTGTAAGTTTCTTTTCATTATCCGATGTAAGCCACAGATGGACCTTTCTCTCTAAAACTGGACATTCAGTTAGCCTGCTTTCTTCAAATCTTTCAGGTAGCAAATCAGCTTAGTGCCCTACTGTTACACGACCCATGAAAAGGGTCTTACATGAATTATTTTCATAATAACCCCTCTCCTATCCTATTCAACATCTTTCAGCTAGTGTCTTCTTTGTGTTATGAATTACTGCATGATACACTAAAATTTATCCTTGTATAATTATTATTATTCTGGCTCATGATTTTCAGTATGGATAGCAAAAGGAGCAGATGGAACACAAAGTATTTAGGAGCCATCCATAAACGACCTTAGCTCGGAAAGGGGGGGGGGAGGGGCTTGCTCCCAGGGCATGGGGTATAACGGCGTACATGAATGGAAGAGTCTGGGGAATGTACGTAAGCTTTACAGTGATGATAATGGATTAAAAATAAGGTCAAAAGGAGAGGGGGGGGTGGAGAATGCACCAGAAATGTGATGAACTGAGGGAAAGTGGGAGTAATAAGCATCTCTTTCTTCAGACATTTATAAGCCTTTTGAAATCATCACCAGCAATAACATCAAATACAACTGAACACCTGTCTAACTGGGTCACGTAAACCACGTGTCTGACATTGACCCGGATCATGAGAACTCTGGGCCTACTTTCCATACAGAACTACGCACGCAGGACACAGGCCTATCGGGAGGCCATGTAACGTCACTGAGTAGGTAAAAAGCTGACTTCACTTGGGACTCTCCTCCCCCACCCACTCACGGTGCGAGCTGACTTGCTGAGTTAGGTAAACAATGAACAGTCAGCGACAAGAGGAAAGTTAATAACCCTTTGAATGCCAGCACTGCAGCTGGTGACTTGTCGACTGTTGGTTGTAAAGTTATAGAAAAGTGAAAGTCCCCAGTAAAAAACGTTAATACATTTCCCTATTTACATTCTTATTCAGTTTGAAACCACACGTGACTGCTGTTATCATAATTATCTAAAGTAAAAGAAACAGGAATTTGAAAATTGTAACTTTCCAGAGTTGGCAAGTAAAGGCTTAACAGAACTAGAAGATAGAACTTTAAAGAATCGCTATATTATGGAATCCAGAAGAACTTTGTGACTATCACAGACCAACAATAACCAAAACTGCTATGTACTCAGTCGTATATTATTGCCATATGGATGTCAACATGCGTCTGATCTAAGTATTTGCTTTGGTTTTGGTTATAATTAGACAAGATAGCTCAAAGTGTTCTTAATAATTCCCTCCCTTTTTACTGATATTCCTCCCAAATCTGCTCTGCAACAGTTTTGACTGGTAATGTTATTCCACTTGTGCTCAAGAAATATTACACATTTTTAAAACAATAATAATTAAGAGTGACAGTATGAAAGAAATGCATTTATGGCTGAGCGTTTCGTGCCTGTCGAATGAATGTGTATGTGAGAGAGAGCTTAGAGATAACACTGAGGAGAAAAAACAGAAATAAAGGCAGAAGAAGGAAGGAAAGAACGAAAGAAAGAAAGAAAAGAAGAAGAAGGAGAGAAGTGGGAGAGAAAGACAGATAGAGATAGATAGAGAGAGAGGGAGAGAGAGATAGAGAGAGAGAGAGAGAAATAAAATGTGCATGGAAATGGGTGACATACCTTTTAATTTGGTCTGAAGATGATAGTGCAGAGAGAATAATGAACAATGAGGCCTGGCCAACTTGAGTGAAGCATACCACAATATGATTCATTAACAGTTTTATTCACTTACAAGCTTGTCTCTGCAAATGTACTGTGTAAAGTGTTTGAACCCACAAACCAATCAGCCTGCATACCTCATCCCCTTAACTCTTTGTGTGCCATGAACTTTTCCACATTTGCCAATATAGGAAGAAAATAGTGGGGGGAGATGAATGGAACCTAACTACAGCAACATCTATGAACAGAAAGTCGACTTGCCTCCTTCCCGAAACAGTATAGCCTAGCATTCCAGTGCACTGTTACATCGGTATAGGCACAAACGTGACCAGCGGAAGGACTGATATATCTGCCACTGGTCACAAAGAGTTAACACACCAGACCCAAATCACAATGGATAGCATGGTTAGGCATCGTATCAACATTTACGCGGGAGGGGGGGGGGGTGGTCGTTAATTCGGCCAGACCGTTAAAGAAACAACCAACTTCTGGCCCTCTTCCAAGAATGATGTTGAGGTTGCTATGTCAAGAAAAAGGTTATTTGTGGTCAATCAGCAACTTTGATCTTAAAATATTCCGAAATGTTCACAGTGCACACAATCCATTCTAGCGACAGGACCCAAATACAACATAAGATTAGATAAGATATAACTTTATTATCCTGCTGTCAGGAAATTTGTTGTCATAGAACCAGTAACAGTACACTAGTGAATATCAAATTCACACAAGGACTCTAACGCATACCGCAGACATGCACATTGCTCACACAACATTACCAGGAAATAAGATTAAAAACAATACTCACACACACTCTCAGAACAATCGACTTGGAAAACTCACTACAACAGACCACATCAGGAAACATTACTTCTTCGAATGGCGGATGGCAAAAAAGATCGCCAGTAACGTTCTCTGTTTGTTTTTTAAATACAGTATAAATATCGATGGCCTCGGGCACAAACCATCTAAGTCCGTAAACAAAATTTTTTCAGAGGAAGGAAAACACCGATTTAACCATAACTATTCTCTTATAGCTATTTAGAAGTTTTGCCTATTTGATGGGACTGTATGCTAGACTGGTTTAGTTTATTATGAATTTGTTTTTTATCTATCTGTTTTAAGGTATAAAGCATTTATAGAGTTGTCCGGACTTAGACGGTTTGTGCCCGAAGCCATCCATATGTCCACTACTTACTCTGTAAACAATTCTGGGATTACCGGTATGGTTCGAAATTCCATAGATCAACTTAATGCGAGAACAAATTTGATGTTTGCATGTGATGAAAAACTGTGAAGGCGGCGACCTTGGATCTCATGGGTGTAGAACGTTAGTGAGAACGCCTCGGTGTAGATATTAATTGTGTATTTCAGTTATAATAATGTAAGCTATTCTAAACAGGTACCATTTCCTAAACAGATGAGCCAGAAATAGTTCACGATTTGGTTCAGATAAAAACAATTAAATATGCTGATTTTATCTTTTTCTAAAATCTTGGAAAAGAAATAGGTTTCTCGTCCAGTTATCATGACCAGGAGATCAAAAATAATATTTTATTTTTTTTAACACATGTTGGAAAATTCGCATGGCTTGGACTGGTGGAATGAAAAAAGGGAATCAAAGAACAATAGCGATGATAATCATAAACACAGATTTAGAAAGTTTTACAGGCTTTTTCTACGCTTTTGTTTCTGAGAGAATAATTAACGATTAAATTCCGCTCAACAAAAACAACAATAAAATGGACACGCCCCAACCCCCCACCCACCCAGAATGTACACATATCACATGGATCATAATTACTGAGTTGCAGTCGTCCTTGTCAACGCGCACGTGTACCAAGCTCGAGCTGACAGAATAAGAAAATCCTGGCCTTTTTAGCGTCTTTTTCAGGGACCCAGGGACCCCCCCCCCCCTTTCCAAATACACACACACAAACAGGAGGCTCAGTCAAATGCACCATTAATTAAGACTAAAGAAAACAAGTAAATTACCAAAGATTACAATTACATTAATTGGCTGCCTGTGACCTCAAGTGTTTTGGATATTCCAGTTCATGTTGACGTGAGTGACGGCTAGACACAATGATTTGAGGTCTTTATTTAGGAGGTTCGCTGCCCTTGGCATTTACACCTCACTTTACTTGTTTTATTATTTCTTGTTCTGGCGGGGGGGGGGGGGGGTGATGATATGGATAAATTTTAATCTATTAATTTCAATTTTGCCCGGGCAGCGGCCTTTCGGCCTGCTCTTTACGATTTCCAACTGCCAAGGTATCTTTAACGTGCGCAACGTGCACACGGGCCCTCCGAATTTTTTCGTCCTTATCCGAGAAGACTAGGTACTCGATCCTACCCCCCAATAGGACCAGGGACTTGATAGCCCCCCCTACGGCTAGACACAATCATTATTGCTTCCTTATTTAACAACATTGTCAGTACAAGCATGACTTTCAATATGTGGTCTGTTGCGTACGTCAGAAGCGTCTCAATCAGGATATTTCCACTTTGCTTTGTTTAGTTTTGTTTTGTTTGTTTGTCTTAGCATGACGTTAGTGACATGAGATAAGTGTGCTACAGGGCTACTATAAACTGTTGCTGATATACTCCAGGACATAAGATAACAACACGGACCGCTGACGGTATCATAAGATTTCCCGGTAAAGTGTGATCTCTGATGCAATAACAAACACAGGCCAAAATCAAACCAAGAGGCGCAATATGCAGTTGTTATTAGATCTATTATGTCATCTGGAATCACCGAGCGGGAAAAATTGTTATGTCGAAATCATTACTTTTCAGGGCAAGCAAAAAGCTCTGGTTTTCCCCTATTGTGTGTGTGGGAATGGGACAGAAGAATTATTTATTCCAAGCTGATTCCTGACAATACTACGAAAAATACGAATCTACTGCCGCTTTGTAACCCCGCTAGTTAGACCGGCGAAGTAAAAAAAAGTTTAACATTGTTATCTGATGTTCACTATTTAAACAATAATTACAACATCTATGACACTATTCCTGAACTGCCAACATTTATTATCAAAGTGTATAAATTGGTAGAACTCATACATGATATTGATGGCAACATTACTTTAAACTGACAATGCATGTACATGTATTCATTCTGTAGCGACTGAAGTACAAATAGTGACGGTGGTGAAGAGCGTAACATTAACAGCCACAGCCACAGACTGCTGTGATGAAAATAACTCTGGGAATTGTTGATTGTTATCGTTATTGTTGATGTGTGATAATGGCAGTAATGGTTGTGTTGGCAGTAGTGACCGTAGCTGGCAGTAGTAGAAGAAGCAGTAGTTAGTTAGCTAATTTAGAAATAGTAATGGTGATGGCGCAGTGGCAGAGGTGGTGGTGGTAGTAGTAATATGTATTGAAAGTATGAAAGGGACAGAGGTAGCCGATTCAGGATCAGTTATCATTTGTTTGGCAGATCCCCCCCCCCCCCCCCCCCGATATTGAAGTTCTTGCAATTATTCTAGTTTATGAATGATGAAGGTCCTGGGTATTGTAGTTGTTTCAGTGTGGGCATTGTGAGACACTTAGTTCTTTGCTTTTTCTCCACTTAACCAGCTCTAGTAGCAGTGGTAATAATAATAGTAGTCGTAGTAGTGGTAGGTGTAGCAGTAGCCGAATAACAGTAGTTGTACTAGTAGTAGTAGCAGTAATAGTAATGGCACAGACTAGGGATATTATTTATCTATGAGTAATGGTAGTTCTAGCAACGATAGTAGTAACAGTAGCATTAGTTATAATATTTAACTATATAAATAAAGTGTTTCCTGTAGGTGTAGTTATGACAGTTAGAACTAGGTTGCAGAGGACAAATAACATTTTAGTTAGTTATTGAAAGCGTGTCGTTATCCGTGTGGAATTATGATCGTTGTTTCACTGCTCTAAGTAGTGTATCAAGTTTGTAAACTTCTTTCTACTAGATACATAAAATAGATCATAATAGCGTGTCCCCGTTCTAAAAGCATGGAGTGGGAAGTGTTTTGTTGCGAATTTTACGGGTCATCATCATCATCATTGGGTGAATTATGCAAAATGAACAAATTACCCAGAATTTTGCAGCATTTTTATATTATCCCCTTACATCACAATAAGTCGAGTTATAGGCGTTGAGAATGCTTCCAGAGGTTTGCAGCCCTCCCAGAAAGGGCCTTTGAGGGCAGAACTTTCACCCTTAGCTCCATTATACATGTAGTATGATTTATCTTTGAATCATCTTACAGCACTATGCAGTTATTAGTTTCTCTTATCTGTGCATGCACAGATGCTGGCAGTCTTATTATATTAATCGAAAACCTTCATTTCAAAGTAATTAATTAGCTTAGATATTGTTGTTTTACCTGCATGAAATGTCATTCCAAAATTTTCACCCACGTACATCGCTTTGAATAGTTAATTGATCAAATTATTTAAGTAAAAAAATTGCCAAAAAGAAAAAGTTGTATATAGCAAAGCCTCGAGTAAGAAATAATACCCAAACGATGCAATACAACGCAAAGAAATTATTTTATATTTTAGCCTGTTTCGAAAGCGTATATTAAGCTCCCATCCCAGGAGTTCCAAAAAATTGTCTTGTATGTGGGACTGTGAAACACTGTGGGTATGTCTCTCTGTTTGTTTGTCCGTCTGTGTCTGCCTCTTGCTCTTTGCTTCTGTCTGTCACTCGATCTGTCTCTCTCTCTCTCTCTTTCTCTCTCTCTCTCTCTCTTATTTTCTTTGCCAGTCTGTTTGTCTGTCAGTCGGTCTGTCTCTCTCTTATTCTCTGTCTCTGTACGTCTGTCTGTAAATCTCTCTCTCTCTCTCTCTCTCTCAATCTCTCTCGTTTTCTCTGTCAATCTGTCTTTTTATTCTCTGTCTCTCTCTCTCTTGGTCTCTCAGTCTCTCTCTGTGAGTCGGTCGGTCTGTCGGTCTCTCTCTGTCTTTCTCCGTCTCTCTCTTTACCTGTGTGTGTGTGTGTTATTATTCAGCATTATCTGTTTATCCGTCTATCTTCTGTTGATCTGATCACTCAATCTATTTGTCAAACTACAATGTGTTTATCTCTTTGTCTCTGTGACACTGACTCTATGAAAATTCACATAGCAGTTAACCCGTAAACAGACAGGACCCCCCCCCCCCCCCGAAGTGCTTGAGATAGGTAAATGTGCAGAGAATGATCTTTTTAGACGATCATAATTCTGACATTGAGCCTGATATAATAATTACAAAGTCTGCTGTGGACGTCTGCTGTCTTAGTTTATTTCTTGACTGACCCTGAGAGAGAGAGAGCGGGAAAAAATGTTAAACGAAAAAAAAAAAAGGTTTAAATCTTTGTGGTTGTTGTGAGACTTGTCCATTCTAATGATGGTTTATTGCCTACTACTACTAGTGCTAAATACAATGCACACAGGGATAATATTGCTCCTACGTGGATCCGCTGGTCACGACCTCCCCCCCCCCCCTCCCCACGCCGGTTTGGTGTAGGGAGTTTGAGTTTGAATTGGAGTTCGGGTTTACGGCGCTTTTGCACGATAACGGCCCCTTTGCGCCATTCATGTTTCTTTCGTTATCATATTTTGGATTAGTTATCAGCTTCCAGCATAGAGATACTATTATTGCGTGGAAGGTAGTATTTGATAGTGATATTCTGAAGGGCTACAAATCACTAATTACATCAGATCACGACTCAGAATGTTTTGAAGACCAGCACCTAACCTGTTCGTTTGGATGTATCAATACACAGAACCATTTCCCTGCATTATGAACTAAGGATGAAACAGTGGAATATTACTTTTTGGATGTCTGTTTAATTTTCAGAGTGGCTGATGCAAAACAACAACAACAACAACAACAGCAACAACAAACATGCATTGTATTTTTCCACATTTGCTTATTAAACAGACCTATGAAAATTTGACAACGGAGGAATAAAAACACTCCTGGCAAAGTCTCATGCACCAAATAAGCATGTCTGCTTCACAGTAGTTCTTAAACATATTAATTCTATTTTCTGTATTTGTCTGTATTTCCTCATTCAAGATTGTCATACCACAGAATGTCAGTTTACAACATCCTCCTCCCACCTCGAATTTCCCCTTTTTATGCTCTTTTAATGTGAAAAAAAACAAAAACACCAACCAAAATTATTCTGATACCAAAAAATCAAACAAACACACAAAATACGACAACAAACACACAAAATACGACAACAAACACACAAAATACGACAATAACAACAACAGAAAAAAGGAACTACCCCTGAACCCCCTGGTATATCAGCAACTAGGCCTACTGGTACAACAACTGTTGGGAACCCCCCAAATGGATGTTTTGTTCAAAGGCTTGAGAAAACCAATTCTGTCACAGCAGATGCTCTCAACTTGGCAGGACATCAAGACATTTTGGTGGGTAACGAGCTGAATAACAATAACAACAAAACAAAACGTCTCTTTCTTTCCTGTCTGTCTCACTTTCCACTCCCTGTGTGCATCTGTGTGTTACGTTGTCTGTCTGTCAGTCCGTCTGTTAGTCAGTCTATCTGTCCGTCCGGGTAGTTTTGTTTTGTTTTTTTAATGGGATTTGTTTTGTTTTTTCGGGGGGGGGGGGAGAGAGTAATCTGGTGGTGGATCAGAGCCCCTTGTCCCCTAGAATGACAATTTTAAGGTTCTAACTCCCTTCCGTCAATTTTTGAGAAATCGAGGATTGAAGTTGCATGTACTCATAGTTTCTAGAGCACAAAGTATTTTTTTTTCTTTTTAGTAATACAGTGTACTTACAAATTACACACCGAATCAACTTGACACTTTAACACACAATGGAGAACGCCCGCAGAAGTAGTGTGTACCGGGTAATGTGTAACTCAGTTCACCCAAAAAGTGGAGACAGAACCTTGTCATTCTAAGGGGATGTTTTTGTTGAAGGATTGCGAAATAAATTGAAAAGCAAAACATGACAGGCTGACACTTCTGTGCTACAGGAACCCACAACACTAGACATAACTCTCTCATCATTTTTTGTATTTTTTCGACGACAAAATAGAAACCATTAGAACTGGTTTAGACTCAGAAATGACGAATACAGACATAGCTGCTTGTGAAAATCCTACGATTCTTACAAATAAGAAACCTATGTGTGAAATAAAATATCTGTAGATGACCATGTCAAGCACAGTAAAATAGAATATTATATGCCCAGATCTCACGTAAGGTAACCTCCTCTTTTGGAGCAATGTAAAGAAAACACTTACCAGATCTATTTATGTATGTATGTATGTGTATGTGTGTGTGTGTGTGTGTGTGTGTTGGGGGGGGGGGGCACAACTTTGTGCATGTGAAGTGTTTGTGAATGTGACTGTCCTTGAAATATACATGCTTCGACTATCTAAATATATATCTCACGTAACTCGTCTCACTGGAGCATTGCAAAGAAGTTATGCTCGCCCACGCGTGTTGTGTGTGTGTGTTTGGGCATGGCTGAGGTGCCGGGGGATACAAACCAAGTGTGTGCATGTGTAAGTGTTTGTGAATGTAACTTTTAATGTCCTTGAACAGACATGCTTATGACCATGTTGTATTGTACGTTATTTATTAAGCATATTATGGGTTCTTTATTATGTAAAGTATAGTTTATACATACCGGTACATGATTGTATTATTATTTATATCGGTGCACATTCCAGCCATTGAATGCTGTTATACTAGAATATACATTTATTAAATTGGGTTCTTTATATTTAAAAGTAGTTTATGCATGACCGCTGCAGATTCCAGCCATTGAATACAGCTATACACGCATGACTGTTGGAATGTGTTCATAGAACAATGCTGTCGAACCAAAAAAAACAATTAATTACGTATAACTGGTCTTTTTGACGCAGTCAGCTACCCTGCAGAAATGCCGCCCTAGGTAGTAGGACTGACATCAGATTTGCACATGTATTAGGAATGACATCGTTCCCCCATAGATCCACTAGTTTATACGATATCCCACCGACGTCAGTTTGTCTTGGGGGGGGGGGGGAAACTCTCCCTACAGATCGAACCAACCCTAAGGAAATCCTTTACGAAGCTATGTGAGATTGACGTTGGTGAGGGCCAAGAAAGATTTCACTGTTACTTTAATTTTTAAAAAATTAATTTAATATTTTGTTTTATCCATGTGAAAGTTACGCGTGTCAGTGACAGCATGTATGTATTTCTTGGTGGCAAATAAAATTTGCATTTTGTATCAGGAACTTGCTTTAAGTATAATTTCAAATTGTTGTGTGTGAAATTTGACATCGTTCAAGAAATACTGATTTGTGACTTTGAACCTTACATTGACGAGTATTTTACAGAGTATGAAATTATAGTGTAAATTATCATATACTGTACATGTACCAATTTGAAGACTGTTGGGTGGCGGACACGGGATTCTTATTGTGTCAGACCCGCCAACTAAAACCACTTCAACAAGGGACACTTCATGGGGTGTAATTAAAACAACAACAACAAAGGCGTTACATGGACGTTCACCTTTGGGGGGGGGGGGGTCGTAGGCTCGTACAAGGAGAGGGGTGGGCTTTTTAAGTGTAATGAAGTAAATGTGCAAAGGTCGATGTTTTTATTTCCTCATTCTAAAAGCCCAAACAGTGAAAATTGAAAAAATTCCGACACAGACGGTTTGGCTACGACACGGATGATAACTTACCTGGTACATTTTGTTTTGCGATGTGATGTTCATTTATATATTTAAATTAATAATTAGAAAAAAACATTTACGGGCCTTCGATTTTTATCATTTTGAAGTTTAAGATGGTGTTTGATGATGATCTGAAGGGCTAGATAATTGAGACAAAAATCATTACTTAGTTCGTTTTCACGTCCAACTATTTTACAATTACACTCGTACACAATTCTATGGAAGTTTAACATCGCTATACTATGCTGCAAACGATGCTTGAACTTATCATTCTAATCTCTGGTCCATCACACTGCAGTATAAAATCTGTATATTTCTTGGGAGAAAAGTCGTTATAATCAGCTGTCATAGTTGCTCCTATGTGGAAATGTTTTATGTCAATGTGAGCATATAATTTTTACTTATACACACTTAGATCTAACATAATTAAAGAGCGACTTTAGAGTTGGACCCTTGCAGTTTTTCATAACAATATACAACACAACCATTGACAATTAACGATACTAAGGCATCTATCTATAGTTTTAGAATATACAGGACAATTCGAACAGAAAACAACACATGAACACAGATAATAAATTCAATCAACACAAATGCATTATCTGCTTTGGATATAAACAAAGTGTGTATTTTTCATTTGTAAACAATTTAAGTGTGTTATGACTGAGAAAATAACAAACATATATTATATTTATGGTATTAGGAATATATCTATAATAATCACAGGCCCCCTAATGGATTTTTTTTTCTTCTGGGGGGGGGGGATCTGGGGGAAGGGGGAGGGAGGGATGTATTTATGTCTAGTCCACAACACTTGGTGCATTGACATCATATTGAAATACTTTGTTTACTCAGCATTACAAATCACCAGGTACACTCTTTTTTTTCACATTCAACATAGACAAACATACAAGCAGTCTTCCTTTGTGCACAAAAACGCTGTTTGTTTCAGTGTTTCCATGGCAACCCCACAAAAATTTGATATTAAACAGCAGGGCTCAAAAGTGAAAACTTCTGAAAACCAACGAATGTTATCTGGGTACAAACCTACATAATTATTCAATGTTGTCCATCTCACATGCTGGCGTATCAATGACTTTGTTGGTTTTCAGTTACAGCTACCTTAGCATTGTCCATGGTGACGTCTATATACTCAACCAGGGACATATCCATATCTTCAACAATTTTTGGAATTAAAAGCAAAAGTGATTTTGATACATATTTGTTTGTACATATGAAATCTGTTTCATCAAACCTTTGAACCACTATCCTGTAAAACGGGAAAAACTGTTGATAGGCCTGTATGTCAGATGGACTATGACAAATATTATGAATGTGTGTATTTGTGCACTTTTCTAAAGTGGAAACAGCCAAAAGTGTAGAATTTCCGAGGAGCCACAAATGTCCTTGAACCGTGAAGTGGTCGCAAATAATGTCTCAAGTGCTGAGATAGGTCAAAGGTAACATCAAAATGTCTCTCGGCAACTTAGTATTATAATGATGTCAAGCCACATCATTTAGCCATATCCTGGTTAACAGGGAATGTTAGTAAATGAAGCTTTTTTCTGGCACACAAATGAATAAATATTTATATATCAAGTGTAAAATCACTTAACGCTAATTAAATGTACATTATTACAGAATGACTAAATGTCCATCCGGAATCAAAGTGTCTGTTTAATTTTTTTCTTTTCTTTTTCTCTTCAGGCTCATTTCAGGAATGAATGTTGTTACAAGTACGTATGTCCTCCCAGTTTTTTGCACTGGGGGTATGTATTTTAAAGCCTTTTGTGACTCCAGAGCTAGACAGCTCCTCCAGAAATGCTCCTAACAACAGCCTTAATTAATTATGATTAATTATTCTTTCAGAATTTCGCTTTGTTTTCCTCCTGTTTTTTGGTTGAAAGGGTAGGGGGCAGGGTTAGGGATTCGATAAGATTTGAGGTTGAGGATAAGGACGGGGTTAGGGATAGTACTCAAACGTACGCGTCCCTAGCGCAAAACACTTCGGGTGTGCACATACATGTACTTATAACGATAACCTTTCCACAAAAGATTTTTATAGTTTCGCCAGGGAAAGAATACATTTCATGATTGTTTGATAAGAAAGGCAGAAAACAGACTGCAGATTATAGCTAGATTTTGTTGTAAATTATGTGCACTGATGGTGAGTTCAAACAGGAATTATGCATTTCAAGAATCCTGAGTCCTGAGATCAATATGTGTTAATAAAATACTGTAGCTGAAAATACATTAGAATGTTCTTGACCTTTCCATAAGCCCTACTTTGTTTAATCAACAATAAAATATATATAACTATATTCTATACTGTACATATGCCCAGGAAGAGGGCATCATTTTATGATGAATCTCATCACTTGTTTCACTATTGCTGTGAAAACCATTATTTGAAACTACTTGGAGTAATGAACAAACCTCATACATTTCTTACATCAGAAAACAAATAGCCTGTCAGTTAATTAAAAGCTAGAAAACTGAAGGACTTGGTTCTATATCATGAGTGAGCTGAAACTTAGAGACACTGGGAAAAACATGCTCTTTGTGTGCCCTTTGAAACTTTCAGCCAGCATCTCCATATCAATGTGAGTAGATTAGAATAGGATTTCCATATTGTTGGTTACTGTAGTGGTGAAATTCCGTACCTCAAACCAACATCAGGGCAATGATGTAACCAGCAGATCTATGTAGGAATCATGCCCTTCCTATGTCCAAAGATGCTGGCTGTGAAGTTTGTTTCAGAGTTCAAGTGGACTTAGGTATGGTATAGAACTAATCCCTTCAATTTACACTTAAAAGATGCAAAGCTTAATGCAGACTTTTAACACATGCCTTGTTTGCTTTTTCCACACACATAAGTAATACATAATACTTTTTTTTTTTCTTGGTCTTTTTAACATCATTTTCCTCATGGGATTCACTAGTGTAAAAGTGTTATCAAAATACAGTCATATCATTTAATACAAAATCAAATTACAAAAATAATTTCTGAAAGAAAAGAACAAAGAAAGTGAACAACAGCAACAACAATTTGCAAATTCATATACATTGTGTTTCTTATGTGTGAAGTTCCAGTGCACTGTAGCTCTTCCTGCAGGACACCACATGTGTTAGTTCATGTATATTCTGGTTCTTCTATGAAACATCACTTATGAAGTTCATCTACACTGTAGATCTGCCTTGGAAAAGGACATGTGAAGTTCGTGTACACTGTAGTTCTACATTGGAACATCACATGTTAGCTCATTCTCTACAGTAAACCGAATATTTGGCTTGTGGGTTTTCACTACACTACGGAAAGCCGAATATTCAGTTCCAACGGACACCTATTTTCCAACACTAACATCTAATTAGATTCTAAGCCAACTTCTCGAAATATTGAATCCCATTCTGGTTCATTGATTTTCCTTTACTTTAATGTATTATGTCTTGTGTTTAGACTGAGTGAAAGTAAAAACATTTTTAGATTACTGGTTACATCTAAATTTCAAACTGGATAGTGTTGAGAGTTCCCCGTCCAAACCCACAAAAGTAACCAGAGGGAATGAGATAAGTTCTGCCCTGGAACATCATGTGATCTCCGCATACAGTGGAACACCAATACAAAATTCACGTGCACTGAACAATTTGTGTGGAAAACCATAAAGTCATGTACACTGCACTTTCTCCAAGAAACATCTCAAACGGTATTTTTCAATATTTGGGTTTATAGTTTGTGGGTCAAGAACACAGTACATCACATACTGAGCTTCTTCACTGCATAAATAAGACAATGATTCCTGGCAAACAGAATGCTAGTACAGAATACGCTGCAATACGTTTTCTGAAAATTTTCTTGCAAATGCGTCACACAATTTGATAGGTGTTAAAATTTTAGCTTGTCCTAAAATGCCTGAATAAAACCTTTTTTACAAATGAAACCTCAGATGGTGTTTTTGGTGGACAAGCAATGGAAGTTTCAAAATTCAAACTTTCCATGAGTTTTATTTACTGCAAATTTTCATGTAATGGACCATCTACCATGCAAAATTTATAAAATGATGAAAAGCTGACATTTATTGATAATGCTGCATTTTGATTACAGAAAAAAAATTGCTATACAAAGCTAATTCAGAAGTAAAACACAGTTGCTGTCTTGATCATCAATATAGTTCACTAACACACTGTTCACAGTGTCTACTCAAATCACTTCTAATAAATCACTGCATGGCTTCTGGGCCAGAATCTCTCCTTGCTCTAATATAGTATTTCACCAGAAACAAAAAAAACAGTAAGGGAGACCTACCCATTCATGAAAGTTTATCTACCAAAGTCTAAATCTGCTAATAAATGAACTAATTCATAATGACTCCTGAAGTGAAAGCTTCCATTCTAATCACTTTCTTTTTCTTTATATTCCAATGGCACCAAAAAAAACCCAACAAAGAGACAATTTTGGTGACAAGTTGATGAAAATGATGTGGGAAGATTGCCCATTAATATGCACATATTCTCAAACCAACCAAGGCAAAGAACATCTAGAGAGATGGTATAAAAACAGACAAGAAACATTAAGGCTGGTGAGAACAGAGAATGGTTTTGGTGGATCACATCGCATTGACAGTAGGCAAAAACTTGTGAGGGCAAACAGAAGGAGTGATTGCATAGCCATGGTGCAAGTACGTTGTGTTTCATATGTTTTTTTGTATAGATCAATTCGTCCTGTCTCCAGGAACATGAACATTTACATTGTATGGGGTCTCTTCACTTCAGTATACACATATTATATTACGCAAAGGTGTCACACAGTACAACAATATTATTTGGTCACAGCAAGTAACACTTGTTTTTAATACTCAATTAAGTAACCTCTTTCATATCATGTGGTTGCCATCTACAGTTATGAAGACAGTCCTATGATTGAATAATGGGTCTCTCTTGCTATACAAAATTACTGACACAGTAGCAAATTCAGAATTCACATATATCTAGTTGCATTAACAATAATATAACATACAGAATCAGACCAATTTGATCTTCTTTCAGTGTTATTACATCACTGAAATATTTTACATTCAGTTTCAGTATTATCAAATTAGACAAAATGTTTTCAACATGTACTGTCTGCATTTAAACTGTTCTTACAGAAGACATGCCAGTAAAGTGTTTGCATACCTTCTTGTTTCAGAAAATTGGTGAATTTTACAATTTGTCCTTTGAGTGAGAATGTTTTACACCCGCTATCTGCACCGAAGTCTTTGACAAGTGTAACACTCATTTTGATAATAAAGTTTCAGCATTTCATCCTCTAAGTTAAACTGTAGCCTGTACAGTAAGGTATTCTGTCTCTCTCTGTTTTAACTGTTTTGAAGCACAAGTACGTCAGCATGATGTGTGCATTTGTTGCAACCCTATTCCCATACACCTACAATGCGCCCAGGCCATGAACAAATGGTAGAAACATGCAATCGTACATAAAAATCATAATAGGGAATACAAAACTGGAAATTGTATGGATGAAAGAAAAAATACTGAATAAACAGTTGATACAATACATCTGCCTTTGACTTATGACTGAGAGGATTAATAAGAGTTCATATATGAAAAGGCACCATTCTTCTAAACAGATTTCCTCGAGAAACAAAGATCTAAACAAATACTATCTGCTTACTAACTACAAACTGATGTATTGTCACCGCTCTCACACAATGGCCAAAAAATAAAAAATAGATGTGCCAATCTGTCTCTGTGTTCATGCACTAAAGAACTGACATCAGAAGTTGATTATTTCATCTTGGTACAACAGTGTTTTTTTTGTGCTTTTCTCAGAACTATGAGAAATGAGATAGGTCATTATGTTAGAGCAGTGGCGATACACCCACCACGACATTCATAATTAGTATTAGAATATGAGACTGGACTACAATAACTTGCTACAAGAAATGGAATGCAGCCCCTTGTTAATATCACATTCACTGTTGTCATAAGGGTGTTTCTAATCCATTTCATGAAGCAGGAGCTGTTTCATTCCAAAGTTTTATCACTGGATGATCTTTTTTATAATGAGCACAAAATGCAAAAATTCTGTGAGCTATTGTGCAATTATGTGAATGAAGCCAATACAAACTGTTGCTCTTACATGAAAAGACATGTCAGTGAGATCTTCAACACTGATCTCTAAGTTATAGAACAGTTTTCCACAATTCCTGTATGCTAAACCATTAAAATCAAAGGAACACCCATCATTTGTTTCAGACATAAGGATTAACACCAAGGCAACATTCACATGTCATATTCCATTCTCTATGGATACATTCAAATAATTGCTTTTTACAATCCTCAGGTCAACTATAATTTGAATATATGGCAATAATCATCTGGTAAGTCGGAAGTTAATATCAGAAATCTTGTCAGAACAGATGTCTCAGAAAGTGATTGTCACAGAGAGAGAAATGACAGCTTGACCAACAGGTATAACATGGACATAGAATACAGAACATGTAATTTCATTTCAGATTAGTGTACAGCAAAAAGTAGGTTAGATCGTCCTATTTGAAATTACTTCAGAATTTTTCCAGGTTACTGTATAGTAATCCCTTGCATCCTAATCCTCTAATTTAGCTATCACTCCACCTGCCTGTCCGTTTAGTCTCCCTCCACTTTCTTCATGGAAACTCAGTTACAAAAAGTACCGTCAGACTGGCAAAAGGAGTTGCGGTGAGGAGTCAAGAGACAGACCCAATACTGTGATCATGCTAACATTACGGAGCATTTGGGGTAAACATCTTTTTATGAGACAGGACTCACAGCTTCGAGTAAAAGGCTTAACTCAGCCATATTTTAAAAACAGCAACTTGACCACCATTTTTGTCTAATCTACTCAGGATTTCAAAACTGCTGTTAACCTATTTGATATGAATTATTACACTTACAATGATTTTCACAACAATAAATGTTGCCCAATACAGATGTTATGATGTTTTGGATGATTTGAACATGCACATGCATAATGATTAGGGGAACAAAAACTGGGCAAAAAGTGCTTAGTTGTATCTTTTCTGTGCAGAACAAACTAACAACTTCAACGTTAAGTGCAAACACTTAATAAAATGTAAATACATGTACATGTAGTACTGAAATACAGTCAAATATCTGAGACAGCTTTGGTCTGATTTCAAGCTCTTTCAAATTACAGATTGTCTATTTTCTCCTGCACAGCATACATGGATGTTCATCTCTGAAAATGCCTGCAGAGGCACAAGTAAAAACTTAGGCTAAGAAAACTAAGAGGCTCTGTCTAAAACTGATGAAATGATTGATGTGCAGTGTTTTCAAAGCTTGTAAAGTATCTTTCAGTTGTTTTGACGAAGTACATTAATTGTAGCTTTTGTTGAACTGGCAATTGTCACATGTTATAACCTGATAATCTGACTGGTGAATGGAAAGAGACCTGCAGAGTTTTTAATCTTCCTGAAGATAATTCTTCTTACCTGTTTTACCTGAGAATTCTCCATTGTTATTTTGATTAGCTGATGTCAAATCATAACAGTATATTCCTGATCACTGCAGTTCAAGTGGAGAAAAAATATTTTACATTGGAGTAAGTAGTTTCTGTAATGATTTGTCAGAACAATGAAACTCGAGAAAGGCTTCCGTGACTTCCTGTTTTGCAATTAGGTAGCAACAATCGGAATGTTAAGTACATATGAGAAAAGTTAACATTATAGTGAATAAATAAATAATGCACGCAAAGTTTCAAGAGGTTGGTCCCAGTTTTCCTTCAAAAAGCGAGAGCAGCCCTATTCACAAATAATTTGAAACATATCTGATAATTTTATGAATTTTTTCTGATTCTCAATCTCAGCTTCAAAAAGAAATTTACTCCTGAACATGATGACAGAAATCTGAAAAAATAACAATCACACTAGTCATTGCAAAGCAAAGCAAATACTATCTGTAGCCAGAAAAGGAAGAACTTGTATTTCTGTTTAATGAACAGAAATGCAAGACAGCTTTGTGATGTTATTACTGTTGGAGATGTCATAAGTTTTGAAAATGACTATGAACCATTGATTTTTGTGAGACCCAGGCTAGGTCGGTGTGACTGATAATTATCCAGTGAACAAAACTCCATCACAGCAGAATATGTTAATGGATGGGATTACAGATCACAGTGGGTGATGTTTTCTGGCAAACACTTAGGTAAATTTTGTACAGAAACTGAGAATTTTGTACAATAACTGAGGATATAGAAAAAAGAATATAATTTTCAGCTGTCCGGAATGTGCCAGTAATGAACATCCTGAATCATCTCTTCGTAAGGATGGCATTTATTTGTAAAATAGTTGGCAAGGAAAACAATACATTACTCTGATGATCAAAACCCCTTTTGAAAGTTTATATAACTAAAAGAAACTCTCCTCTGTGACTATCTGACATAAAATGGAGATGAATTATACTGAATTTTAATACTCTACCTACTCATTATATTTAACAACAAAATCTTAGCTTTTCCAGTCTCACTCAACACAATGCTCGAATTCCAAGTTACAAAGATTACATAAGCACTACTCAATCTCCCTGAAGAGGGAATAGAAAGACTATAATATATTAATCTTAACTGGTAAGTTGAACTTACATAATGTCACTCACTGTCGAGGACATGTTGCTCAAACTAAAGCAAACGCCAGTAAACAATATAAATGACATTTTCTCTTTTCTCAGTTTGGTACAAATGATATATCTATATGCCAATAAATTCTTATTGTGACCATCAATAAACATTCATATTCTTGAGAAAACAGAAGAATAAATAATTGCAAATAAAATCAACTGTTTGATGCTGATGTGCAGACTATTTAGTAATGGTTTTAAAAAACATTTTCAAATCAGAAACTTAAAACAACGATCCATAATGATAAATTAGAATTCGCGATGATATTGAAGTTATAAATAGCATTATAGCGTTGGTGGTGATTGGTGGTAATATATTTATAGGTAATATCAATGCAAATATGGCATACCATCTTCTAAGTAAGGTTGACATGGTGAAAATACATCAAATCTGTTAAGTGCACACAATACTCTCTACTCCGTCTGGCCTGCAGGGGAGATTGGTAACCAAAGGTTATACCAAAGAGGACTTCAACATCAAAAAGAACGGGAAATAATGGGTTGATGCTGACAATGACAAAAAAAAGTTATTCTACTATTATTATTATTAAATCCAGTCACAATGAAAAAAAAAACTACAAAAAACAAAACAAAACATGAGCTGCATTGAAAACCTGGTGGAATAACTATGAACAGCAAATCTACACCTTTCCTACACAAAACTGAACAAATGATATCTTTCAGTTCTATAAATCTGGCTATGAAGTTAGATTCTGACCTAACTAATACAAATGTTACATTCATTTTTTAAATTTCTTAAGCACTTAAATAACTGTAAATTTCCTTCTTTTCTCTGGAAGTCCTTCCAATAAATGACTGGTGTTGATAATTCATGATATGACAAACAAATGATGGTGTGCAGTAAATGTCATGAAAATTAACAACCATTGTCAATATCACAATTTGTATTTCACTTTCAAGCAAACAGAAAGATAAAGAACAAAATACCCAAAAACTGATAAAAGTTGGGGGATGCGGCATGAAAACAATGATAACATGCTCTTGAACTCCTGAAGTCAACCCTGTTGATGTTTAGGTCAAGGTCTTCTTGAAAACAAGGTCGCATGAACCAGAGTCAACCAGTGGAGGTCAGGTGAAGGCCGAGGTCATACAGCTGTTTCCTGATCCTCTGACTGCACTAACTGAAAGTGTTCCTGGTCTGATGAATGAATATAGAACACAGCTGATCAAAACTGACCAAATGCCACTTCCATCCTTACACAACCCATACATTCATTTAGGAGATGTTTCAATCAATGAAATGGTCAACGTGTGAAAATCAAAATAAGCTTACTCAGTTTTTATTGTTCACTAGAAAATAACATTTTTAGCATGCAATTTAAAGGACAGATGCCCAGAGCCCCCCCCCCCCCCCCCCCCAAATTATACCTGTATCACATGAAGACTTTTAAATTGCTATTTTTATCCCAAATTGTGACTTCAACTAAGAAGTGTTTTCCAGCTGTAAGGAAAACCAAATATTCCATAACACATTATGGAATAACCCTTTCAAGAAAACTCCACTTTTATCACAATCTCACAAGATATATCTCAATGGTATATATTGAATGAGTTCCAAGCTTTTCCAACAAAACTCAAGTTGTGCTCCTAACACACTGATCTGAGACTGAATGGAAATGTGGTATAAAACATCATACTGAAGGCCCAAAATTGAAGTGGGGCAAAAGACAAAAGCAAAAAAAAAAAAAAAAAACCAGAACACCAACGAGAAACAACACAGAGTTAAAGGAATACCATGACAGACTTGAGGCTACTGATTTTATAATCTACTGTCCTGCGTTTCAATCAACAGCTTATTAGTGCTTATTTCACTACTGCACACTGATCTGAGACCAAAAAGGAAATTATGCCCTTTTATGAGGCGACGGCTTAGATCTGCAATATTATGTCAAAGCTGACCAAATAAAGAAAATCCAGCAAACTGACAGCTGGGGTGACAATTTGCCGTTATGTTAATAGAAAACAACAGCGAATACAATAATCTAAATTGGCAAAAATGGAAAATATTGTATTTGAGCCCTAACCACCATTTTGCTTGATTGTCTCTACTTGGGCAGCTATGACATAAGACCTATCCCCTGCCATCTTCTCACATTTGTAAAAGGTTGGCATTCACTTGAACACGCATTTTTGAAAACCAGGCAGATCTATTTCAAACCACAACATACTCTCTAGATAAGCTGCCAGCTCCTTGTCCTCTGCTTTCAGTGCCTGCTGTCTGGGTGAATTTCCCTGAAAGTCTGTCCGTGTTAAGGATGCACCAGCAGCCACCAGCATGTGACAGATTGTCCGTCTCTGATACCATGCTGCTTTGTGGAGGGCTGTCTGACCCCTGGCAAAATTAAACATGGGCATAGTTATAATCACTAGCTGATCCACATAAGATAAATGCAAATTCTTTGAAGGAAGCCCAGCCGTATTCCATGTAAATATGTTGATCAAGCTCTAGGCTGCATTAAAAACGGTATTTGGATTCGAAACAATGACTAACAGAACTTACTGTTACACTACAATTTCAGTAGAAATACACAACTGTGATAACGTTTGATTTTTCACCACTTATGTGTAAAGAGAGGTCAAGGACAAAATTTCAGATCGTGCTCTTTGATTCTACTCGAAGAAAATGCGTCAGTTTTCGAGGCTAAAAAAAATCGTAACTAAATAATATTAAAAACTGACTTTTGTCCAGAATGGATGTGTCCATGTAAATTATCAAAAATTGAGGCAGTACACAAAATTTCATAATTTTTTTACTCAGTGCTGCCATGTTTTAGGTGATTACACGTTCACCCTCTAGCTCCATTATAGTAAGCCTTTACATACAGATCACAGTTTGTGAATGAATCAAACATTTGATTTTGGTTCTACTTTATTTCACAGAATGAATAATGAAAATAAAAACATAAATTATTCTGACAGAAGAAAAATGTTCACATCCCCATATACTGCTATCTCCACTGTCACTGCAGGAAACAAAATTATAAAGTGATTATCTTTCATCAATACGTCTATCAGTGACTATCAACCTAACATCAAGTCTATCTACTAGTATTACTTGCAAACAAAGTAAGTTTCCTCATTCCCTTCTTCTATCAATCATCATCATCATCATCATCATTGCCTTTCTCATCCTGGATCAGGGTATAGGCCACCAACAAACACTTTCCATCCCTCTCTATCATGGGCCAGTCTCTTTACATTATTCCAAGTCTTTCCGCTTCGTTGCACATCATTTTCTCTGGCTCTTCTCCACGTTCCGCGCGGCCTTCCTCTTGATCTCTTGCCCTGGGGATTCCAATCCAATACCTTCTTCGTGATGCTGTTTCCTGGCCTCCTGAGAGTGTGGCCGATCCATCTCCATCGCCTCCTACCAATTTCCTCTCTGACTGGGCTCTGTCTTGTTCTTTTCCATACAATTTCATTGCTGACCGATCATAACAATAGCTTAACCTTTCCACATCACCTCGTGCCATGCCTGAACAACCCACTTTACAATCCATCACTGTGCTGAGTGTACTACTGGGTGACTCAATGGTTGACTTTTCATGCTGCAATGCTCAAAGCCCGAGTTTGCAAAATTTCACATGACACACTGTACAATGTATGCTTGTGTGCAAAACACATAATAATGTATGCCTTCAGAGGGAGGGTGAAACAGGTGAGCCATGGTGTGTGAAAAGATCAAGAGAGCTTCATCAATCTATGTCTTCTTGAAACAGTGCAGAACCAAATACTACATATGTTTTTGTCTGAGTTTGCTCACATATGACCACAAACTAGTAAATCAGTAAGACTTAGACTCTAACCAAAACTTACTTTTCATGTTCAACCATGTCTAATATCACAGGAGGAGCTGTGAGATAGAAGAATAGAAAATTAAATATTTAAATACAAATGAATAAAAAAGGTATTTCACTGAATGGGATAAAGAAAGTAAACAAATTCGCCACAGCTCTTAGAGATAATCGTAATTCTTGACTGTATTTCTCTAAAATGGAGAACAATAAAACAGATAACTCCTTGCTGCTTACAGCTAACAAAAATAATAAATTTTGGATTTTATGCAAAGTCCTCTGAAACAACTATGTGAAATTTCCAGTTTAATTGTGATGTATGAGTGGGTATTAATGTGCCCGTAGACTCTCTGACAGAGAAAGAAACTGTACAAAATATTATTGACTTTTGTTGAAATTGAAGCAGGTGATTCAGAGGGCTGTGTTCAATTGACAGAACAGCCACAATTAAACCAGTCATTTTGATAGATCAGCTGTTAAAAAATTGAACATACAAAAATTGATTGTATAACATAAGACAGATACAAATTAAGTCACTGGAAAACTTTTCTATGCTATCAGTTTCTACAAAAGTATTATAAAATAAATATTTGTAAAATATAAACCTTATCAAACAGTTTCTATTGTTGAGGAGGTTCATACACTAGTGTGAAAACCTGACACTGTTACTACGAGGTGAAAACAACTGAACAAAATAAAACTTTGCAAAACTGGCACAGAAGGTGTGCTGCTTTGAACTATAAGCTAAACAGCAAGAAAACTGAAAAAAAAAAAAAAAAACGCCGACCGGCGCTGCACTGTGGCGACGACGTGCCTGCTCCAGTTGTAACTGGGCTGCAATGGCACAAAGGCAAAATTTCCCAAATGGGATTAAAGAGTTATACAAATACAAAAATACAAATACAAATAAACAGCAAGAAAACTGAAAAAAAGAAACAAAACTGATAAGCAGGAAGAAGGAAAAAAGGTCTTACCATTATCGATAAGAAACTTGACAACACCTTTGTGCCCAAATCTGGCAGCATGATGAAGGGCCGTCATCCCATACTGATCTGTCGTTAACAGATTAGCTCCCTTGTGATTGAGCTCTGCAATCTGGGAAACACAGCCGTCCAAAACATATTTATAGTCACTGTCAAACTTCTACATGTACATATAATGTTGTCTAAACCATGAAGCATCTGCTAGTGAAAGATGGTTTCAGTCAAAATCAATACATTCAGGGACAATGGTTTTATAGTAACCATTTCCAAGTATTGTTTAATCTCAATTCACTTAACAATCATGAAATTATCCACAACTTTCACATGGATTACCTGAAACTTTCACCACCTTTGTATATCTCATCAATATGGCTGGACTTTTTGGATTAAGCGCATTTAACATATCATATTAATTTATTAAAAAATTGATGAATTAAAAAAACAACAAAAAAAACCCCACAAAACTACTTTAAAATTAAAAAATGGAACAGCAAAAAAAATAATAAAAAAATCCACTACCGTACAACCTGAGGATTAGTGACAGTATTATATAATTAGCTTATGAACCAAAAAAAAAAACCATCTCAAAATCAATTGCTGCACTGGCTTTTTTGGCGTTATTAAAAAAAACGAAAAAAAAAAACAGACTTGTATTATTCCATATTTCTTTATCAAAGAAACAACAAAATTTACTCCCACATGTAAACAATACAATAACAATGTCTATCATAGTACTGCAATGGTTATTTTGCATTACATCACCTCTAAAATCAAAAGATGTGGCTGATTCACAATAATTATAACATTCAATAATATACGTAAATATTTTTTTTTCACAATGATGATTATTGAGAATAAAATTTGTACTGACAAATACAATGCAAATATAAGAGTTTACCTTTTGAATGTCCCCTCTCTTTGAAGCATCTATCAATTCTGTCAAAACAGAATTAAAATGAATGTAATTCATGGATGTTTGGGGAGATGGAACAATGGAGAAAGACTGAGTGCCAACAAGTTTGGCTGGGTGATTTGAAAGAACAGTGGATGAAAGGGTGGGTGGATAATATTGATGGATGGATGACTCAAAAGAACGACAGACAGTTGGTTGGATGGATTACTTGAGAGAAAAATGGCAAGAAGAATGGGGGACCAGGCGGACGGATAGGTGGATTGCAAAATGGATAGATCAGCGGCTGAATGAAGGAAATAAATGGATGGATTGAATGATAATAATATATGGATTGGTGGATGCGTAGATTGGTGGGCAGATGGATGGACAGAGTGAGGGATTGAAATATGGATGGAAGGATGGTTGGATGGGAGGATGGATGAGCGGATGGGTGAATGGATGGATGGATGGATGGATGGATGGATGGAAAACGGATAGATGATAGTCCTCAGCTCGGGTTTGGTTTAACACAATACAAGTGGTAAAATCAATCTTGTAAAAAAGACATCAGAAGTAGTAAGACCTAGCCACTGCAAAAACACGGATATACCCATGATCTAGAAGGTAGTAAAAGATTTTTGCACTGAGCTTTAAAAAATTACAGGACACAGTCTACGGACCACCAATCTCATGAACACAATTAAGCTGACCTTTCTACTGGTGAGAAATTAGTGTACAAATTTGTATTTTCTAAGAACATCAGGACAGGAAAAAGAACACCAGAAAGACAAGGAAGAAGATGGCAGGATGATATTAAAAAGAGAGGCAGAACAATATGGATATGAAGACATCAGATATACAGGAAGGGAAGTCACTGTCAGAGGGCTACATCCTGCAGTGGATGGACAATGCCTATGTGAAAGATGAGAGGTGAAAGAATATCAGAGCAGTATGGGAAAGCAAACTGCCATGCACATAAGACACAAAGGACTAGGGGAAATGTAGCTACAGTGTTCTTAGAAGATGGTTACATACTATTTCTTATTAAGAGCAATAAATTATAGCCTTACGCTTGTCAAGTGAGGATAATGTGACAGGCTTGTTATCTGCAGTGGCGCTAGCAACAGCCGTAAACAGATAATGTTTCTCTTGTGTTGTGACGGTGGAATTTGGGCTGCCAGGTTCGGAGCTGCAAGATCAGATAAAACATAGTTAAAAAACAAGTCAAGATCACAGCACACCAGTGACAAATTCAGGTAGGCATTTGATGACTATCTGTGGCAACACTATTGTTCTAAGTACAATGATAATGGCAGACAGTAACATAGGTTTCTTTTCCAGGATAATCACAGGCAAATTCAAAGAAAGCTTATTAAGTCTGAGAGCAAAAAGTAACAAACAACAAAACAACTTCCACGTCTACCTTTATGTCCCATTTCATAATCTTGGATAATCACAGGTTACATAATACGACAAATGGTCCCTTTGCAAGGGATCAAATCACTGAGGAATTAGCATCAATAATTTAAGTGGATCGATAAGTTAAGAAACTGACCAAAGGATTTAAGAAATATTATGCCTCTGCTAAATTTTAGTTCATTTGGAGAAAATAATTAAAATAAAAAATTCCAGTACCAGATCAATGACATAAAAATACATGGATTTTTTCTCTTATTTAGTGACAACTACACATCTGTCAAAGCTTTGAATTTCAGAAGATCAAAACAGAATAAAATAATGTACCCTGTTGGCCCTGCCTCATAACAATTATGCTGTAATTCCTCAGAAATATGGTTAGAGAAACAGTCAATGGCTAGTTTATTTCACATGGACACATATTTAGGGGACATTGTCATCCTCCAACTAACTGTCACAAAGTTTATAAGATATGGCTCATAACTGGTATGCCTTTAAGGCAAATTTTGTTTGAAACTGTTTGTCTAATATAACACTTCTCTACACTTCAACACCCAAGATTTAGCAAGTTTCCTTCAAGTGAAACTTTCCTTAGATAATGGGAACTGCAAAGTGTAGAATGCTCATGCAAAACACTGATAAGTCTTCAACACACACAATTCTTCTATTCCATGAAGAGAATAAAAGTTTCTCATGCAACGTCCCCACTCAAATACCTTTTCAGTATTCAACAGTAAAAGGACACGTAAAGGTATTCACTTCAGAGGTGAGGAAATAATTACCACATTTTAACACTATTAAAAGAACAAATCAAGACAGTCTTCATGCTCAAAATACATGTACATGAAAACTAAAAATAGAACTTGTGATTTAATAACAAAACATTTACTTAGTTTATGTCACTGATCAGCATAAATTTTACTGGTTAAACCCCTTGACAGTCTTTCCAGGTTAATGGCCACAGCGAGTCTGACAAATTGCATAAAACAGGTGTTTCGAACTTTTCATGATGTGTGTCTTGAGTTTAATTTTCTTTAATCTAATCACATTAACAAGCACGTTGGTCTTAATTTTACAGGGAGCAGGACACATAGGCAAAGGATACACAGCTCTGAGGCGATAATGACTGTACACCAAGCATGCAAACCAGACAGATTAAAACACTTTTCATTGAAAAGCTCTTTATGCAACCCAAACTGAAACACTTTCTGACATCAGACAGTGACTTATGAATACCTCATATTATGATAACTCACATAATGACAACTACACTCCAACATGAAAACAACATCAAAGCATCAGAGTATTTCAGAATACTGAACTGAAACCAGATGATGGAGATAAAAAAAACAACAACAAAAACAACACCGCCAATTAGTGTTTTTGTGAGGAAATGAAACACTTGTAACCTGAATGGTCACTATTTTTAAAGCCTGCCCTACAAACTCATTCCACTCATTTATGAAGTATGATCACTAAAAAAAAAAAACACACTTATCGAGGACGACAGCACATTTATTTTCTCCAAGGAAATTGTCTTCACATATTGTATTTTATCACAGACGGTAGTCCGTACATCTGCTCTTTAAAGACAAACTTTCTGCTTTTATTGCTGCTTACACACTGGAATTTTTATGATGGCTTGTTTGATTTACAGACCAAGGTAATTATTTGACAAACTGCAAAGATGAAGACATGTCTTGGATTCAATTTGGATGCAGCAAATACATTCCTGTCATAACCTATGGTGGATGGTGAGGTTGCACAAATAAAGATGAGCATTTTTAAGAATTACATCAAAATAAAAAAGAAAATGTTTTGTCCCTTATGACATTTTCTCTCTAACAGATTCCTGAAAGCGGACGAAGAAAGCCAAAATGTGCTTTCTGCATAGTAAGTACACATCAAAATGTTTGATATTTTATTCTCTTCTGCAATTTCTATACCAGAACAAGGGGAGCTTCTACTTGAAAATTTGATTTGTATTTCTATCATCATTGTCGAACAATTCAGATTATTATTGAGTCCACTAACTTCCAGTGATTCAGTTCTTTTCTATGCCTACAACAACAAAGGTTGACAGGACTGGAGGGAACAAATAATATGAATGGACTGACCAATCAGACAGGCAGATTACACAGTTTGTGACACTGACATGAAATGACAATAACTGAGTGGATCATCAAACCATCCATGCATTATTCATTTTGAAGACAATCACTGCCACAAATGAGAGAGATGGGATTCCCATGCAAAGAGAGAAGGAAAAAGGAAGGTGGCACCTTTACTGGGTCAGTGTTTTTCAGTGTTGTTAGTGATATCACTGAGATACCAATGAATAAATAACACAAGGAAAAAACTTATTGGAGTTCTTTTCTTAACACACATGTACATTCATGAGTAAAATCAATAGTTGAATCTGGATCTCCTACACTATAAGCCTAGTCGCGCACCAACCAATTCTGACTGGATGACTAGTCAGATTGTAACGTCACAACATTTAGTTTCAGTGAGTTCCCATGAGTTGGTTAGAGCTGATGTCACCGTCAAACTAGTTGGTCAGTCAAACTTGGTGGGTGCATGCATAGGTTAAACCTAACAAGAAGAGGTAAACAAGACCGCGCAACTCAAGATACTCTAAAAAGGCCAAAACACGACTACAAATGAAGAAAGTTGACCATCAATACGGTAGGCCTACTGACATTACAGGCTGAGAGGACTTGAGGAATAAATTGAATATGAATATGAAAGAGTGACTGGAAGTTCCAAGACAACCAAAAGAAAAGGAAAATGCTTAACAGCAATTAGCCAAAATACACTGAATAACCAAAAACAACATTTTTCAACAACTGCATCTGATTTACAATAAAGGCAATCACAAAGGGAATTAACCAAACATGCAATGGCATGACCACTGGGATTCACTCCATGACTTCCCCTTGCTAAGTACACTTCTGTGTTAAACAAGGTTGTTTCTTGCAATATGTTTCAATTACATCTCTATACTCTGATGAAAAATGTGAATGATAAATAGCTGATTGTAACTAGGCTTTTCCTTCATATCATTCCAATTAGTTTTATACTTCAGTGCAAACTCAAAAACATATTTCAGTTGTGATAGTCTTAAGCTTCAGTATAAAGATTCTGTACATAAAAAATCTGTGAGGACAAGTACTTTACTTGCGTCCTTAACCTCCTTGCTTGAACTTGATTTCATGCAGGAACAATGCTTATACTGACCACAAAGAAAATGAAAAATGAAAACTTTCACTTCATTGCTTGATGCCGGTCCTTCAGAGACTTAAAGATTATTGAAAAAAGATGATAATGTCTATAATAAGATCATCTCAACCCGACCTCGAGAAAATGAATGGGAAAAGAGTTTAACTAAAACCTTTGATTATTGTATTCACTCCAAAATGAGGACAGTTAACTCTGCTGACCTGCTGCCATTTATTTAATGTCAGAGTGAAATCCCCTGGGTCAATAGGAGATATCATCATCAGAGTTGACCAATGAGTTGACATTTTGAAGACCATGACAAGGACAATGGGGGGATGGCAACAAGACTATATGGGACAAATGGCAAGGAAGTCTAAATGGGATGACGGTCAAAAGTAAGAAATGGCACCTGTTGCCTGCGCCTGGTGGGGGCGGCTGGAGTAAGTTTTCCATACTCTCTACTGGACGTAACATTTCTAGGGAGTCGGGTGATCTGGAAATTGAAGGGTTTACTGTATCGTCATCAATCATATTGAACTGGACGTCACCATCATGAACATGATTTGAAACAGTGATGGGCACACTTAATTTGTGATTTATGATGACATTTGTTTCATGTGCAATTTTTTTTTCCTTACTACAGTTACATGTTACAAGCCTACTGTAAGCCTTTTTCATACTTTCACAGTTCTTTTCCATGCAGAAAGTTCACTCCAGCTGATGTTCCCTACACTGTTTTTTTAAACCTATTTGTATTGTCTTTCCGCAATTATTTTATTAAATAAATAAATTTGTATTTTGAACGGGATCCTTTGTTTTTTTGCTGTACTTCAAACTGTCAGAATTTGTAAGTGAAACAAAAAAAGTTTTCAGTCGCTATGTCTCCCAAGGCACACATGGAGAGGTATTGTATGCAACATTTAAGACAAAAAGATATGAGGTCAAAACAAAGAGATAAAGACATAAGAACTTCGTCCAAATAAAAAATCAAACCAAGTCTGAAAGCCACTAAGAAAGATATCTGTGCCACGCTATGGACAAGACATATATTTGAGATAGTGAATTACAAACCTCCAAAATGTGCGACTCTGGCATATAAAATATCGGCAAAAGCCAATGTTTAAATTATCGCCAGAGAACGTAATGATTCCAAAAATGTCTAAGTAGTACTGAGTAAGTCTTGAAGCATTTACTTGTAATAATCATGTGTTTCTGCAACCCCAGATTCATACTCGATTTGCTGCAATGATCCAGTGTTACGCAGGTAAATTGAGCACCAAGTACATTCATTCAAAATAATCTAATTTTCAAATGAGGGAAAAATGGTTTTTAAGAGAAATCTATGTGAAACTAATAAACTATTGTTTGAAATACATTCATGGTTGACTACAGTAAACCAATTTGTTTGGTTGCACAGGTTTTGAAGGCACACGATGTAAGCTGGAACAACCTTTCCGCAGGCACACCATACTGCATATCAAAGTGAAAAATAGTTTAGAATAAGGGCTGTAAGGTGACACCCATGATACCAATAATTACTGTTTATTTGACTCACTCTCACAAAAAATATGCTGTTTTTTTTAAGAGAAAAATGTTCCGAAACAAAATATCTTTTTTTATCATGCAATTAGTACCAAGTGATTTGCAAAATGGAATTCATCAATGCTTCCAATCCTGCATTCATCTTTTAATTTGGATATCATGATCTTCATGCTATTCAGTGTGTTTCTGATATTAGAGTTCTCATCAAGGCCTGTGAAATATGAGCGCTGCTGCAAAACACACAAAGATTAGTGGCAAAAAATTTGATCTCCATCAAGTATTTGGACAGAGGAAATCAACTGCTGCGTGAGACTAAGCGAGAGAGACACAGGCATGGGTAAAACTGCCATACACTAACTCACATTAAAGTTGTCCTTGCGAACAACCGACGTCGGCCATGTGCTCTTTGTCTGTTAAACAAGCAAAGTGTCATAAGTGAAACAGAAAATGATAAGTGCTCTCACGTTTAGTGTTTCAACATCATAAGTTGTATTTCTCTTCCTTAACAACACTGAAACATTGCTTTTCAGTTGATCAATCCCAACACACCAAATTTAAAACTTGCATGGCCAAACTGAAGGCTTATAGACAAAACTGGCTGTGTGAATGCAGAGTATCGGGCTGTTCAGAACATCATAAACACAAATGAAAGTCACTACATCATGTTGTGACTAAAGGATGCCTGTCTTCCTTCCCCCAACCACCATCACCGCGTTGAGTATAACTCAAGCACTCCTGTTATCATTCTATCGCACTGAGTTTCATTTTCATTTCTAATTCTTTTGCGATTTCTTGTACAGTTTCTATCTACTTGTTTTTTTTATTTGTTTCTTTTCTACTGTGGGGCTTTGAAAAAAAAAAAAACAACCTTTGGTCTCTCTGCTCAAATTCAGATTGCAACCATACAGATTTTCTAGTTTTTAACATATATTGTCACACTGAACAGGAGAGGGCTCTATGTAAAATTCTTGCAGGTCCCAATCTTTATTGAACTTCCTTCCACCTGAACACACCTGGAGCTCTATGTCCTATCCATTCATGAACCACTTCCAGTCATGTAAATTTGTGCAACAATGTTTCTGTCCAGTGTAATAAATAAGTTCTCTCATAATCATTTGGAAAATTAGTGCCTAACAGAAAGTTTCCATTGTGAAATCTAACAATGAACCTATGTGGTTTACGAAAAGTGGCTGCAGATGTCTTCACAGAGAAACACACATCTGAAACATCGACAGCCCTTCAAACTGTCAAGACAACTGGCAATATTAGAAACGTGTGTGTGCAATATATTCACATGTAGTTAGAACTGTGTTCAAATAATTCAGTGCACTGGTTGAATATCCATACATATTTCAGGTGTTTTCCTAATGGCATTTCATAACTTTCATTTCCACTATATATTTTTCTTCTGCAAATTTTGTATGAAAAGTACTTTAAATAAACCTTTGCTAAAAGGTAAGGCCCTGTTTGTCATTATTCAGTAATGTATTTCAAATATCATTCAAGTGCTTGCTGTGACACTTGAAAGCTACATGCACAAGGTAGGGATGCACTTGTGGACAAACTTTGAGTTAAATTAAACAACATGGTTTTTTTCATCACAATCTTGACATGTTCAGGGCCTCTTCACAGTCTCATCTTTTGGCAAAGGCTCAAATACAGTTTTCATAGCTGATCTCAAGACTGGATTGTCAAAATATGACATTCATACATATTTGTATACCAGGACAAGCAAAGTACAGAATATAAAGGGACAAAAAAAAAACATGAGCCACTATGGTAAGATAATATGAAATATGTAAAAATTGCGAACATTTCACAGATCCAAATGGCATAAAGCTTAGAAAGATGAGAATGGTACAAACTCTAGATAGTTCATCAGATGGCACAGAAAAACACAAAAACTGTACAAATACAGAAGGTCTGTTATTAAAAATAAAAAAGGACAAGACAAGGGGGAATTGCATTATTAAAGTGCAGCAGTGTCAGAGAAAACACTCTGGCTGATTGTTACACCTCACTGATAGCCAAGATCAAGCCCATTGAATACTCACCTTAGCAGACTGTCAGGGAAACAATACAATACCATTGGGATAAAATATAATTATGTTTTTTTTTCCTCCCAAGAATATAATTAAATAATGTTGATATCTGAACACTGTCTTCATTTCGGGAACAACAAAAAACAGAAAAAGACAAATATTACCTCCGTAAAGGACAACCAAATTATTTTGGTGAGAAAAGTTCAGAATGTACATGTCTCAAACTTGCCAAAATCATTTCTATTATGGGAGTATGACAGAGGGTAGGGGTCACGAATGGGATTTTGGACATAGTGTTTTGCACTCTCAAGTTGGGTTTTCATGTGTACAAAAATGGGAATGGCAATGGAAACGTCAAAAATCCTTCACATAGTGAAATAGAAAGTCTTCATGCGTATCCAAATGCCATTTCCGTGCATGTGAAAACACTCTTTTTTTCACTACTTGATGGATTTTTGACATTTGTGTTGCTGTTTCCATACACATCAAAAACCAGCTTAACTTGCAAAATAACACAGGAAATCAATGGTTCAAAATATGTTTAGAAATTACAATGGGAAGATGACTTGGTGATACTGTCTTGGGAAAATTAGCATTCTGTATGCATGAAGTAAGATGCTAGGCAAAATTTGCAGCAATGAACTTCTGTCACAGTCTCATATAAATGAACTCGTTGCACTAAATGTCTGTGACAAATTCAGAAAAATTCTCACCACAACTATCACTACATACAGGTCTGTGATCAGTTGCTCAAGAGCTCCTACAAGTTTTCAAAGTCATTCTTTACCAAAGCTCATACACCAAGTTACAGGACATACACAAACATACTGTAGGATGTTCACAAGACAAATGACCATATTTAAACAAAAGAGTTACCCGACAGGTACAAACTCAAGAGCATTTCATACGAGGTGCAAAGAAACTCTAGTCATATTGTCATGTGGAGTATATATGGGTGAAATCAGAATATAAGTTAAATTGTTCTGAGCATGTGCACCCAGCCAGCGACCCTGCATCTATCTGACACATACAATCAAAATGAAGCACAAAGTATGCATTTATAGAGAGATCTCACTTCTGCCAAATCACGTAACTGCGCTGCGGTAAACAAGAATTGAAAGAAATCTTCTTCACCAAAGACAGTGTGCACATCTGTTTACTGTGGTTTGTTCATATTTTTAGGCTTGTTAATACTATTTAGAGCCATTTGTAATTTCTTACACCCCATGGAAATGCACAAACGAGTATTTGTTTACTGCAACAACCTACTTTCCGCTCCATGCTAACAGTGGTTTCGCGGAGCCTCTTGTGTCTGGCAGTGCAAATCGACCAATAGTGAAACCTCTACACAATACATACTCTCTGCCGAAATTAGCTGATAGGAATGCATTTTTCTACACAGATCCACTGTTTATAACATCGCATTTTGTTTCATGCAGGAAATCCGTCCCTATAGTAATTCTACCAAGCACACATAAGTTCTATACAACTCCTGTTTATCTTCATATGGAATTCTCAGAAAACTGTATGAACTATATGGCTACTACTTTGTTGGACTGACACAGGGACACTGGCTCTGCAGTGCTGATTAGTTTATAGGTAGTTATGACATTGACAACAAATAAACAAATAAAAAAAACAACTTGTGGTTGTGAAGACATGTCACAAAGACCAACTCCTAAAAGATTACAAGGAGACGGAATGTAATCAATCATCCTGTCACTAAGGTAAGCTCACAGAGCTATCGAACGCACAGGAAGAACAACATGTACATATATCTGAGGTTCTTCTTGCAGATACTTCTGACTGACTAGACAGCCCAACTTCTATCTCAATAATCAAATTGCACAGAATTTGCTGGTTATTTCAGTCATCCGTAATAATGACATATTAGACAGCTTAGCAAAATGAGTTGAAATGTCAAATGTACATTGATAACATGTGTGTAAATGTGCATGACAAAACTAACTACTGCCAGATTGTATTTATGGCAAATTGTGTGCAATGCAAGAATGTGTTTGTTAAACTTGGCAAAATCTGAAAGGAAAGCTTACAGGAAATCCCAGTGCCAATCACAGTATAAGGCAATGAATGACAAGCATGCTAAATGATATGATAGTATCAGCTTATAAATATAAAAATACAAATGAAAAGAAAGTGAAAATCTTTATACTCTGCTATGCTATATTTGCCTCATTCCCAGCCTAAGGGGCCATCCACAAAGTATGTACACCTGGCAGGAGGGTGAGGGGAGCGCACACTGTATCTCAATGTGTGAAATGCGTATGTTGGGGGAGTCAGGTGTATGGGGAGCATACAAACACATTTCAGCCAGGGTAATGAATGAAAAAGTTTACTTTTATTTATTTTTTAAAAAGTTTTTTGTAGGATTATAAAAAATCTTATTTCCAATGAAACAATCAATAGGTCCATGTAAAAATGCGCTTAAAGTGTTCAAACATCGAAGCCTTATCATTCACATTGTAATGGTCATACAAAGGGGGAATGCATATGAAAAGTGTAAGCGGTGGCCAAAATTAGAGTGTAAGTACTTTAGGTATGGCCCCTATGGTAGAGTACTTAGATTTATATAAACTTTTACTCACCGAAGTAAATTAGGTGATTTTGGCGGTGAAACGGGGAATGTGAAGTTGAGCGTAAGAGTTCCATCATCCCTGCCTGTGACAGCCCCATTACCATGGAGGGTCAATTCACGATGGCCATTGGTGGCATTGCAGTCGGGATGCAGGTATGGCGAGGCAGGGGGCATTTCTGGGTCAAGGACGTACAGGTCCTCTGATGATATGTCGGTGATGTAGTGAAGTGATTCCTGAGCTTTGTCAATGCGAAAAAACCTCTCAGCTGTTGTAGCTGAAAAATAGAAAATTGATTTTGACCAGTACATTATACATGTATCTTGTCTATTTTCATATAAAATTCTCAGAAAAACTGTACTGTTATATGGCCACTACTTTGTTTCATTATTAGTTCCACCTGCAATAATTATAATATTCAGTAACATTCCCTTGATGTTGCGTTTTAGAACCTTTCTAAATTATGTCTAGTTTCATAAAAGTTGGCTGACTTAAGCAATTAAAATACGTTCATAAATTTCTTTCAATTGCTTGTTTTGACTCTCTGATATTTGCATGACAAAAAAGTGAGAAGCAATCATGACAGATTAATATCTGACTGATTAATCCTTTTCCAAAAACTTGAGTGTCAGTTCCTTATACTGTAACTCCCTAGCAAAGTCTGTTTCAAACAGTTAACTATACATGCAGCAATAATCAGGTTGCAAGTAAGCCGCTACTATTATATTTTGCAGAAAAGCCTACAGATTTTCTGCAGATTTTTAAATGGTTTCAACTTCCAACAAAGGCACACTAAGAGATCTATTCTTAACACTGTATAAAGTCTAACAACTTACAGTCCAAGAAACACCACTGAGACGATAATCTAACTGCACTCAAGGCTTCAGTAGCATCATTCTGAAAATGCTATAAAGGTAAAACAAAGGACATTCAAGAAATCATTTCAAGATGTTTTATTTCACACACACATTTCTAAAGCCTTCTGTTTTCTTGTTCAACTCTGAGAGATAACTATATCCAAGATTAAGTTGACAAATCAATATCTTCAATGATGGTGTGTAATATAGAATTTGATTTTAAATGTATCTTGTCTGCTTTAGCACTTTTCATTTCTTCTATATATTTGTATTTCATCTTGATCAAATTTCACAAATATTCACCAAGCTTGAATGAGGAAAATGTGGCATAGGTTAAAAACAACAAGAACCTTTTTTTTTCTCTCAATCACATACTCAACTTCCTTAATTAAAAAAGATTTACATAGCAGGCTTAATGTTCATCACCTAGTCAGCATCAGTGGAATGTCAATACCTTTATTTAAAGTGTCAGTATGTGAAGTCAATCTGCACAGGATGTTCTTTAATTGCAAGTTGGAGCACATAATTATATATACCAGTAGCCTCAAATTTATAAAAAAAGTCTGAGCCAACAACACCTTTACATGTAATAGAAGGCTGTAGTGAATGTGTACTCACTGACAACATCTTGTTGATTTCTTCTCTCACTTGCTCCAGGTCAGCATTGTTATCCACCACAATAATGCCCAGTGGCACAGCTGCCAAAATCAAGGACACTCATGCGTTTAACAACAGAGGTTCACCACATTCCCTCTCACTCTTCCTTCCTTTACCTGATATATACTTCATTTCTCAAATCTGTTACAACATACAATGTATGTGGTCACTCACTCTCTTCCTCTTTTTCAGTTCTTACTTTTTTTCTTTTGTCTGCACACACCTATGCTGATGATACGAACCTGACCCTTGGATGATAGTTATACCATGTCACATCACATATCAACTGTTCAATATCATCATCTAATATAATACAGCATCATCACATCATCACACTATCGTCATTCTCCTCCTCATTACCTTTCAGTTCTCAGCCAAAAAGCTATCCACATATACATGAGATCTATTGCCATTGAAGCACCAGTTGTGCAAAAATGTTTTAAACATATTGTTATTATGTTCTATGACATATATTATTAACTGAATGAATAAATTGATCACATAACTTCTGATACTGACAGAAAATCTGGAAAATTTTGTAGATTAATTAAAAAGAAGAAAAAAAACCCAACCTGAGGGTGCTAGTAATGTAATATGAAAAGAAAGGTTGAAGATTATTATTTATTTTGTTCCCCTGTAAATCCTTCTATTGCTTGTCTGTCATTATGAGATATGCTAAGATAGTTTCCCAGATGATCCCATGCGTATATGTATAAGACAGAAGAAATATTTATCATCTTCCTCACAGACATAATTTTTCCATATAACATCAATCTTGACAAATTCCAGATACAGTGTATGTTTTTTTATGTGACTAAATTCATTCATATGTCCTCAAAGTGGTTCTGCATATTCATTTACTCGGTTTTGCAGATTTTCCTTAAAACCAAAAGCCATAATTTAAGAAAAAAAATCATACAAACTACCTTAACTTGTGCTTTTATGATTAATAAAGCCAAATGAAGCACTCAGTTAGTATTTTATACAAAATAAATAAAAGTGTAAAAAAAAAGCATTTAAACTTGATGTAAATTTTTGTCCAATACTTTATCCACATATTTCATAGCCCAGAGCTCTTAAAAATATTTCTGAACTGTTGCATGCTCTGTATTATATAAAAATATCAATTCTACTTCTGATATTTTCAGTCAAATTGCAAATGTTGCACACAGTTCTTTCCTTTCGTCAATAGTCTTTGGTGACTAAAGAGAAAATTCTTGTAGGCAGAAATACAAAGGACTGTTAGTTTGTTCAGATGAAAGTTTCTACCAGATCATAATGTTATTATAGTATATATGAATTCTTGCCAAGTTAGAAAGGCTGAAAATTAGCAGAATTGAAAAGAAAAAAAAAAACGGCCCTTTCCTGCTGGAGCACTCTGTTGGTTCTGGGTGGGATAGGTGACAGTTCAAAATAATGACATAATATGCTTCCACATGGAATTATATTTAAGAATTACAACTTTTCAGGAAAAATGCAATCTACCTGATACAAAAATTCAACTAATTTTAACTACAGTGAATAAGACAGTATAATTAAGGTGATTTCACGTTTCATTATAAAATTCTTCAAAATTTTAGGAAGAGAATTTTGAAGTTGACAGTTTGGGGTTAAATGGTGAAGCTTGAAAAATTTGATTGAAAAAAACAACAAACTACATTATTTCTTAAACAATGTGAGATATATGTCAAAATCAAAGGGTTGCGAGGTTTGCTAATGGTGAGAATACTGCAACTGTAATGTGTTCTCAGGGAATGAAGGGTAAATGTAATCTATAGGTCTACAACTTCTAAGGTACAAAAATACTCCAGTTATTTAGCTGCTTTCTTCTTCTCTGCATTTCATGAATGTGAGTGTCAACTATATTTAGATTTCTGTCTCAACTAGTACAAAATTTGAATGCAAACATATTCTATCTATATTCTATCACATGATCATGAATATACATGTACATATCTCCAAACACATTATGGAACTTAATGGGTTTTGCATTTTCTAACTATGACTTTTCACACTGTGCAGACTAAATTCTTCACAAAACTTATGTGTAGGACTACAAACAAACAAAAAAAGTGCCGCTATCAAACTTTTTTGTCCACAAAACCAGTTGTTGAAACTAATAGCGCTGAAAAAATACATGAATGTTAGTAACTTAGAAAACAGAAATTTAGAAAAAGCCTATAAAGCATTAGTGAATGCATAAAAATTTATTTGCGAGTGAGTGGAAAACAAAATTTCAGATCCCATTTATCTTTAATGAATAAATAAATAAATAAATAAATAAATATTCCTGTGTGAAAAATACAAATAAGAAATATATGGAAACTGAAATTCATTGATAAATTTTTCAATTCACGAAACATAAAATTTAAATAATTGTAAACAAATAATGGCTTAATGCTTGAATAATTATGTTAATAAAGCAGACGTGTTAACTGCAATAACAGCTGAATAAAAAATTAAAAGTAAGGTAAGATAAATGTGAAAGAATAACCAAACCTTTCTGGGTATATACTTTACCAGTGCGGTCATGCAGGTTAGACGGTGAGTTAATGAAGACTTGAGTCAGGATATAGTGAGTTGGTGATCCGTCAGCCAGGTATGATTTTGATGGGCTTGAACTGCGCCTCACTGGCTAGTCCATTCTTAATTAGCTATTACTACTATTTTTTGTTCTTTTTTCATAAATTGAGTTGAATTGGGATTCAAGAGATATTTCAGTAGACGGAACTGCGACACCCATTAAGTTTTCTTGGGTGAATGTGAATGTACTTCAGAATTCACTCTTTTAGGGGATACAATCATATGCATTCCAAAGGTCTAAAAATGTATTATTATATTATTAACTATTGCTTATCACTATGAAAGACAGGACATCACTTCATATGACTGAAGAATGCCCTGGTTGGGTTAATAGTGACAGGCATTTCACCTTCATCTATCAGTCATTGCAAAATATGCAATTTGGGTAGAGACAACTCATGCATAGCTCATTCTTTTATGAGTTAAATCCCCTCCCATTTTTCAGCTGCCAGGTGCAATAGAATCCCAATTCATGTTTTGGTTCATGAATCAATCCCAAGGTCCAGCATTGCCTTGAGTAGGACTTAAGCCACTGAGACACAGTACAAGCCAAAATAGTATAATAAAGCTAGATGGCTAGGCTAAAATACTGGAGACATCAGAGAGCTCTCCCTCAGAAGACATGATGTTATTCCCAGGCAGGCAGTTAAATAGGTCTGATAGATAGGTGATCTGATTGATTATACTGGTTAATCTGCCCACAGTCCAAAAGGTAAAGGTGTGCACCACACGCAGAGATGTAGGAAACAAAGGGGGGAAAATAAGTTTTTACCACCGAACTTACAAGCTTGCCGGAGTTTGTCCTTGTCAAAGTGCAGAGTCTCATAGTCAGCCATGCCGATGCGGCTCACCTGGATTCTGAGCCGCTCGGGCACGGAGGAGGGTGGGCTGAAAAAGGCAAAATCAGGACTATAACTGGGGTCTTTCAGGCTGTTCTTGGCCCCCACTGCAGCACCGGCAGTGGTCCCATGCAGAAACATTTTGTAGAAAGGTGCATGCTTTTCTATTCTCTGACTTTTTTTTTTTTTTTTAATCCTTCAGCAATTTTTAGCATGATTACGATCTGATTTTTATCTTTTAAAAACTAACTGAGTAACACCAGATGTCCAGTAGTACAACTGGGTGGAAAAATGAACAATAAAGGAATTTATGGTGTCAAACTATACTGATGTGATGGTTGTCAGTATGTGTTAAATGAAGATTGCTTTCATATTAGTATGGAGTATTTGAGGTTTTGTGCCTGCTGAAGCAGAAATCCCAGGACTGCTTGTGATCGCCATGATCATGGGTTATAATACTATTTTTAACAGAACGAATTGTCTCAGCATCCATTGCAACCTTTAATGATCCTATATAGATCTAGTCATGCTTCATCCAGCAAAATTTATACATATTTCTATAACATTTGCTGAAATGACCTCGGTATCCTTTCTGGAGTTTCCGTTTTTGTTCTGCTTATAAAAAAAAAAAAACACAAAACAAACCGCCCTTTATCATTTGTGGGATGGGAATTTTTATTTCTTTGTTAAAATCCAAGGTTTACAAGAACACCAGCTGCGCCCTTCCATATTCACAAATGTTACACAGGGTTTAAAATGGACTGAGCAGACTGGGCAATGGACAACAATGATGATGCTGTTTAAGCCTTTCCTGGAAAGCTGATGAATTAAATTTACGGTCATAGTTGTTTAGGAAAATGAGGTGTGTTATTCATGATAGTATCTCTATAGTTAAAACAAAGAGCATTGTTTTAGTGAAATTTTTTGGGGGGGAACCAAACTTTTCCTCCAAAAAAAAAAAAGTGTCCCTTAGAAAAACAATCTTGTTTGATTTTTGTCTGAACCATGGATGTGAAGTGAAATCCAGGAATAAAGGACAGACAGAGCACGGATGTGAACACGCTGTTCAATGGATTATAAAAAGAAAACGAGCAGAAAAAGAAGAAAAGGTATGCTGCGGCTGAACAAAAAACTTCTGAGGTTCTCTGGGAAATCAATTCAGCGTTGAGGTAAAAAGTTATGCAGATTGATTTGCTGGTCTATGCAAAAATATCACACGAAAAATAGAAACAAGATTTATTGTTTTTTTTCTTCATCTTTAGGATTGAATAATCACAATAAATGAAAAAACATTCCTGTCCTACAAACTTTATACAGTGGGCACGAGGAAAAGCCCAACACAGTAGATTTCTGATATTGCTCTGTCTGTTCATAATTCCTTTGTTCTTTCCTGAGACAGAAGTCTTTGCGGAGTTTAGATCATTTTTACTGTTTCCAAACTAAGAACTAGATAGCAGTAGAAGGCAGATAATCACTTGGCTTTAATGTTCATGATTAGTGTTCATGAGATGCAAGAAAGTCTTTGTCTTTAGTTTACATTTAAAGAAAGATTTCCAAATGATTTGAACAATAAAAACCATATAGTTTGATACATAGTTACTGAATGTTTATATCAACCTAACTCATACTTTGGAGAAATACTGCTGGGTTTATAAATAGATAGTTCATCACCATGGCCAAGCTATATTTTAAACAACACTCCACACAGAATTGTCGCATTTTCAGACACTTATTCCATTTCCTGGAAGTGAAACATTTGCTAGCCAATATTTCATCACTTTTTTGTGCCTTCTGTGAACATCTCAAAATTGGAATTGGCTGGACAGAGACGTGTGGTATCGAAAAGTAAAGTTAGTTCTCCACGTGTCACTATGTCCGTGTGTTCAAAAGCTCGGTTGTTATTATGCATATATACCGGGTCAGTTCTTTTGGGACTTTATGAAAAATATTTGGAGTAATGCAGCAAAGAGGCTAAAAAGTTATGGCAGTACCACTATTAGAATGTGTGTTTACAGATTTACAATGGATGTCATAAGAATATAAATAAACCCTTCACGCTTCAAGACAAAAACATAGACCTTAGGAGCCTGGTTGATAGTTACATGTGAAGTGTATGCTTAAGAGATAAAGTGAATGCAAATGTTTCAATGGCAGAACATCCTTAAAATACAAAGACTAACACAAATACTAACCAATTCAATACTCTTCACATAGCCATTTAAGACACTATGAACTAAGTAGACTGCTAGCATTTAAGACACACCTTTTTCATTTGCAAATGTACAACGAAAACTGTGGAACATGTAAAAATCAATGCAGTATTTCACATTCTTAACACACTTCTCCATCATAAGAAAATTAACATTTTGGTTTCCTTTTTTTCTGACAGAAACAGCTTTATATTTAAATTTGTCAAATTACAGAATGTTCATGGGCAAATACAATATTATTCCTAATTTATCACAAAATCTAAAAACCTAACTATAGGAGGAGATCATTTCCAAAATTAGAAAGTCAAAGAGCAAAAAGTAATAGATACTTACTCATTGGCAATTGGCATAGAGCCTCGTCGTTTGGGTTTAGTGACCATGTTGGCTTGATTGCGGAATGTGATATTAATATGAGAGGGGCGGAGTCGACAAGGCTCTCCATCAACTTGCATAGGCATGGATTTGTAAGTTGTCAGTCGGACTTCTCGGCACTGCATCAACCTCTCACCATGTCCTCCCACATATAATGTAGCCTGTAAATGTCAGTGGAGTTTGAGATTTGAGCAAGCCATTTCACAACATAATGATGTTCTTTAACCCTTGCCTGCTACACAGATTTTCACTCCTATGCCGGATGCAAAAGGAGACAAAACAAGCAAATCCCAAAAATTACACACCATAAATCCCATGCCTTCAAAATACACACAAATGACGCAAGTAAGTAGGAGAACTAACTAGGAAATACAAAGCAATCATAATTTGGGACTTGTCTCCCTATGATAACTCAAGAAATGCATAAGAACTAGGTCCGGGACAGTTCCAGGCACATGGCAGTATTGTGAGATTAGACAGCCCGGAATAGTTCCGGAAAAAGCAGGGGAGGGGTTAAATATTTTTTTTTTGCATTTTCAATGACTTTTTCTTGGTTGGTGAAGATACTTACGGCAGATACTAATGTACAAGTAATTTAGTAAAGAATAAAAAGCCTTAAAATGTTTACTGTTGAACAAAAGTGAGCCATCAAATACAGGTCACATTCGGGGGTAGTAAATCAGGACTGAATATTTTTCATTTCTCTATATTGCCTTTTGTTGCCCTATCTTAACCTTAGCTTCATGAAACCTTGTGGGGCATGCCAGTGACATGCTTTTATTATATTATCTAAACAAACAGTACACATACTGTGCAAAACCCTGAAAACTGAGCTAAAAATGTTGGACATCCTACTTCAGCTTTACAGTAATCTTATATTTAATAACAAACGCATATTAATTAGAAATTCTAATGCATTACTGTACCATTGGAGCATGTAAATTATCTACAAAAATATAAAGTAGCCACTCACCAGTGAAGAATATGTAAATCCTATGACCTCCAAGCAACCATCGTCATGTGTCTGAGGTTCAAACCCCACTGCATTTGGATTTCCCCATGGCAAAGTGCCACTGGCATATCTGATGAAAGAAGCATACCACATAGCTGTTACAACTGGAACAGTGTTATGTATTCCCCAATATCACAATATCTGCAGAAATTGCCGAATACACTGCCATAACTAATCCTATATAAATCTATGTCGCATCGACATATAGATGCTGGTAGGGGTATTAGTAGCAGAGATGGGACTTGCAAGTACTAATCCTATTGTCCTGTGGGAATTTTCATTCAACTAAGTATCATAATAATTTACATGAGGCAGTCATATGGGAATCAGATTCAAAGCATTATTTAAGAATTTCAGAACAGTCTGAGCTACTTACATAATAAGTGAATTCATTAGCAATTGTAAAATTCACTGTAAACATTCTTCTGGTGAGTTACTAGTAATCCTTGTCAGCAAATGTTTCCTCATATCTCTTTATAGCCAACAATAAAATGGATGATGATGTTAAAATAATTAATAAATTAATCACATTTTGAGCCACTTTAAGTGCTTAGAAATGACAGTTGAAAGGAAAACGAAGTAAAATATACATGTATATGTTTTCAAATTAATTATGACAGCCTTTAAGAAACCATAATGAATTAATAACATAAATCCAATATGAAATGCATTAGAATGTCTTTCTCTGTAACAGATGATGACCAAAATGGTTTAATCCTTCACAGACCACGCAATCATTGTTTCCATACCTTGGAATGTTCAGAATAAGAAGGCAATGTAATTTCATATCTTGAATTTTTGGAGTTAAGTCAATTCCATCACACTGAAAAGATGAAAAGAAAAGAAAATCACAGAATGATAGCATAATCTTGCCAACAAATTTACTTTGTCAACAAACACCTATACAGTTATTAATCTTCATTTAAAAACAAACAAGCAAAAACACAACACTAGCACAGTATCCAACAAACAATAAAAAATCATAAAAGTACAATATTACTTTATAAAAAAATAATTCCTGAAATTGCTGGACAGACAAAATACCCCACCGACCCTAAGATCTGGCTGTCACATTCACTTTAAATCTCACAAGTCGCAGAGTATGGGTATAAAGTATTCTGTTCTTTGGCATGTTTAAGTTTCAAATTCAAGCTATAAAACAAAGGTAATGGCAACTGAGTACAGCCAAAGATCATGTACTAAAATTATGTCACAATGTTATGCTTATATAAAAAACTAATAGTAATGGGCACTAATATGTGGTTAGTTCTCATATATGAGCTCCAGAGTGCAACAGTTTTCGCAGATTAAAAAGTCAGCCTTCAGCAGGAAAACAGTCTATATACACTGTGAAAAGTCTGTGCAGTACCTCACAAATTCTACCTACCTCTAGCTTGATTTGTTCAGCAAAACCCTTCCAGCTCCGTTTGAGTAAATCTCTTCCCCCTGCCTGAAAATGAATATAAATCCTTCATTACAGACTTTGCCATCAAAGAAGAAGTCCTAATGCTTACACAAGATTTATTGTATTATATCACATAATTTGGTAGTCACCTCACCTGTCACCTGTCGGCTTCATCGTCATCGATGTTAGCTGCTACAGTGGATGTCACGACAAAATCTCCTCCACCCAATCCTGTCCTTAGCTTTCCTAGTTAGTTCACTTATTTCCAGCTGGCTGACTTTCTTGATGTTATCGTGATATGTAATGGGTGGTCTTCCTTGTTTTCTCTTTGTTTCTGTCTTTCCTTGAAGGATTGATATCATAAGGGCCGTGCTTTTGTTTCGGGCCGCATGGCCGATGTATGCAAGTCTTCTTTTATTTATTTCAGGTGTTATTCTTCTGGTGGTGCCAAGCTGTTCTAAGATGCTTGTATTTGTTCTCCTTTCTGTCCAACTTATTCTGAGTAGCCTTCTGTAAAGCCACATTTCAGCTGCCTCCAATCTTGTTATGTCTGCCTTTTTGAGTGTCCAGGCTTCACAACCATATAGTAGGACTGGCCAGATCAAGCACTTAAGTATGTTCACTTTGAGGTCCGTTGGTGTGCCTCTATCCTTCCAAATGTTGTTTAGTTGAACCATTTTGTGTTTTGCCATTCCTATCCTTGTTTTTATGTCCTTTGAGCAGCTTCCATCTTGCGATTTATGTGATCCTAGGTATTTGAAATCAGTCACTTTTTCTAGTGCTGTTTTGTTTACTAGTATCTCCTGGTGTTCATGGTGCCCTGTTCCAGTATGCATGACTTTCGTTTTCTTAGCATTTAGGTGTAGGCCTGCTGTCTTGCCCGCTTCATCCACTCTGTGCAACACTCTTTTCATGCTGGTGATGTTATCTGACATAAGAGCTGTGTCATCAGCGTAGCGAAGGTTTGTGATGTTTCGGCCTCCGATCTTTATTCCCATATCTTCTATGTCTGCGTTTCTCATGATCTGCTCAGTATAAATATTGAAAAGATGAGGTGAAAGTATGCAACCCTGTCTGACTCCTTTCTCGATGTTGAAATATGGACAGTTCTCATTGTTCCATCTAATCGTTGCCTTTTGTTCGTGGTATAGTGCAGCGATGAGGGTCACAAGGTGTTTCGGGAATCCCATCTTAATCATTATATCGAACAGGTGATGGTGCCTAACGCTGTCGAATTATATCACATAATTTGGTAGTGCCCATGTATATAAGTACTTTTTTTTTACTTAGTTTGGTAGAACCCACATATGTTATTACTTTTCTTTACCAAATAGTTTAGCAGAGCACTTTACATTAGCAGAGCACTTTACTATATAGTTTGGCAGAGCTCACTTACGTTAAATACTTTTCTTTACCATGTCGCTTGGTAGGGCTCAATGTATAAAATACTTTTCTTTACCATATAGTTTGGCAGAGCTCACTTGTGTTAAATACTTTTTTTTACCATATAGTTTGGCAAAGCTCACTTAGGGTAAATACTCTTCTTTACAATATAGTTTGACACAGCTCACTTATTTGACTACTTCAGACTATGCAGACTTCCCGCAAGCATGACTTCCAACAAACTGTTCCAATTTTTCAGCTATTGCTTTTCCAAACGAACATTTTCTGCTTATTTTATCCAAACAGCCCATTCAATTTTCATAATGTTTGAAATTGTTTTATTGTTTTATATCCATTAAATGCTGTATTTTTTAATAATTTTATATTTCAGCTGAACTATTAAAAATAACATTTTTGTTAAATTTTAAGGCATCTTAGAATACATGCATTATATTCATGTAAATCACTTATGTAACTCATGAATAAATTTTCTTACAATGATATAACCAAGCAGTGATACTTACTGCAAACCACTAATATTAGTATGCTCTAAGAAAACAACTTGGATAATAAAACTAAACTAATCTGAGATTTCCTTTCTTCTCTCTTAAATTGGAGCCACTGACGCACAGGGAGTCAGCTATGACATGGGCAGGATTCATTTACAATGCAAACAATCTACTGAGACAAACTTACCCCAGCATAGAACATTTTGTTTCTAAACCTGCTGTTGAACTTCTCTGGATTTGCCTCTGAAGGAAGAGTTAACAAAAAAAAAGGAATGAATATTTAAGAGTCCCTTTCAGTTTCCAACGCTGGCTGGGGTATAAATAAGCATGACACTTAATGATGCCTTCATATGCTGTATGGAACCCCTTACCACCAAATATTCAAAGCATAGAAAGCGAGGCACTTTTTAGATCTGAAATGAAGACCTATCTCTTCAGAAAACACTTTGATGTATAGTCTGTGTGTTTGTGTGTGAAGGAGAGAGACAGAGAGAAAGAGAGAGAGAGAGAGAGAGAGGAGGGAGAGATAGTGTTTGTGTGTGTGTGCTCTTCAGAATACACTTTGATGTATAGTCTGTGTGTTTGTGTGTGAAGGAGAGAGACAGAGAGAAAGAGAGAGAGAGAGAGGAGGGAGAGATAGTGTTTGTGTGTGTGTGTACCTTTGTGTGTGTGGTCAGTTGTTAGGAATGAGATTTGTTCTGTTTTTGCATGTTTTGTAAAGCGCATAGAGCATCTCTGGATATGCGCTATATAAATTAACTTTATTATTATTATTATAAAGTTCATTTATATAGCGCATATCCAGAGATGCTCTATGCGCTTTACATAACATACGTTATTATTATTATTATTATTATATATGGGGACAAGGTGGTCTAGAGGCAAGGTGCTCGCCTCTCATGCCAAGGGTCCCGGGTTCTAAACCCGGGCAGTGCAGGCATGTTGGAAAGTGGATTTTTCTCGTATTTTCAAGTCCCTGGTCCTATTGGGGGGTAGGATCGAGTAGTTCTTGGAAATTGGATTTTTCTCATATTTTCAAGTCCCTGGTCCTATTGGGGGGTAGGATCGAGTACCTAGCCTTCTCGGATAAGGACGAAAAAATTCGGAGGGCCCGTGTGCACGTTAAAGATACCTTGGCAGTTGGAAATCGTAAAGAGCAGGCCGAAAGGCCGCTGCCCGGGCAAAATTGAAATTAATAGATTAAAATTTATCCATATCATCTCCCCCCCCCCCCCCCCCCCCCGCCAGGACAAGAAATAATAAAACAAGTAAAGTGAGGTGTAAATGCCAAGGGCAGCGAACCTCCTAAAATAAAGACCTCAAATTATTATTATTATTATATGTGAAAGTTTAAGTGACCAAAGTAATGTCATTGTTCCATATGCGTTCCAAGTACTTTATTTGTTTACATGTGATTTGCTAAAACAAATATCTACACTGCCGTAGTAGGTTGACGACGGTCCATAAAATCAATTGGGAGAAGGATAGTTTCTAAAACTTTTGATAACTCACATTCTGTTACGTTAAAAAAAAAGGACTTGTTATTCTGTTATCAAGTAAACTCAATGAAACCAGATATACAAAAACTACATCAACGGAATTATGCAAAATTCACAAAGTTTAATTTGGATAATATTCACTTTTCAAATGCATAAGCATTCAGTGACATTATGAGTTACATTCAATCCTTTGGAAAACTTTGGTCATATGTTAAGGTTAATAACTATTATAAGATACAAAAAATTGTAGAAAAAACACAACACTGGCAAAGAAATCACGTTTAAAAATACACTGTGAAAACAGTTGAAATAGAGAATATAAATGGATGACCTCTTTTCTTTCTCTGACTTGATTTCATTTTTTCTTTTTTTTAACATATTGCATCTTCGACTCATAGTAGACAAAACTTAATGAAGAAATCTTATTATCCTGGAAAAAGAAAGGCATCGTAGAGCTTCTTCTGATAGATCTGTCCTCAGTGAGGTGACCAACCTCTTGATTCATGAAACTCCAGAGCCACATGAGCATCAGCGCCTAGACTGAAGTAGTTGTTGAATACTTCCAGGGGGAGGGTGTCGGCTGACAGCTCTTCTGTCCCCCCATCTCCCTCTGCACTCTCATTGCTTGTTACTTCGATGTTCCATCTGTGGCAAAACACCAATAAGATACATGGATAAATGCCATGGCTTGTTTACTTTTGCACATTTTCAAATGTATACTTACAACATCATTTTTTCTTCAACCATAGACCAAGCAGCCTTCTAAGCAACAACACACAATTATTAAAAAATGTGCAGAACAACATTCAATTTGTATTTTCAAGCCAATACATTTGTAAGCCATGCTTAGCTGAGATAAAGTCCACATATTACAATATTTCAATGTTTCATCACTTCTGACTTCATGTTATTTCAGAAGCTTTGCTTTATACAAAAGTAAGATAAAATTCTTGCTGTCATCTTGCTTGGTTACTATCAAAATCAGAAGTATCTGAGCCACAAAATTCTTGCCAGATCCTTTCAAACAAAAAAAAAAGGAAGTTAGGAAATTAAAAAGACAAAGACAGCTGCGTTTCCGTTCTGTGTGCGAATTAACCTATAGTTAAAATTATTCAAAGTGTGTAACTAGTTGAAGTGTCCACTTTTCATTTTAAATGATTTTCCCTTCACCAGCTGAAGAATGTAATACAGTGCTTCATTTCAAACAATCAGGCGAATTCACACCAGGTATGAAAGGAGACACCATCCTTATGAAATCCACTTCAAACTTCCAAACAATTTCATCACAGGTGAAGTATGGAAGGAATGCTTGTCTCATTTTCTTCTATGCAGAACGCAGGCAGATTCTACAGTCTTTTAATGGAGTAACATTTTGAGAGGTTAAGTGAACATCTTGAGCCTGCACTTCAAATTCAACTAAAACATGGCGAAAATAATTTTTTTCATTATTGGGATTGTGGTGAGATCCAGTAAGCTCCAACGAAATGTTCCAGAGAGGAATTCTTGCACTATCCTCATAAACACAAAAAGGTCTTACTGTTGCACAAGGAATAACATTATAGTAAGTTATTATCAATGTATACTTCGTACAGTTTAAGTAAATACTAGTGTGAAATTCAAAAGTGGTTCACAGTATCATTGTCCATCCAATGTACTGGTTTTTGATGACTTTGGTGATTTTGGGTTATGACTAGCTTGTCATTGCTCATGGTGAGATCTATATTCTCACAAAGTGATGTTTTGACACCTTTAACAGTTTTGAAGTTACAGGGACATTTTTGCCAATCCAAGAATAATAAAAATGACCAAAACTTTGAAACATTTTCTTGTAAAGTCTAAAAATTCTTAACATGCCAGAACGTGAACGACAGTATGACTATTTTAAAGATATTCTGAAGACGTCTACAGCTCCTGCGTAATATATTTTCATCTGCCGCATTGGTGTTTGTGTCTCTGACACACATAAAAATATCCTATTCATCATGCCACCCACAGACTGCCTTGATTGCAAAAAAAAAAAAAAAATTGCATACAAACAAAATCCCAGTGCAATCTGAGGATACATCATTATCTCCTCTTCCATTTGGTTCAAATTCAACTCAATTGGGACATTGTGGCATTTTTTACCTCATTTTCTGCCATTTATGACATCCCACAATACCAAATAATGCCAGTCAATTACTGTGGACAAAGCTGAATATTTTCACAATACCAGTCCCATGATACATCATTCTTTGAGCCCATAATTTACTGTACTGATGTTGATGTTAGCAAAGCCATAGAAGGTAAAAAATTATGTCTGGGTTCCATCTTGGAATTTGTGCATCCAATTTCAATACTAAATGTTGGACGAATGCATTTTGAATTTCCCCAGTGATGATTCCCTCCCTCCCCCCCCCCCCCCCCCCCCCATTTAAAGCCAGATTTGCCAGGCCCAGGAGATGGAAAACCACAACCAAATAAATAAATTTCAAGGATTCATTCAACCCTCTTGGGCCTAATGTCTCCAATGCAAAAACAATGTTTGAGCTTATAAATATTATTTGTCTTTAAACAGAAAACAAGATCTTTGAGGATTAAGCATTTTCCAAACCCAGCTACTGTCAACCATTCAAACATAATGTGCCAATGCAAACTTACATAAAGAATTCTTTATTATTGAGTGACATTTTTGTTCCTACCTATCTAATTGGACAACCTGTCCATCTTCGATGTTGCATAAAATTTTTGTAATGGGCTCATCTGTATAACCCTGGGAAGAAAAAAAAACAACAACACACATTTAAGGCAAAAATAGAAATGAAAATTAACCTTTATTTTTAAACTTTATAAATTACATCCTCACATTAAAAAACATCACAGCTAATTGAGATAATGAATATAAAAACACGCACAATCTTTGAACTACACACTGTGTTTTGATTACAATGTTATCTTCTTTGAGGTATTAAGCATGGCATTCCATAGCTAGAATAAGCCAAAATTTTGGTATTGCTGTAGCATGCATTACCTTCTCAGCATATGATAAAAATTAAGTAATTTTCAAAAACAAAAAAACCCAGTAATAATTGAATAAACTTGTAAAGAATTAAATATTTCCTTTAAATTTTCGTTTTTAATTTGAATAAAAATTAAAGCAGCACACATTATCAATAATAATTAGTCTATTTTCAAAATATTTACCCCTCCCCAATTCAGAGTGCGAGCCAAGTCGTTGCCTGTGCCAATAGGAAGGATGCCAACAGGGGGAGGGGGTGACAAGCCCAGGCTGTCAATTGTAGATAATATCCAACCCACAGTTCCGTCACCTCCAGCTGCCAGGATACGCAGGTTAGGCACTTTCTTGTACAGTTCCAGCCTGGTAGGTGACAAACATATAGTCAATGCTGAGATCATATATCTGTACGCATGCTTGTGTATACGTGAAGGTCTGTGTGTGTGTGTGAGAGAGAGAGAGAGAGAGAGAGAGAGAGAGAGAGAGAGAGAGAGAGAGAGAGAGAGAGCTAAGGAGTGAGAAAAAGAAAAAAAAAAAAAAAAGAAGGGCAGGCAAAGAAAGGAATGGAGGGAGTGGAAGACAGATGGAGAGAGAGAGAGAGAAAAATAGGGAAAAGAAAGGGAGGTGGAGAGGAGAAAAAGAGAGAGAAAAGACAAAGGGAGTGAGAGAGAGACAAAGAGATGGAGAGGAAATAGAGGGGAAATTAGGGAGAGAAACAGAGCGAGGAGAGAGAGAAAGAGAGGAGGGAGTGAGAAATGTGGTGTAGTAAAAACAAGAAAAGGCGTGAGCATAGGCAAAGAAGAAATAGAGACGATGAAGGATAGTTGTAACATTACATCATCCAGACCACAAATTACATGCAACAAGGGAACTGGCATGTAGGCGGATTGCACAAAATTGAAGTCTGATATTTTCTAAATTAAAAGCAGATCATGAGATACAATGCCTCATACAAAGATATCTCAGTTAATGTTAAGAAGGAATGAGAGCTACAGAGAGGGCAAAGGGAGATTGCTTTATGACAAAAACCTCAGGCAAATTTCAGGTAAAGTTTCAGGCAATGCATGCTGAAGCAAATCAATTTCATGTGAAATGTGATAAGACTGGAATGTTATCTCTTTGCAAATAATTTGTGACTTGAAAAAATTGGCAATTCTAGACCTCCAGTATGCATTTAAAGCTAATGGTATGTCAAGAACATCTGCCATCTCCTTATGTGAAGACAAGTAGTAGTTTTTTTGTGAAAAGCAAGTACGGGCGGTAATACATTTATAATGATTATTCCCTTGAATACATTACTGTGATAATTATGGCAGTTAGCAGAAATAAATTTTTTTTTGGACCCCTTCTCTGCTTTGCCCAGAACTGTTCTGAGCTGTCTAATCTCGCTATACTGCCATGTGCCAGGAACTGTTCCGGGGCTAGTTCGTATGCATTTCTTGATATGGAGACAATTTCTGAATTATGATTGCTTTGTATTTCCCAGTTCATTCCCCTAGTTATCTGTGTCATAAAATGTGGGGTTTATGGTGTGTAATTTTTTTAGATTTGCTTGTTTTGTCCCCTTTTGCACCCGGCACATGAGTGGAAATCTGTGTGGCAGGCAAGGGGTTAAATATTACTAGAATATATTGATATTAGGAGATGAGAGGCATGTTCTGAAGCTGTTTTGATATGTAATTTTGAGAAACTGTTGAAGAAACCAATATTCCTGGCGCTTTTGTCCACATATGGACAACTGTTCACGTAAGGATACCCCTGCCAGCATCTCTATGTGAATCCAACGAAGATTTGTGTATGATTTCCGTGGGGTTGGTAGGATCACCATGGAGGCGAATTCCCTACATCAAACTGACATTGGCGCAATGTTATAACAAGCAAATATTATTATGGAGGATCGATGTCACTTCTATGAGCAAAAATGACCTAAATCCCGCATGCTGCATTTCTGTAGAATTGCTGGTTGGGATCACAAAACATGCAATACACTTTTTGAGTCACACACTGGGGATACTACAAGGGGATCCCAAGGGGGCAGTGCCCCCTGGCCAGCTAATTGTGTTTAGGTCTTTATTTTAGGAGGTTTGCTGCCCTTGGCATTTATACTTCACTTTTTCTTGTTCTATTTTTCCTGTTGTGGTAGGGATTAGTTTTTTTTTCCTTCTTTTTTAGAAGTTTGCCTGGGCAGCGGCCTTGTGCAGCGTGCGCACCGGCCCTCTGAATTTTTCATCCTTATCCGAGAAGACTAGATGCTCGATCCTACCTACCATAGGATCAAGGACACGAAAATATGAGAAAAGTCCCAAAATTCCAACATGTCTGCACCGACCGGGATTCAAACCCAATACTCCAGGCTACCGTGTCCCCCGGCTGACAAGCTGGTTCTCTAAATGGCTGTGTTTCAAAGTAAATGCCTGGTTCGGTGATTAACACCCAGAATATGAAGTATGTGCCTGTCTAAAGTTCTGTAACTCACATGTTATTCCTACCCATTTCCTTAAACCAACCTACCCAAATTTAGGCCCTCCCTGTGAGAGATCGAACACCTGCCGTGGGTTGAGCAACCAGCAGAACTTGTGGAAGAGTTTTGAACCTTGATTTCCGCCACTTTTGGGGTTGATAAAAACTATCACCGGTTTTATGAGTGGAGATGGAATGGGTTTGAGAATGAATGGCTTTGATTCTTCTTTGGTTCGGCGTTTTTTCACTGATGCTTTTCGCTTTTTACTTGCCCGTAGAGATGATTTGAAAGACCCCTGAAAGCAAAAAACAAACACAAAGAAAATGAAAAAAATTTAATCAAACATTGAAATGGCAAATAGTTCATTATTGCAAAGAGGAAAAGATTTCCCTACCTCCCAATCACCTAGTCGAAATCACCTTGTCCCTTATCCAAAATATATCCCTGACACTAACCTTAATCTTATCCCTAATTCCATCCTTTATCCCTTTAACAAGAAAACAAACAGAAAATCTGTAAATAACAGTAAGAGTTCAAAGTGGTTCAAAATATGGAACTCTTTCAGCAAACAGCTTTATATCCCATAGCCTATAGATTTATTATCTTTTTTTTAATGCAAAGCTGCATTCCTTTGACATGAAAGATGTAAAATATAACTCACTGAATCCTCCGTTTCATCTTCCCCCACCCATATCCCAGAACTAAAAGATACAAATAAAATCCAGGTAAATGAAAGTGCCATGTCTGAAAGGGAAAGAGATACATCAGATATTAAAATAGATTATTATTTCATCTTATTTCAATAAGGATGCGAGATGCAGCTGAATTGAATTTGATAATGCGGGGAATGAAATATTGATAAAGATATCATAAATTCATCTGCATGCTATGGAAAGCGAACGAGCAAACTTTCAAGCAGCGTGGCCTATATTTCATTTAGATTGTAGAATGGGGGCTCCATTCAATTAGATCTGCAATGATCACGCGCCACTGTTTTGCATGTTCAGTTAATTAAAATTTTATCACCAGATACCTGAAAACAGACAAAGCGGATAAACCTCGAAGTGCAAAACCTTGTCGTTAAAGCAAAAGAAAGAAACCAAACTATTTTTTTCAGGCACTCTGACACATAAAGCCAGAAAAAGAAGAAACAATATCAAGCTCTAGAAATAATTTATTGAATGTTCACATTTTACAAAGTGGTGCTCAAAGAGAAACGCATTTGTGCTGTATGGCACGTGAAGACTACAGCCAACCCACCCTCCCCCAGTTACAAGCTTGATTCATCAACCTCGTCTCTGCGAAACCAGATGTTTGCACAAAAACAACAACTACGCCAATATAGATCTAATTATAACAACAACAACAACAACGATAAAACAATCATAAATTATTAGAAGTTTCAGTTTTCCATGGCAGGATAGAAGTAAGAATTAGCGCTCGATTTTCTCAGCTTCACATTTTTTATTGTTTGTCTCTTGCGGTTTTGAAGTGTTAACATTAGCAAAGTAATGCCTGGAACTCTAAAGCTAAAGAAAGCGTGTAGCAACTAGCTAAATAATGCTAACGTTCGTTGTGCAGTATAATCTCATCTGCTAAAGTCCTCCATTAAATGACAACATTAAAAATGCAACACCCATCCTTTAAAACTAAACTTACTCTTTTTGGCAGTTTGATGATCCAGGAAGGGGGAACAATAATACTCGCGTGAATACCCAGAGTGCACTGCTCCTCTATCTGCTGCATCATAAAACAGGTGGTTTTGTTATGGTAAGCAGATTTGCACCAGGAGCAGCTAATGGCAATAATGTCCTGAAAAAAAGACAAAAAAGAAAAAGAACCAAACATTACTTCATTTCCTGAACTGACCAACACAAAGTATAAATTTTGTCTTAAATAGATAATATAATGCTGTCTATGTCACAAGATAGGCATTAAACATACCCATACATGTATGAATTTTGTCACCAGGCTGAATGACAGAAACGACAAAGAAACAAAAAAGTTTCATTTTGTACAATGACTAACACATAGTAAATATTCCATTAAAAATTAATGTCTGTTCCACATGACATGAAGACCTCAAACATACAAGCATTTCGTCACTGCGCTAGCGTAATGGCATCAGTCAGACTTTGACCAATGTGCTGTGACCTTTAATTAAATGTTCTTGAAGTTAGTATTGTCATGTACCCCAAACACAGCGCTAACGACGCCAGTTCGAACCTGCAATATAACCCCAACAACTGACACCACATGGTGGACATGTCAGCTCCATGTACAGTTTTATCGCTTTTCTCAAAACTATGAAACATGAGATAGGCCTTAACTCTTTGTGTGCCATGAATTTTTCCACATTTGCCGATACAGGGCGAAAATAGTGTTGGGGATGAATGGAGACTAACTACAGCAACATTATTTTATTAATAGAGAGGCGACTTTCTTTCCTCCCGAAACAAAATAGCCTAGCATTTCGGTGATTGGCACAAACGTGATCAGCGGAAGAACCAATACATCGGCTATTGGCACACAAAGAGTTAATGTGGATTCATATGTCAAACCATCCACACAAACCGTCATAATATCAACCCATCTGCAAAGAAATTTGTATTCTCGAGACCAAATAACTGAACTTTAAGTCAAACAAACGAACAACCCAAGAAATGAAAACGTCCTTGGACCACTGGGCCGCTGAGCTTTCATGAAAACAAACAGGTTGCTTCATTTAACTTCAGAGAACTTGCGCTTTTCCGAATGTTTAAATAACGCCCCTAACAACATTCTTGAATCATTTGGTACCTCACGTGGCGGCGGAGCATTGCATGATGGTCTACATTACAATGTCGGTGGGGCAAATGAAACTCTCTGTCTTCATGACTGTGTGACTGTCTTTCTACACCTGTCTCTCTCCCCCCTCACCCACCCCTACACATTCTCTTTCTCTCTCTCTTCCTGTCACACACAAACACACACACGCTCTCTCCCTCTGTCTGTCTGTCTGTCTGTTTCTGTCTGTCTCTCCCTCTCTCCACGTGTTCGCACACAGCTGTGCTTGAAACTCATGAGCAAAATGTTCCTGAAGCAGAAAGTCGTCCTTCTATAAGTATGAGGAGGGGGAAAGATGAGATACATTTTCAGTCACAATACCGCGATGGAGTAAATGTCAAGACTCAAGAAGACAAGGATAACATTTCGCCACGAATCGCTGTGAACACAAATGGAAATATCGAGAAATGATTGTGTGAATACCTCGCACATTTCATGAGTGAATGTGACTGGTCCGATTCACTCAATGACAATTCAAATTCCATTGGTATTCTCATTACCATACTATTGCCGAATGCGCTGAATATGTTGAAACCTATCTCGGTATATTTCTATCACATTAATTCATAAAAATAAAATATACTCTTTTTCATATGAAAATTTATTAAACTTCAGAGACATATAATGTAAAATTTAATAAAAAATATTTGTATACATTTTTATAGATTTACAGTGAAAAATGAAGATTATCGCACAGCTGTGCACGCATTGATCCAAAACTGAATTTGAGCTCGCTTCTAACAGGCGACAAAAGCAAATTTTATATTAAGTTTCCTCACTAAGGCCTTTACATTTAACCAGCGTCACTTCTCAAAATAACACTGAACATGAGAAAATATGTTGCCAGGAAAATCGTTGCCATCTGGTAAAAATCCTACCACGAGTACCACCTGTTGCAGTTTCAATAAACTCAACAATTTAATTAACACTGCTAGAACGCACGCTGCCTACTGGCAAATTGGGTTATCGCGAACGGTCTGAAACGGCATGTCTGGTTTTACCTGTGTGATTTGTTTCAAAATAGTTACAACATGCACAACTATCATGCAGCTTTAAAGATAAAGCAATGCATTTAATATCATCTGAAACGTTCTATTCCCAAACAGACAATATAGCACAGATACAAACACACACACACACACGCACGCGCTCGCACACACAGTGACACATACACATGTACATGCGCGCGCGTGCACACACTAAATTATGTTAAACAAGAAATCATACCCTAAAATTAGACACTGATGTTGTTCCTGCGAATCGCTTTATTTATTTATTTATTTATTTATTTACTTATTTTGGGGTTTATTAATCTTATGAAAGAGCAGCAGGCTTCTACAATGAGTATTTACTGTTCTGTGCTGTGTAGAAGTGAATGAAGCAGTTCCAAAACACGCTTCTGTCTTGCTCTCATTTTCTGGAGAAATGGCCTTTTTTTTTTATTGTTGTTGTTGTTTATCTTTAAAAAGTTTACTTTATATGGCATGGATTCCCTTACAAGTCATCAGGTCTGGCGCCTTAAATCGACACTAATTGGATAAACACTAAACGCTGTTATTTCCAAATATCACTGAAAGCCTATGGAAAAAGAAACAAAATAATGACAAGAAGAAGGACATCTCTCAGTTTTCTAGCATTTTGTTTGCCATGAATACGTCAGGCTTTGGTACAGAATGAAAACCGTGCACATGAGACATTTCAGATTTGAGCAACATACGTTTATACAAAGTCACCGGCATTATTTAAAAAAAGAGTCTTAAAACAACTTTAAAGGCCAAGCGTCCACATCCCCGTCCAACAATACTCTGCTGCTTACAAAATATTTAGATTATCACCGTTCTACGCCAATGTTGTCTTTCCCTTTACGCGAATTGTGGAGCCATTACCACTCAGCAACACCGAAGCTTTCAGGTCCTCCTACACCGTGTTTGCTTAGTCCGGCTGCCATTTAACACGGTCTGTATGAATTATCTGCTGGGGCTGCCTCTCTATTTTACAGTTTCATCCAGCTGGGATTTTTAGGCGGGAATGGGAGAAAGCAGTACGAAAAATACGGATAAATGGGAGAAAAACAAGAGCTGGAATGGAGAGACGTTTGCAAGTGTCTGCACATGAGGAGGGTAGACGGGATATGGCCGAACGCTAGAAAAACAGCTAGGGCAATTGCATGGATGGATGCAGGGATGGATGGAAATGCAGGGATGGATGCAGGGATGGATGGAAATGCAGGGATGGATGCAGGGATGGATGGAAATGCAGGGATGGATGCAGGGATGGATGCAGGGATGGATGGAAATGCAGGGATGGATGCAGGGATGGATGGAAATGCAGGGATGGATGCAGGGATGGATGGAAATGCAGGGATGGATGCAGGGATGGATGCAGGGATGGATGCAGGGATGGATGGAAATGCAGGGATGGATGCAGGGATGGATGCAGGGATGGATGGAAATGCAGGGATGGATGCAGGGATGGATGCAGGGATGGATGCAGGGATGGATGGAAATGCAGGGATGGATGCAGGGATGGATGGAAATACAGGGATGGATGCAGGGATGGATGGAAATGCAGGGATGGATGCAGGGATGGATGGAAATGCAGGGATGGATGGAAATGCAGGGATGGATGCAGGGATGGATGGAAATGCAGGGATGGATGCAGGGATGGATGGAAATGCAGGAATGGATGGAAATGCAGGGATGGATGGAAATGCAGGGATGGATGCAGGGATGGATGGAAATGCAGGGATGGATGCAGGGATGGATGGAAATGCAGGGATGGATGGAAATGCAGGGATGGATGGAAATGCAGGGATGGATGGAAATGCAGGGATGGATGCAGGGATGGATGGAAATGCAGGGATGGATGCAGGGATGGATGGAAATGCAGGGATGGATGCAGGGATGGATGGAAATGCAGGAATGGATGGAAATGCAGGGATGGATGGAAATGCAGGGATGGATGCAGGGATGGATGGAAATGCAGGGATGGATGCAGGGATGGATGGAAATGCAGGGATGGATGGAAATGCAGGGATGGATGGAAATGCAGGGATGGATGGAAATGCAGGGATGGATGCAGGGATGGATGGAAATGCAGGGATGGATGCAGGGATGGATGGAAATGCAGGGATGGATGCAGGGATGGATGAAAATGCAGGGATGGATGCAGGGATGGATGGAAATGCAGGGATGGATGGAAATGCAGGGATGGATGGAAATGCAGGGATGGATGCAGGGATGGATGGAAATGCAGGGATGGATGGAAATGCAGGGATGGATGGAAATGCAGGGATGGATGGAAATGCAGGGATGGATGGAAATGCAGGGATGGATGCAGGGATGGATGGAAATGCAGGGATGGATGCAGGGATGGATGGAAATGCAGGGATGGATGGAAATGCAGGGATGGAAATGCAGGGATGGAAAGGCAGGGATGGATGGAAATGCAGGGATGGATGCAGGGATGGATGGAAATGCAGGGATGGATGCAGGGATGGATGGAAATGCAGGGATGGATGGAAATGCAGGGATGGAAATGCAGGGATGGAAATGCAGGGATGGATGGAAATGCAGGGATGGATGCAGGGATGGATGGAAATGCAGGGATGGATGCAGGGATGGATGGAAATGCAGGGATGGATGCAGGGATGGATGGAAATGCAGGGATGGATGCAGGGATGGATGGAAATGCAGGGATGGATGCAGGGATGGATGGAAATGCAGGGATGGATGCAGGGATGGATGGAAATGCAGGGATGGATGGAAATGCAGGGATGGATGCAGGGATGGATGGAAATGCAGGGATGGATGGAAATGCAGGGATGGATGCAGGGATGGATGGAAATGCAGGGATGGATGGAAATGCAGGGATGGATGCAGGGATGGATGGAAATGCAGGGATGGATGGAAATGCAGGGATGGATGCAGGGATGGAAATGCAGGGATGGATGGAAATGCAGGGATGGATGGAAATGCAGGGATGGATGGAAATGCAGGGATGGATGGAAATGCAGGGATGGATGGATGCAGGGATGGATGGATGCAGGGATGGATGGAAATGCAGGGATGGATGGATGCAGGGATGGATGGAAATGCAGGGATGGATGGAAATGCAGGGATGGATGGAAATGCAGGGATGGATGGACGCAGGGATGCATGGAAATGCAGGGATGGATGGATGCAGGGATGGATGGAAATGCAGGGATGGATGGAAATGCAGGGATGGATGGAAATGCAGGGATGGATGGAAATGCAGGGATGGATGGATGCAGGGATGGATGGAAATGCAGGGATGGATGGAAATGCAGGGATGGATGGAAATGCAGGGATGGATGGATGCAGGGATGGATGGAAATGCAGGGATGGATGGATGCAGGGATGGATGGATGCAGGGATGGATGGATGCAGGGATGGATGGAAATGCAGGGATGGATGGAAATGCAGGGATGGATGGAAATGCAGGGATGGATGGATGCAGGGATGGATGGAAATGCAGGGATGGATGGAAATGCAGGGATGGATGGAAGTGCAGGGATGGATGGATGCAGGGGTGGATGGAAATGCAGGGATGGGTGGAAATGCAGGGATGGATGGAAATGCAGGGATGGATGGAAATGCAGGGATGGATGGAAATGCAGGGATGGATGGAAATGCAGGGATGGATGGAAATGCAGGGATGGATGGAAATGCAGGGATGGATGGAAATGCAGGGATGGATGGAAATGCAGGGATGGATGGAAATGCAGGGATGGATGGAAATGCAGGGATGGATGGAAATGCAGGGATGGATGGATGCAGGGATGGATGGAAAGGCAGGGATGGATGCAGGGATGGATGGAAATGCATGGATGGATTCAGGGATGGATGGAAATGCAGGGATGGATGCAGGGATGGATGGAAATGCAGGGATGGATGCAGGGATGGATGGAAATGCAGGGATGGATGCAGGGATGGATAGAAATGCAGGGATGGATGCAGGGATGGATGGAAATGCAGGGATGGATGGATAGGCAGTCTTCTGACTAACCTACACACTGATACAAACTGACAAATCTACAGACAAGCTGCACAAATAACAGACAGACGGACAGACAGACAGAAAGTAAGACGGACGGACGGACGGATAGATGGACGGCTGGTTGGGCGATTGAGCAGATGAACGGATGGACAGACAGACCAACAGATAGCTAGATAGATAGATAGATAGATAGATAGTTAGATAGATAGATAGATAGATAGATAGATAGATAGATAGATAGATAGATAGATAGATAGATAGATAGATAGATAGATAGATAGAGAGACAGACAGACAGAAAAACAGACAGACAGACAGACAGACAGACAGACAGACAGACAGACAGACAGACAGACAGACAGACAGACAGACAGATAGATAGATAGATAGATAGATAGATAGATAGATAGATAGATAGATAGATAGATAGATAGATAGTAAAACAGACGGACGGACAGACTGAAAGATAGACAAATCATATCCGGACCACCCATATTCAACCCTGTCTCGCCCTAAGACCCCTGTAAGGAAACGGCTAGAGTAAGCCAGCGAGGACAACAGCGTACGGGTGTACGACCACAGCACTCACAGCTATCATCTCCCCCTATTTAAATTGCATCTACCGAGACGACGGCTATCCATATGATTTGATTATGGAAATGCGGGGTCCTGCGCACGGGGACTTCGATGGCAGTTTGATGGGGAAGTGTGTGTTACCGAAGGACATTGGTCTCAGAGAGCCATTTATCCCTGAGTGTGAGGACCAACACCCCACGACTGTTTTTCTTAGGTCCGATCAGGTATGGTCATGGTCTCACGAGGGAAACCCACACTTTCCAATAAAATTAGATCGCTGGTATTTGTCCTCTTTAACCCCCTCTCTCTTGGTATCATTACCACTGTGAGTTATCTGTTTGTATTCCTTTCGTTTGATCTCAGCAGTATGCTGAGACAATGCTTGCAATTTCATCTTTTGTGATTTCAGAAACTGCCCCGTACCGGCTAAGCATTCGTTTATAAAATGTGGTAAGGAGTCTAAATGGAGGCCATGTGCTGTATACTCCATAGAAATCCAAGCGAACAAAACCCTCTTCCGTTTCTTCAAGTTTCTTTCCCAACTATTTCTCACTTTTCCCATATTATCTTTTCCAGATGGTTATTTTTCAAGTCCATACAGACACAGGTTTATGCAGGAAACTTTCTAGCCACACAAAATAATTATTACTCTGTGGCAGTATCGTGTTTTTCCCGACATAATCATAATGATGTGGTTACTTATTTCTAAGTTATCAAATTAGCTGACTCACTTCTGGTCTTTCTTAAGATGACCACAGCTCTCGTTATACCCATTCTGAAAGTCAATGATCAGTCCTATGGCTACGAGAAAAGATCAGGAGATAGAGATAAATGCCAAACTACTGGAAATATAAAAACAAACCATTTGAATTGGGTGCTTTTTCATATGAACCGCTAAGAGCATCTTACAGGAGTGAGTCAGTTAACATTAAGGCAAGCAACGCCTTTCTACATTGCCAGTATTGGTCATTTCTACCCAAAAAGGTATGTCAATGGTCTAACGGCCCTAGCGGACTGTGTTAGCCTCGGTTTTGGTGTGAGATGTAGGTTACGGAGAAAAACAGGACCCCTGGTGAGTCTAAAGCAAGTCTATCTCGCGAGTTCATTCAAACAAAGTTGAAATCTGAGTCAAAATCGACGCAAAACAGATTCCATTCTGTGCTCCACGGCTGTCATGCAGTGTTTCTCGAAATGTGGGCCACAGGCCAGCCCTGTTTTATTACCAATTCTAAGGTGAATTTATTTCTTGATTTTCAAGACATATTACTAGTGCTCTTAAATTGTTGAACATGTCATATTTTAATGTTGCTCCTTGTTTGTAAGGCTATATTATGCTTGTTACGCTGACGGACAGGGCGGTCCCGAATGACATGCAAACGCTATTGGGTGGGTTATGGGTTACCCATCCCAACCCCTTTAATGTTAGAGATACAACGGCCTAAATCCGTGAAGTATACTCTGCTATTCCAGAACGGCAGTAGTGGCAACTGGTCATCACAAAGCAAATATCTATTTCCATGAACGTGAGTTTTGCCCCCAAATGTCACGTACTGACCACATATATCAAAAGATAAACTTTACCCCCAAAGGGGTACAAATAATACGGTTTTACGAATGTATGGAGGTCCACGCGTAATTCTACACTACAATACCAGGTCATAGAAATAATAACAGATGACATTCTGTATCTGCCATAGTAGGTCAGATAACCATCTGTGGGTCCGCATCCTTCCAGCCTGATGTCACTTGACCGATAACTAATTGCGTTAGGCTGGCAGCTGGCCTGGATTGGTAAGCGATCTCTGAGATCAGGGTCGCAACAGGATCACACTACACTAATGATGACATCATGATGCAGGTCTGGGAATCCACCTACCACTACCACCGCATTATGGAATTCATGCCAGCCCGGAAAGTCGATAAGCCACTTCGTCCATGACTGCACAAATAATTATGACCGCACATAGATCACAATCCATGAATAATTCAACTTCACACTGCCAGAAACCTGGCACGGTATTCCACCAATAAATGCCGGGGTTTATTATTTTGGCATAATTTTAGTGTTTTCCCGTGGAAAATCAATGAATTAAACATGAGCTTTGGCTTGCATGCAGACCAATATTCCTATAGATTCGATACTAGAGTCCTGCCGCAGGATGACTGAAAGAATTGGTGATAGCTTGCAAAACAAATTTTGAAAATAGAAATTACATATTTTGAAAATAGAAATTACATATTTTGAAAATAGATCAGTGTTGCTGGTTTTGAAATACATATATAAAGTCAGTAACTTGAAATCAATGTCACTTCCGAATCTCTGTCCTTCTTCACCCCCCTCCCCCCTTCCCCTTTTACAAAACAACAACAACAACAACAACCAAAGCATTTTTTTCCTTTGACTTGAAAGAATCTTCGCCTTACTTCTAGAGGACCGCACTCACTGTATTAAAAAACAACAACAACAACACACCCCGTCATTATATTATAATAATTAAAAAACAACAACACTGTATGACTCCCCGGGAAGAAAAAAAAAAACCCACCAATATCCAATTTTGTTTCTTAAAACTTCAGAAATTAAAAGACACTAAAATTTCAAAAGCGCTCCGAGTTTCTTCAAAACGAGGCAGTATTTAACTTTTTGGAAAGTACGCGGCTGGTCCAGTGTAAATCTATGGGCTGGTCCCGCACTGAGTCAAGTCTTGTTTTGTCCCCGATTTAATGTGAGATGTGGACGTCGCACTTAAACGGGACCTCGCACACTGGTGAGATTAAAATAAGTCTGTGTCACCTTTTCTGACGCGTCATGGGGGACACGGTGGCCTAGAGGCAAGGTACTCGCCTCTCATGCCGAAGGTACCGGGTTGGAATCCCGGTTGGTGCAGGCACGTTGGAATTTGGGGATTTTTTTCACATTTTCCTGCCCCTGATCCTATGGCAGGTAGGATCGAGCAAGTCTGCTCGGGTAAGGACGCAAAATTCGGAAGGTCCGTGTGCACGTTAAAGATACCTTGACAGTTGGAAATCGGAAAAAGCAGGCCCAACAGGCCGCTGCACGGGCAAAATTCTAAAAAAAAAACAACTAATCTCTACCACAACAAGAAAAATAAAAACTGACAAAAGTGAGGTGTAAATGCCAAGGGCAGCAAACCTCCTAAAATAAAGACCTAAGCACATTCCGGGTGCGTCAAAACTGACTTGAGCCAATTGGCGGACAGACAGACTGCGCACTGAATAATAGATTTGACTCAATGCACCGTTAGCCTAAGATTATCCACTGACTCGGTGCAGTGATGTTTTTGATTATTTATGGTCAAAGTCTACGGGTGTTATGAGATGTGAAAAGATGTGAGAACCTCCAAGGCTTACAGCTCTGGGTATGTTTTCGCTCACCTCACGCAGACATCTTGGCACAGCCTCCCAAATGTCGGAGAGTTAACGACCACATTTTATCGTATAACATGTTTACAAATTGTTTTCGTGTGAATAAAGTAATGATGAATAGGTCTCAAGACGCCCAAGTCAATAGTTTATTTGAGTTTTATGCATGAAATGGAAAACATGGCCTGCTACAACATTAGTACTATCTCCATGCCCTGGGACCTTCGTAACCGCAAATTTCTCACAGTGCCATGGTTACCCCATCCTCGCTTTGTTTTCCTTTATTCAGGCACTGAATGTAAGCTCCCCTACCAGTTTATCCGCACCTTCTCCCTTTCACAACACACACTTCTCTTCTTGTTTTTTCTCTCTCTCTCTGATTATACTATAATGATTTATTTTTTTTTCAGTTGTTCCTCCAAATTAACTTCATCCACCCCTTTCTTTCACCACAGGGACTATCATCAGTTATCGAGAAAAGTTGTTCCCCCTCCCCCCCCCCCCTTCTTTTCCATCTAAGATGCGTTATGTACGCGGGCTCCTAAAAAGACAAATTTTAATGTACACATTAATGAAGTTGTTTGCGACTCTGTTCAACAGTGTTGTCATCAGCGTCTGGCCTAGACTGGCCATCAGTATGAATACATGCAGGAAATAAGTCCGCATCTACCCATCTTTAATTCGATCATACATCTTGGATGTACTGTTTTTGACACTGTATTAACATAATATGTATTCAAAAAGAGACCCGTATTTGTCAACAAACACCACAGAACTTTATTTTTGACCGGAGCTGCTTTGTTGACAATAGCTACTTGGGTTCAGACGTCGCCCATGGCAGGGGAAAAGCTCGCAGACTGACTGGACCCTCACAAAACGTCCATTCCAGTTCTATTTCCTCACCATTTGCCCTATTGAATTTCACATTTCCGCGCCCATGCACCAACAATCAGACGCCCTGACTAGATATTTATGTTTATGACAAAACAAATGATGCCTGTCTGAAACAATAACGCGTGCGTTTGCAAATTCATCACTTGGAATTATTCACTACCGATCTCACTGTTTCACTGTCGTAGTAAATGTAGGAGTGGGCGCGCACACTACAAAGATGAATTATATCCCCAAGTGGCTGAAAAATCCATGTGCAGCTTTGTTGGTCCGATTGGGTTGGTTGCCAGCACTGAACAGCGCTACACTTAATGGCATTTACAAAAATCAAGATAATGTCACAGCTAGGACTTGATTTGACAAGGGTCCACCACTATAGGCGGAGTTGCTCAATTCCACGCTGCTCCACGGACCGAAGTGTCTCACGTTTTATATAAGGAAATACAACAGTTACTGTTTCATAAGATTTACGTACATGAAAAAAGTTTGGCAGGCTTATTTCACCCCCTAAAAATGGCGTTAAAAACACGACACTTTATAATCTACATATAATGATGTATATTCCCAATCTCTTAAAATCACAGGAAATATTTTTAGACACTGGACCTGAAAAGTCACTGATTTTGCATTTTAATATATTTCAAAAGTGATATACAATGCCGAAATGCTTAAAATGTGCGCAAAGCCATAAAATAAAATGGGAAGCCTGTAATTTGGACAATTATCCGACCACGCCATGCACAGACGGATAAAGTCATTTATTCTAAATGCCATCAGAATGCTGGTGACAAAATACGTTCATTTCTATATTCATGCATGCGTTTGGAATTCCATTTGCCAAATTTTTTTTTGTAAAGGTTAAGTCTATTCCCTGATAATTTATAAATATGTTCCTGTGCTTTGGAAAAATTAATGCAGCTTCACTGTCTTTAACGGATGAAATAAAACGTGTTTACCGGGTCAAATTATGTATATATATGCCTCACCGGACGCAAAAAAAAAAAAAAAAGGGAAAATCCACCTTAACATGGATAAACAGGCACATTAGAAAAAAAAATCCAGCCTTGCACGGACAAACTACTATATTAGGTAATATAATATCCAGCCAACCTTGCAAGAACAAACTACTATATTAGATAATATCCAGCCAGCCTTGCAAGAACAAACTACTATATTAGATAATATCCAGCCAGCCTTGCAAGAACAAACTACTATATTAGATAATATCCAGCCAGACTTGCAAGAACAAACTACTATATTAGATAATATCCAGCCAGCCTTGCAAGAACAAACTACTATATTAGATAATATCCAGCTAGCCTTGCAAGAACAAACTACTATATTAGATAATATCCAGCCAGAATTGCACGAACAAACTACTATATTAGATGATATAGCCAGCCTTGCACGAACAAACTACTATATTAGATAATATCCAGCCAGCCTTGCAAGAACAAACTACTATATTAGATAATATCCAGCCAGTCTTGCAAGAACAAACTACTATATTAGATAATATCCAGCCAGCCTTGCAAGAACAAACTACTATATTAGATGATATCCCGCCAGCCTTGCAAGAACAAACTACTATATTAGATAATATCCAGCCAGCCTTGCAAGAATTAAACTACTATATTAGATAATATCCTACCTTGCAAAAGAACAAACTACTATATTAGATAATATCCAGCCAGCCTTGCAAGAACAAACTACTATATTAGATAATATCCAGCCAGCCTTGCAAGAATTAAACTCCTATATTAGGTAATATCCTACCTTGCAAAAGAACAAACTACTATATTAGATAATATCCAACCAGCCTTGCAAGAAACAAACTACTATATTAGATAATATCCTGCCTTGAAAAGAACAAACTACTATATTAGATAATATCCTGCCTTGAAAGAACAAACTACTATATTAGATAATATCCAGCCAACCTTGCAAGAACAAACTACTGTATTAGATAACATCCAGCCTTGCAAAGAACAAACTACTATAATCCATTAGATAATATCCAGCCAGCCTTGCAAGAACAAACTACTATATTAGATAAAATCCAGCCAGCCTTGCAAGAACAAACTACTATATTAGATAAAATCCAGCCAGCCTTGCAAGAACAGACTACTATATTAGATAAAATCCAGCCAGCCTTGCAAGAACAAACTACTATATTAAATAATATCCAGCCAGCCTTGCAAGAACAAACTACTACATTAGATAATATCCAGCCAGCCTTGCAAGAACAAACTACTACATTAGATAATATCCAGCTAGCCTTGCAAGAACAAACTACTACATTAGATAATATCCAGCCAGCCTTGCAAGAACAAACTACTACATTAGATAATATCCAGCCAACCTTGCAAGAACAAACTGCTATATTAGATAATATCCAGCCAGCCTTGCAAGAACAAACTACTATATTAGATAATATCCAGCCAACCTTGCAAGAACAAACTACTACATTAGATAATATCCAGCCTTGCAGGGACAGACTAGTACATTAGAAAACTTCAATATCCAGCCTTAAATTGCAGGAACGAACCGGTACATTCGAAAAAAAAAGAATCCAAGCTTGCAAGGACAAAGTCACACAAAGTCTTGCAGAAGAAGAGAACAAAAATAGACCTGCAAATGACAAACTACAGCATAATTTGATATAATCCAATAAGACATACCTTCACACCCTCTCCTTCGTAAAACAGCATCAGACAATTAAACAAGCAACTAAACTGGTACATTGTACTTGCACTACAGCCTTGACTGTTTCTGTACGTCCCTATAGCAATCATATAATTTACACAGCCACAACGGTAGAGCGGCGTTCCCACAATGGTGTCTAACTTTAACTCAGTTCCAATTGTTTTCAAGCAAGCACTTAGTGAGACAAGATCTTAATAATAATAATAATAATAATACACAGCATTTACACAGCGCTTTATCCCATTAAGAACCAGGCTCTAAGCGCACTAAGACAAGATCTTTGTATGACGTGCTCTCAAAAACACTCAAATCAAAACATTTCTGTGTCACTTGCAGAATCAGTTATTTCATATCCCGAATCTTAGGCTTGTGGGGCACTGAGTCAAGTCAGATATGCGACTGTTTCGACTCATCGGTGCGCCAGGTCTCCTTTCTCCGCCGGCTAACTCAGGACAGACTTGATGCGCTGGAACTAGTGAGTCAGACATGGTTCAATCTGGCTGGTCCTACTTAACTCAACTATGTACATCTCACACTAGAACTTAGTCAAAATAGACTGAACCCACGAATATCTTGTACTGCTCTTCGGCAACTTCTTTGCCATCTCTGGTTATAATGAGCGGTAATGAAGCACCCAAGAATTATTTTTTGGTCCAGCTGATTTAAAGGAAATGGTGACCTGTTAATAACACATAATTAACCACACCAATGTTGTTCATTGGTTAAGAATGTCTTTATCTTGGTTTTGAATAATATTTTAAAAAAAAAACAACTCCACAATATGATGTTATTCCCTTGTTAATACTGGCACTTACTCCAGCGTTTATTTGCGCCCCCCCCCCCACCCCCAATGAATAAAAAAGAAAATCCGAGACAGCACATAAAAAAAAGTTTCACTCAATAAGGAATCCGGAATTTTCCAAAACAGGCTTAAGTAATTCCCCCTGGCAACCTGAGAATAAAATCTTGTTTTATCCCCTATTATCCCACTGTGTCCGCTTCGTATAAACAGTCAAAACCATTTACTAATAACTTCAAAGTTATTCCGAACCAGGATTTCTGTTTCCACACAATGTAACAAACACCTTTGTGTGTGTGTGTGTGGTAATCTCTCTCTCATTCTGTCTTCTCTCCCCCCCCCCCCCCCCAAAAAATGGGGTGGCGCGGGAGGGAAGGAGACGAGAGAAGACTTTGATTGGATAGTCTGAGTACTGCTTTTGGAGCCCAATGAGCGGTCAAACACTGCTAATTAGGCTGTTGAGACATAGCCTACTGGTATCATTATTTATTTATACCGATGGCAGCATTGATAACGATGATGAAAGTGCTGAATCCAAAAATGTCTATTTATAATCCATTCTGGCAGCAGAGCCCAAACCTAACGATGCGTGTGGGCATCTAATCTATCCCCCGTAAAAAACATGTCTATCAATCTCGTTCACAAAGCCCCGGGGCACGCTGAAATGCCCTGTCCTGGGCCAACACTATATTAGGGAGCTTACCTCACTCTCCTTTGATGGCGGGTCACTCATCATTACCAGGGTATAAAATGAATAATGTATTACACCCAGGGATTTCTTTACCACAGCCGCGCAGTGTTCCCTCCTATCATTTCATGGAAAATTCGGTCATTTCCGATGTCAAACAGCTTAATGATTGCCGACTGTGGACACAAATTGATGTATCCACGTGTTTGCATTATGATACATGCTTGTGTGACCCTTTCAGCTTTAGTTTACCACCAAAAGCTGGTCGTTTTTCACACAAAGAGTACATCCCTCTATGAACCGACACGTCCTGCAGGAATCTGTAATGGGTACCCCTATTCGTTCTGAGCACAAAGATTACACCCCAAGGGCCGGAATGTGGACAACACTGACATAAATAGGGGATCTTGAGTTTGAGTTTAACGGCGCGCTGGCATGATAACAGCCACCCTGCGCCTTTCACGGTTTGTTCCTTCTCTTACTTAGGCTTAGATTTCAGTTTTCAAATTCTTATCAATAGGATCAAGTAAAAGTGAAATAAAAAATCGAACTGTCACATAAGCGGAGGACAAAAGATAAACTGGTTCACTTCATATTCTTATGTGTGTCAAACTCGTCACAATTATAATAGTCTTACCGTCCAACGGTCATAACTTAGGAAGACTGCTAGGAAGTATATGACATGCAGAAAGCCGGGTATTTCGTACATCAAATGTCTGTGAACTAAGCACAGAATAATGAATTATTTGAACTGAATTGTGAGCCGCTCACAGCGGTTTTTAGGTTTGAATGACTTAACATAAAATGAAGCTGGAATAACTTCTCAGGCCTGGGTGGATATCAAAGCGATGCCATTATGAAGGCAATCACCAGCAAAACATGCATAAAATTAATCTGAAGGTTGTGCATTTTCTTTCTTTATTAAGGAGTGGAGAAAGACGCGTGGCAACGTCGCAAAATTTCTCTCTTAAAAATCTATTCATCTGTTAGTGGGAGATGTTGCAAAGGCCTCAGTCTGGATAATCTGCCCTACCGCCGATACAAAACGCATCGAATTTGGCCAAAAGTGGTTATAAATACTAAATCGGCCAGCGACAGTCCATATTTCACTAGAATAAAATCAAGTAACAGCAGATAGACGGTAGAACACCATTTAGATTTTGAACTGCATGATATCAGAGTACAAGAAAGTTACACAGCAAAAACGTGGACATTTATAGCAATTCATGAGTTACAACTCAAAAGGAGTCATGGATGATTATACTGTCGCATCGATACTTAATACTTTATTCAAAGACGATTATTTTGCACTCCAGCTCTACGTGGGCGTTTTGTATTATCGACTAAAATACTTTCTGTCTCTCATATTCCCTCTTTCATCTTGTCGAATGGTGGAAAGACACGCTGTTTCCAAACAGAGTAGAAATAGATTTAGCCACTCAATGAAGTCACTAAACTTATTTCAATATTCACAGAAAGAGACGTCAGATGTATAGATCTATATATAAACACGACAAATTAAATTCCACTGATCCTAAATAAGTAAAATCACCCGGCTTTTAACCTCTTAGGTTATTTTTGGCAAAAATCTATGCTTGTCAATCAGAGAGCTTTTCTCATACATCCTTTTTTCCGCCCGCGATTCGCGTTAAAAAATTCCGACATGGTGTAATTGCTTTCGTCAAACACGGTAAATTGACCCTTGGCTTTTCCCCCTCCTCCCGATCTCTTTCTTGTCGGTCCCTAGAGAATACACTGAAATTGATTAACTCTTCTCTTCCTTTCCCTGCAGTCTGTCTGTCTGTCTTCTTTTTTCTTTTTTTTCTTTTTTTTTTTTGGTCTCTCGTGAAAATCTGACATCCCAAAAAGAGGCTATGGTTAAGTAGGAGATCAGTTTCACCAATAAGCCCTAGAAAATCGTGCTGAGTAACTTTCTATTTTCTCAATTCCTCTCCCGCATCCCCCCCCCCCCCAGCCTCTCTCCTTGTCCCTGTATTTTACGAATGGGATAAAAGTATCATTAAAATACCCTTTTCTCCTGTCACTGTTAAGCAGTATTTTTTCTTCTTTATATAAAACACATCGTATTACAGTGTGGGGAAAGGGATATCTTCGAGGAATAAACGCGCCTGATGGACACACAACCTATTCTAAATGAAATCTGGTGAGTCCCCCTTTGCCCCTATGCGCTTTTCAACTGAGAACTCAACATTTTGGCTGTTATGGGGTTTTCTTCTGCACAGCAATGTGACGCCATATGAAACTAATCGGCAACGGTGAACACAAGTTTTCTTTGGATTTCTATGTGTACTGTTTATTACACACCGCATGCATACGGCACTGCACCCGAAGGGCGTCTGTTTGCATCTGTGCACCACGAGTCAGTCAGTGCGACCCATGGAAGTCCACACGCCACAGTCAGCCATTCAAAATCAATCTTTGCTTAAGTTCTACATCCAACAAACAGCAGTAAGGACACTGCCATCCTCCTTCCCCACAGTCTAAAGATCTCAATTCAATAATTTATCATGTCACTACTGGATAACCAGTTCACGACCTCCACAACACCTGTCCCTACAGTTTCTTCTCATGTCCAGCAAAACCATCACGAACACTAAATACAGTCTCTGCTTTCCCCTAGCTCTGTTAGCAAAATTTAAATATTTATCACAAGGCATATTTATGAAGCCCGTGTCACAAGGGTACAGTTTGCATCTTTCATTGTTGAAAACTCGCAGAAGCATTTTCTGTATTGGGTTTTGAGAGGGTCAGTTAGTTCAAGCAAACACTACATTGAAATACGAACTAAGCTGATGTTCAATTCTTTTAACCATGCCAGGATGACAAAGGCGTCGCCCAATCACTGGTCGCATAGAAACGACACATTTAACAATCTACATCATGAAATGGTAGAAAGAAACGGTCCCAAGTGGAGAGGTTTTTAAATATCGTAGAGATCGACTATATTATTATTTTCTCGGCGCTAAATGTTTGCTGCCACAGTCTCTGCTGCCAATTTTTCTGAACATAAACTCTTGTTTTCCTTTCTTGCGACCCATCTGATATTATCAGTGCTGTCATGCCCGCCCCATCCGTGTTGCCAGCCAACGCAATGGCGTTAACGCTCTTTTGTTCTTATGAGTCATTAACACCAACATTAAAATACAGGTTTGGCAAATTTAGGACTCTTAAAATATGTAGTTTCTACACCAAGAAATACAAATACATGTTAGAAGTAATCAGAAAAGAATGAAATTGGGCATGGTCAGTGCGTCACCACTTGCACTTTGAGAAGCATTGGTCTTAAAGACATAGAAACTAACCATACGCCTGTTTACGTTTGAGGGATAAGCCAGACCAAGGTGTGGTCGTCGCGGTGTGGGCAGTAAGTTAGTGTTTTAGTGTGATGCATAATAATCAGGCGACCAGCCACCAGTTTGGCTTATCCCTGAGGGTGAGTTCAATAAAACAAAAATAAATACTGCCTAAAGTACCTCAACCCTGTGTTCTGGGACTCCTCGTTCGGGTCACTTTCATTACATCTCCCTATCAATTTGCTTTCCTCTAAAGTTTTCCACGTGTCCAATTTCAGTTATCATAGCCACTGATCTCAATGTCGTGAAAATCCATGCTCTCTCTTCATTGTCAAGACAATGGGATAACAAAACACGCGAGAAGAGCATCCAACACTAAATCCATCTCTTATACCATTATCACTCACTTGGATCAGTAACCCTCAGCAATGTATTCAACCTGACAGTGACATACCGCTCAGTCTCAATTTTGAGCACACACAACAAAGAAATACTATTCCAAAAACAGCAACAACAACAACAACAAAACAAAGCATCCACATGATTCTTCTATTGCCATAAAACGCTCGACATCAGATATGACTCCGATTACCCTTGAAGATCGCTCCCAATAATATATCGCATTTCTGCTCAACATGCAGTTTTTCTAGTTTTGTACCAAAGAAAGTGCTGACTGGTAGTAGACCTACTGAACTGCCCCAGTATGGGGCCGTTCAAATACATTATTACACCTCAGAGGGGGGGGGGGTCTTTGGCTCCTGTAAGAAAAGTGTAATGAGGGGGGGGGGGGGGTCACCCAAGTGTAATATTACACTTTTTGCTCCCTAGGAGGTAAAAAGGTTGGGTAGCTGAGAGAAAAAAAAATATTTGTCATTTATTTTTTAAACTATTTTTATCTTAATGAAGAATAAAATCTTAAATACAGAATATATATTTTTATTCAGTGTATAATTTTTGGCTCAACCTTTGGCTTTTTTTTTTTTTACTAAACCTGGCAATCCAGTCCAACTTTCACCAGTGTTGCCATTGTTTACATTGGTAGCCTAGCAATCAAAATGGCTTCCTCAAAGAACCAGTACAATGAACTTTGTCAGCTGTACAGGCAGTTATATCCTGATAAAAAAGGTAACATTGTGTATTAAAGAATGTAATACCTTAGAGGCATTCAAAGGGCATATCAAAACGCACCTATTTAGGAAATATTTTCATTAGCATCATGTCCTTGCCAGGTATATATGATGAGTGTATGATTACAAGATGTCTTGACTGTTAATTAAGATGTATGTGATATGTGTAATTGTGTTTCTGTATTATGTAAATATGTCAACGATATGTACAGCGCCTTGGGGTCACTTGGTGGGGAAAGGCGCTATATATAAGAAATCTATATTATTATTATTATCTATTGATCACCCAATTATTTTTTAAAATTTTCCTATTATGTGCCCATATTCACAGTTGACTTCACTTATAGTGGATTTGCGATATCTCAACATGCATTTTTGTGACAACTGTATTCTTGTCACTATTAATTAAGATTGTTTTTTGACTGTATGTGTCCACCACATTACAGATGATTTTTTCACTGCTGAGTTTTTGTGATATTTGTTTCCAATAAAACGTTAATACATGCTGTATTACATACTGTTCACTGTTATAGACTTATACTAGTGAACCTAAAAAAAAATAGTACCGAGTATGTAAAATTGTAATAATACAGAATGGGGGGGGGGGGGGGGTCTTTGGCTTCTGTAAGAAAAGTGTAATAAGGGGGGGGGGTCAAAAAGTCCCCAAAATGGTGTAATAATGTATTTGAACAGCCCCTATGGAGAAAGACCGTATTCGTCAATCTAGGTCAAATTCACTTTTTAACATCATTTCACGGAGTGAAATATGCACTGTTTTTCCATTGGATTATATTATTTTTGCACGACTAGGACTTTTCTTTCGTTCATTATAAACCAAATATCGAACAAAGATGAAGCGAGACGCAACGCAAAGCAATTTTTTTGGGGGGCGCCTTCTGCAATAATTATTTAATTTGGTCTTTGGTCTTTTTCCACACCACAGGTATGTAATATGATTTTCTTTCTTTCTATGTCGTACATCAGAATTTAGCTGACAATTACTATTTTATTAGGTCTCCTTGTCAGTAAAATATACGGGAATAAAAATACGAGAAATGGATCCCGTGTATGTTGACAGAAACTGCAGTCAAGATTAATACAAACCACATCTGGTCACTCTATAGTTAACTGTCTAATACTCAATCCTCACACCCTCTATCAACTATTGTTATAATTATGTACTTCAATCTTCTCCCTCATGTTTCCCACCTTAAATCCACCATCATCACCTGCAGCACCACCATCCACAGCTACAACAACACAACCATCATCAACAGCAGCAAGTATAACGACAACAACAATAACAGCCAGGACAGCAGCATGACAAAAAAATCAACGATTGCAACACCAATTGTAAAAGTAGTACCATCGACTATAGCGGCTACAACAATGACAGCAGCAAATTAACACTAACAACAACAACAACAGCAATAACAACAAGAACAACAGCAGCATCATTAAGAGCAGCAAAACAAAAACTAACAACGACAACAGGGAAACCACAACCACCACCACCACCACCTCTAGCAGCTACAACAACAACAACAATACTCCATAAGAACCCTGCCACATACCACACACCCACGACGCCAACATCCACCATCATCCATCCCCCTCACCCCTCTCCCACTCACACTATCGAACACGTCAAACTACACCCACATCATTCTCCACCACAAAACCAACAGCCATACATTCTCCCCAACTCCCCCACTCTCGTAAATCAAACAACGCAATGGGCACTTACCTTGTTCTGAAAAGAAAATCGTTGCTGAAATGACTGAAAAACAAGAAGATGGAAAAAACAGCGATAAAATAAAATTGATGAAGAAATAGTGTGATGAGTGGATCAACATGAGAAGATATATTGTGGTTTTAAATATCATATTTCTAGTGCCCTGCGCCGGGCCTCCTGCGAGAGCTGTCTGATCAATGACATACTGGATTAGAATTGATCCTTTCATGTCTATACATTACTTGAAGCAGGTGTAACAGAGATCTGAGGGTTGATGAGGGGAGCTGGAGGAAGACGGCGTTCGGAGGCAGAGGGGACAGCAGAATGAGGGAGTTTGAGTAGGTATGTTGTAGGAAGGGATGAGGACGGGGGGAGGGAAAGGGGATGAGGAGGTTGGGGGTTAGGATAAAGAAAAAGGGAGGGAATCGGGATGGGGGGTTTTAGAGGGGCTTGAAGGGGCTGGAGGTTAGAGCAATGGGAGTGAGTGGAGGGGTTAATAGGGTGGGAGTTAGAGGAGGGCGGGGAAAGAGGAGGAGGAAGTAAGAAGAGGAAGGCGTGTCAGAAGGTGATTGTCAGAGCAGGGGGGGGGGGAATAGTGAGGGGGGGGGGGAATTAGAGTAGAAGGTAGGCAGTCGGGATACGGAGCTGACAGAGAGTGAGAGAAAAGAGGTGAAGAAACGATTGACAGATGATCGGCAGTGCCAAAGAAAGAAGAGGCATCAACTTGCACATGTGTGATGATAAATCAAGTAATGGCAGGCTGGCTAAGATAAGATAAGATAAGATAAGATAAGATAAATTTTATTCGTCCTTGTACAAGGAAATTTGTTTTGATCATTGAATACATAACAATACAGTTACAGAAGCAGAAAGTATGATACATAGCGCGCACACACACATATATACACACACACTGATAAATTAACTAAATTAACAAAATTAACAGTGCACACAATATGCTTCCCTAACTAAAACACATTGACCTGACACGCAGGACATAATTCAACTGTGTACAGATTACGATCAAGATGACATTATTGTAACATCCTAGTTGATGATGGAACAAACGATTTAAAGTAGCGCTCAGTTTTAGTTTTCTTTGACAACAGCCTTAAACTTCTTACAGATCTTATATATTCCTTGTTCAGGGGATGTTGGGGGTCATTTATAATAATATTAGCTTTTTTAATACAAGCACCAGTGTACAGCTCATCGAAATATGGCAGATCACAGATACAAATTTTGGATGCTTTTTTAATTAAATTATTAATCTTATTTTTATCTTTTTGTAAGATGTTTCCTCCCCAACAGACAACTCCATACATCAAAACGCTCTGAATAGCCATGGTGTAAAATATTTTCAGAATGCTTTTGCTAACTTTTAAAAAGCGGAGCTTTCTGAGGAAATACATGCGCTGGTTGGCTTTCTTGTATACATATGTTACATGCGCATGCCAGTTAAGCAATGAATCAATAGGAGGAAGAAATGAAACACAAATGAAGACCGCTGCTTTGACGGCAAAACAATTGGGTATAGACAAGGGAAGAAAGACAAACTGTCACAAGGTAATAGGCAAACACATATCAAACAAACACCGCAGAGACAGCTATAGGAGAGAAAGAGAGAGAGAGAAAGAGAGAGAGAGAGAGAGAGAGAGAGAAGGAGGAGGAGGAGGAGGAGTGATAGAGAAAGACAGACAGACAGAGAACGAAGGGCACAGACAGACAAAGAGACCTAGGGACAGAGACAGACAGAGAGAATGCGGGGCAGAGACGCAGAGAAAGAGAGACAAAGACAGAGAAAGAGACAGAGAGAGAGAGACAGACAGACAGCTAGAAAAACAGACACAGAGAGATCAAGAGAGAGGTGGGGGGGGGGAGAGAGAGAGAGAGAGAGAGAGAGAGAGAGAGAGAGAGAGAGAGAGAGAGAGAAAGAGAGAGAGAGAGAAGAGGAGGAGATGAAAGAGAAAGAAAGCTCATATTATTATTCCTATTTGTTTTTTTTAAAGGGGGTGGGCGAGGGGGACAACCCCGAAGATGCAGAACAGACACGGCGACAAGACATTTTATTTACATTGCTACACATTATAACTAACCTACAAAGAGAACGGGTTGGACGGAGAGAGCTATTCAACAATACAGATGTCTTGGAATGGGATCGTTACAAATCAAGTTGAAGCTCAGTAGTGCCATAATAGTAAAGTGTTACGTGGTATGACAAATTTTCATTCATTAACACTGACATGGCTGCAAAGGCCTCCAAACATGATTTTCACCTTTTGAATTCTGATGCTAGGAAAGCCGTAGCTTTTGAGATCCCGTTCATAAAAAGATCCATTTACTTCAAGTACAATTAATAATATTATATATGTGCAAATTCATGACATCCATCTGTGATTCCAAACGTTACTCAGGGACAGCCAAACCGTTGCCTTTCAGCTAATGAGCTCACAGCAATGCTGCGTTAGTAATGAAGGGGTCAATAGCTCAAATGTCTTGAACGGCACCAAACTGTACAATAAAGACTTCTCTCTCTCTCCCTCTCTCTCTCTCTCCCTCTCTCTTTCTCTCTCTCTCCCCTAACACGCACAACTATTCCTGCCCGAGGGAAACACTGGCAACGACAGCTTTTCTAATCAAAAGCCTGCGGCAGCAAACAGCACACGCAAAGTACACACGGATTCATTTTTTTTCTTTTTTAATTCCATATGTGCGAAATCACACACGAATAGAAGCACGAACGCGCACACCAACCGAACAACATGAAAGAGATTGGGTTCTGAAATCATTAAGCTCTGCAAGGCCAGATCAGATTTCCAGACTTTTTTTTTTCCCCCGATTTAAAAAGAAAAAGAAGTCACCGCAACATTGCATCATGTCAGATCATCAAATTAAGAGAAAAGATGCTGCACGGAACGTCCGTGAGAGAGAAGCCAAACCGCGATGCTGATGAGGGATAAAGGCTCTGCTAGTCCGGAAAGAATGACATTGTGAACGAGAGAAGGGACACAGGGAAGAACGAATCAAACTTGAGACGAATGGAGAAAGGAGTGAGTGAGTGCGTGACGGGCGCTATGGACAAAATAAATAGGTACTGGAGGACAGCGGGTAGGGAGGAAAGCGTGTAAGGATGACGGGATGGTGGAAGACATGACGGAGGTATAGACAATCGAAGGTGAAGATGCATAGCAAAAAAAAAGAAGAAACAAACACACACACACACAGATAAAGAGACAGACAGACAGAGACAGTAAAAGACACCCCCCATATACACACCCTCAAGAGGAAAGAGAGAGGGAGAGAGAGAGAGAGCTCATCATTCATTTTGTAACAGGGGACATGACTCACTCTTTCTGGGACAAAGACCAACCACTGACTTAACAATAAGGTTTCGATTCCACTGACGTTCTGATACTGTCATAGTAAACCCCATTCGTATGCAGTGCAGATGTTAGGTAGACATTATACAGTTGGGGGAACAGCGGACATTTCGGGGATGCAGCCGTAACCTGGTGATAAAATAGTTCTAAAACAATAGTTGCTGCCAGCATCCCTAAAGTTAGGCTGTGTCCCAAATGTCTGGTAACTTGTCGCATTTGAATGCAGGTCTGGTTATCTATCATTACTATCTATCATTACCAGTGTGTTGCTGGAGAGAAATGACACAGACTGATTGTTTTTCTCTAACGAAGTTCATGATGATATATCGTAACTTCTCTGTTAATGCTTATTATCTATATATGACTTTTTTTTTTACCGGAGATTTGGACAGTATTTCAAGTCACAACATTACTTGATGTACGGAATACTTGATGTCTTTCCTGTATACATCTGCGAATTCCGGAGGCAAAATGATAGAAAATACCAACAGAAACAGCCTTATAGAATAATAATTTTACCCTTGATGCCTCTGAATGATTTGGATCTGAAAATCGAAGGCGTTTCTTCTCTCGTGGTGGAAAAAAAAAAAAAACAACTCCTAATCATCTTGTATGCTTTACTCAGAAAATCAAGAATATCTTGAAAACAAGAACAGGCGTATAAAACCGAAGTTATGTCTTTCATATGCTTCAAGGGCAGCTTTGCGCTGGACACACAATTTCTGTCGTTTCCCGAAGAAAGAAAAGCGATAGGAATTAAGAACTTAACTCGGGCCGTTATGTTTAGGGTTGTGGAGCGAGGAGCAATGGGAAAATCAATCTGTGTAATGTTGTCATTTGGTGCAATGACAGGGCTGAAGGGACGCTCTGGACTGCTCTTAGTGTACAATCACGGCCGGCCGAAGCACGATATTTAACGCACTTTTCTGCCATTCTCGGACAATTCCCAGGGATATGAATAGCTAGCTGGCCATTAAGAGAACCGGAGGAGTGTTCAGGTTCAAAGAGAGAAATCTGGCTATGGCTACAATGAAAGTTTGTCCGCCCCGCCCCCTGCACAATCGGCCATCCATTTTCTCTATTTCTGATTTAAAAACTTGACAATCTGGCCATATTGTCTGAGGGACCTGCGCATGGCAACGACTAGAAAACGACAGGGTGCTCAAGATTTATTTACAAGCAATCTCGTATACCGCCTTTCCTTAATGAGCAGTGAATGCGTACAAACACGGCTATATTACAGAACCATATCCGTGTTTAGCTCTTTCTTTTAGCAGGTTCGCTGCGCTTGGCATTTACATCTCGCTTTTCTTCTTTTTATTAGCCTTGTTCTTGTTTCTGTGTGTGTGTTTGTGGTAGGGATTAGTGGGGTGGGTGTTTTTTTCTTCAGAATTTTTGCCCGGGCAGCGGCCTTGTTCGGGCTGCTCTTTCCGACTTTCAACTGCCAAGCTATTTTTAACGTGCGCAACGTGCACACCGGCCCTCCGAGTTTTTCAATCTTCTCAGAGAAGACTAGGTGTTCGATCGGGGACAGGAATTTTTTCCCCTGAAAAAAAAATTCCAACATGCCTGCACCGACCGGAGATAGAATCCGGTACCTCCGGTATAAGAGGCGAGCACCTTGCTTCTAGACCACCGTGCCCTGAACAACTGCCGTTACTTTTGACACAATATCAGCCATGCCAATCCTGCCACGCCGCATTGTTTCTGACTGATATCTTTTACTGCTTGTCGCGAATGCAGGTGTTTGGAGTACAGTGGGTGGGTGATAATACCTCACGTGGACGGAGGTGTGTACTAATAAACATATTGGGCAGGGAGGCGCTGTCTAAAGATCGGGGAATCCCCTAATCTCAAGGACAGCGTGCACTACCTTTCGTAACGGTACAATTCTCAAAGAGACACTAAAAATCTTTGAGAGGAGCAGAGGAAAACAACGATAATACTATGGATTATTCCCTCGTTACAGGATTTCCGTCTCACCTTTTCATTTTTATCCTGGTTGTTTTTCTATGTCATGTAAAATATATGGACGGATAGTCAAGCTTATTATCTCCAGAGGAAATTCTGGGATTTTGACACACAAAGATTTATCTCCGCCCCCAATAGACCAGCAGCTCCGACACTGGTCACGTCTTCATTTTCTCCCAGCGGCCGGTTAAGTGATATGATAGACAAATGGGTTTATGCTCCAGTGTCGGAGAGCCTGAGCAGTCTTATAAAGTTGTACCCATCTCGGATCAATAGTGTAAACAGTGTTTAGAGCGCGCTAGTCTCTCAAGTTTGCAGAACAAATCCCGGCTTGTCCAACAATCAGAGTCAGGTAATCCCAGGCTTTCAAAATCGATGATGATTACCATTACAGACACATTCGTGTCTTACGGGCTTCTTACAGCCCTCTCTCTCTCTCTCTGCCTTGATGTAACGCTGCATGTCCAATTCATGTCGATAGAGCTTGATGTAGATGTTCGCTTCCTCATCGATCATGAATTATCTCTTGTTGATCTTTTGGGGGGGGGGGGGGGGGGTTCTATTTCCTTTTCTTTTGTTTCGTTCCCGGAAGATGTTATTTAGGTCGATCGGCTGTTTATTCTGCCGTTTATTGTTCACCTCGTCCTCTCTCCTTCTATCCTCTGTTTCATTGATTTATTGACTGGTAAAACATCGGTCTTGACGCTGCCGGCCACACATACCACGCCCAAGTGTGTTCAGTTAATGACACCCCCCCCCCCCCGTCTCATTAGCGCTATTTCGTTTATAATCTGACCATAACGTCAACCCTACACTCCTTGTATGCCATTTTATATTTCGGTATATGTACTTCAAAGAGTCTCTTCAGCTTTCAGCCATTTCATGCACATTAATATCGCCTTTCAATCGATTACAATGGTCTCCTGTGGTCTCCTCTCCAGCCTACCTGACTGTTTCCTTGATACACGTAGGACCTCTCCAGCCTCATCCTAAATGACTGTTTCCTTGATACACGTAGGACCTCTCCAGCCTCATCCTACCTGTCTGTTTCCTTGATACACGTAGGACCTCTCCAGCCTCATCCTACCTGACTGTTTCCTTGATACACGTAGGACCTCTCCAGCCTCATCCTACCTGACTGTTTCCTTGATACACGTAGGACCTCTCCAGCCTCATCCTACCTGACGGTTTCGTTGATACACGTAGGACCTCTCCAGCCTCATCCTACCTGTTTCCTTGATATACGTAGGACCTCTCTTGCCAAATACTTGTTCAGAATGCTAAATCTTTCTGAAGAACTAAATTTTTGGGCAACCTGATAGAATAATAGTTTTGTTTTGCACTGATCCATTTTCTAAATTGAACACAATTTACCTGGACCTATTACACAAAGGATGCATAACTTCAGAGCTATTTGTTGTTTAAATTCTGTTTAGGCGCATAAATGATTTCTTGACAATCAGCCATATCAAACTTCTTTTGCATGTTAAAAAAAATGGTAATTACTTCCGCCCACTTACAGATGGAACTCTTAGCATTTCAAATTTAATTAATAAAGTGATTACGATTAATGATCTCCGTGTGCGGGCTATGGTGGCAGTGGGCCGAAAAGAACCACTGCATTTACGTGGGAGACAATATAATTATGTGGTCAACAACCATACGTCCGAAAATTTCGCGGCTGGGAAGGAGGTAAATAATTATGGAGACGCCAGAAGGAAGGGTGGGAGGAAAGGAGGGAGGGAGGGAGAGAGAGAAAGAGAGAGAGAGAGAGAGAGAGAGAGAGAGAGAGAGAGAGAGAGAGAGAGAGAGAGAGAGAGAGAGAGAGAGAAAGAGAGAGAGAGAGGAGAGAGAGAGAAAGAGATAGAGAGAGAGAGTCTGGTGATTGTAGCTTTCATACAATAAGTCTTCTTTTTGTCTCGGGATGGAACGTCCGTCATCTTTCTTCATTGTGTATGTGGACACGTGTCTGTCTGCCCGTCCGTCTGTCTGTTAGGCCTAGTCCCTCTGTCTGTCTCTCTCTCTCCCTCCCTCCCTCTCCCTCTCTCTCTCTCTCTCTCTCTCTCTCGCTCGATCGACAGATTTCCCGTCTCAATTAAAAAAACCAAAACCAAACTACCAAACAGCTTGGGAGGTATTGTGATATATACTGAATAAGGCGAGACATACAGATGCATGATTTCTCCATGCACTCTTGTATTGATTCAGAGATTGCATGAGCAAAGCCGACTCACGGATCAGCACCTGTGCCGGCCAAACTGAGAGATGGGGATATCAACTGCATTCAATGGGCGCCAGTGTGTAAAACCATACGGTAATTCAGCACTACAGACCTCGCGCACCTGTCTTCCACGGGCTGACTAAACCTAGCGATATTTTCAAGATTATCTTTAGTTGTTTCTCTTTTAAATGGATTTTCCCAGACGGGAATAATATCAAAAAGCTGGCATTATAATAGTTTTGTTTATGACCAGAAGATGAAAGATCAACCCTGTTAGCGTTAACGCCTGCTAACGGCCATTGTCATATTCGGCCTAAAGTCAAAGATAAAACATTTTTAAAAATGAAGGAAAAAAAAAAGATGATGAGGCCAAGGAATGGTGATAAAAATACCTATCTGTACATTTTTCACTTACAAACACGGGTACCTGACCGTGACTGTGTCTAGATCGCCTGGCTCACAAAGAGTACTAGGGACGTCCTGTGGGTGGCCCAAGTGATGTTGGAAAGGTGGACTTACGTTTGGGGACGGAAATGGTCTGGTACCACGGAAGTCAGCCCCAACATTGACTGCTAACACACCGCTAATAGTAATCTTAGAGAGAGACAGAGAGAGAGAGGGAGGGAGGGAGAGAGAGAGCGAGTGAGTGAGAGAGAGAGAGAGAGAGAGAGAGAGAGAGAGAGAGAGAGAGAGAGAGAGACACAGAGAGAGAGACACAGAGAGAGAGATACAGACAGACACAGACAGACAGACTGACAGACAGACAGAGGGGGTCGGGGCGGGGAAGAAGAGTTAATGTTGCATTTTGTTTCAAAAGGAGTGAGAGAGAGAGAGAAAAAAAAGGAGGGGATGGGGACGGAAGAAAAAGATGGAGCCAGAAAGAAAGAGAGAGAGGGAGATAAACCGAGGCGAGTGTTGTGGGGGGGGGGGGGGACGCAGCAATGTCCAGTCGCTGAGCTGTACATCAATTTCATCTTTTTTTTTTTCCTTTTATTACTTTTAAACACACTGGGCACCAATTAAAGACAGTCTATTAATATCAGTTAGATAATAGACCGACAATGTCGACAATATGTGAAAAAACAACATTTCAACAACAACAACTAAGCATCCAGCAACGTTTATTGTCACGAGAGATAAGGAGTCCGAAATAGTTATACTGAAGCTCCTAGCTCTGGGTTAAGTCCAGTTTGTCCCGGTTTTGTGGACTAAATAATAGTTCGTCCATCAGGTATGATGATGACCTTAACAACACCAGAGGAATAAAGAACAGAAATTGTTGAGAATTTCAACACATGGACAATAAAGAGAACTAAAGGACACAGAGGACAGAATGGAAAGACTGTTCTTTCATGACTTATGGCTTCTCATGTGACTGATAAGTTCTATTTTTGCCCTGCAGACCCTTCCGCATAAATGACAAGAGTGCTCCGTTGGTTCAGTACCACTGGGCCTTTTCTTGCGCCGTTCTCTTTTTTTGATAGCCTGCTGGACTCTGTCAGCTTCCCATGCTTTGCTGCCTCTGGTAAGGGCTGCCCTCCAATTTGCACGATCAAGCGAGAGCTTTTCCCACTCACTCACATCAATGGCAAAGGCCTTCAGTGATTGCTTGAGAGTGTCTTTGTAACGTCTCTTTGGGGCCCCAACATTCCTCGTTCCATTGGAGAGCTCAGAGAAGAAGAGTTGCTTAGGGAGTCTGGAGTCGGGCATTCTGACAACATGTCCTGCCCAACGTAGCTGAATTTTTTTCAGGTGGCAGAAGATGCTCAATTCCTTGGCACGATTGAGGACCCCAGTGTCTGGAATTTTATCCTGCCATTTGATCCTTAGGATCTTTCTAAGGCAGGCCAGATGAAAGTGATTTAGCTTTCTGGCATGCGATTGGTACACTGTCCAGGTTTCAGCCCCATAGAGTAGGGTGGGAAGGACCACAGCATTGTACACTTTCAGCTTAGTGTCTGTGCGAATGCCGGCAACATCCCATACTCTCTTTCGAAGCCTGCCAAATGCAGAGCTGGCTTTGCTGATTCTTGAGAGAATTTCAGTATCAACACGAGCCGCGGAAGACAGTGTACTGCCAAGATAGGTGAAGTTCTCCGACACCTTCAGAAGACTGTCATGGACTTTGATATTTGGGGTCACAGGATACTTGTCGTCTGGAGTAGGCTGATGGAGCACTTCCGTCTTCTTTGTGCTTATTGTGAGGCCAAAGTTGTCACAGGCACTAGAGAACTTATCAACACAGTTTTGCATGCTATCCTCATCGTGTGCCAGAAGTGCACAATCATCAGCAAATAGTAGGTCACAGACTTGAGTACTTTTGGTTTTGGTTTTTGCCTGAAGTCTCCTGAGGTTGAATAGACTGCCATCAGTTCGGTACTTGATGCTTACCCCTTGATGAGGAGAGCTAAAGGCTTCTTGTAGCATTGCAGAGAATATGATGCTGAACAGAGTTGGGGCTAAGACACAACCCTGTTTTACCCCATTTGTGACAGCAAAGGGCTCTGAAACACTGCCGTTGCTTTTGACTGCAGCTTGCATGCCATCATGAAACTGGCGCACTATTGTGATGAATTCGGGTGGACACCCAAACTTCGCCAAGATTTTCCAGAGGCCTTCACGACACTGTGTCAAATGCTTTTGTGAGGTCAACAAATGTGATATACAGGGCTTTATTTTGTTCCATGCATTTTTCCTGAATCTGTCTGGCAGCAAATATCATATCCGCCGTTCCCCTCTCTTTACGAAAGCCACATTGGCTCTCAGGAAGCAAGTCATTTGACGAGAGGTGATCAAGAAGGCGATTCAGAAGCATTCTTGCCAATATTTTGCCAGCAATTGAAAGTAGAGAGATTCCCCGATGGTTGTCACAGACTTGGCTGTCTCCTTTGTTTTTGTACAGATGGATGATTGAAGCATCTTTGAAGTCCTGTGGCAGCTTCCCTGCTTTCAACATATGATTGAACAACTCGGTCAACCTTTCAATAAGCTTTTCTCCACCGAAGGCATACACCTCAGCAGGAATTGAATCCACGCCTGGTGATTTGTTAAAGGACATCTGATTTGTGGCAGTTCGGGTCTCATTTGCTGTGAATGGCTTGGCAAGAGCTGCATTAATAGGAGTCTGAGGGAGGCGGTCAATGGACTCAGTATTTATATTTGATGGCCGATTTAGCACACCTCCGAAATGTTCTGCCCAACGCTGAATTATGGCATTCAATTCAACAATGCCTGTTGAACCATCTGACGCAAGATGTGGCGTAGTGCCAGAGCGGGATGGTCCAAACACAGCTCGGAGGCTCTCAAAGAACTTTCTAGTGAATATGTGGACTAAATATGTGGACTAAATAGAGAACGGGATTTCACGTACTAGTGAGGCTGAAGCAAGTCTGTCTCGCCAGTTGATTGACAGGAAGCTCCACGCCTGAGTCAAAACCGACGCAAAAACAGACCCGGAGCAGTGCATGCTGCAAGCTTAAGGGGTGAAACAGACAGGCCTGGGGCAGGCACCAGAACCGTGGCTCCCCGCCTATACATTTTGATTCGCACCAGCACAATAGACACTGCCAGCTGCATCTCGATGGGCCACGGTGTGGGCAGTGCCTACTGTGTTAGTGTGAAGCAAAATTCATGGGGGGGGGGGGGTGTTAACCACTGGTCCGGCGCCTACGCTAGCCTAGTCTGTCTCACCATCAAGACCAGGGTCACCTTCTCATCGAGGGCCGCCCAAGATGAATTTAAAAAAAACAACAGCAAATACAACTGGGTTTTTAAGAAAGTGAGTCACGATCTTTGCTCGGGGCCGTGTAAATAACTTAAGTGTTCTTATTCTGTAATTGTCGTGCGTGTTCAAGTGTGTGAATGCCTGCGGCCAATCTACATTGTGGCAGGTTTTTGGTTGGGAAAGTTGAGACTTGTACCGACCACATCAAATAAAGACAATAAGGGATAAAGGCACTGTAAAAGATACAAACATGTGACTAAAACATAGATTGACATGGATGACATGACAGTGTTGAGAATTCTTGGCTTTGTGTAGGGGCAAACAATGAGAATGACTGAATGACTGAAATGAAAAGTAAATGAATGAACGAATCACACTGAATGAATGAATGAATGAATGAATGAATGAATGAATGAATGAATGAATGAATGAATGAATGAAACTGAATTTCGTTTATGAATGAATTGAATGAATGAATGAATAAAATAAAATGAACTAACGAAAATGAAATTGGTTTATGAATGAATGAATGAAACTGAAATTCGTTTATGAATGAATGAATGAATTAATGAAATTCGTTCATGAATAAATGAATGAATGGATGAATGAATGAGTGGAATGAATGAATGAATGAATGAAGATACTTACTTTACCACACTGTTTACATTTCCCCTCCTGCCGCCGCCGATGTACCCAATGATGTCGCATAAAGGTTTGCTGGAAGGCAAGAAGAGAAGGTGGATTTAAAAAATCAGTATGTGACCAAACCCGCTAAGACACAAGTAGAATAAGTTAACTCGAAAACTTGAAACAACATCCATGGGATATTTTTAGAATCATCCTAAAGTTTAGCCGGTCGAATGTCTCCCATCACCGTCACAACGGGATCCGGAAAATCCAATTGAGAATTATTTATAGTGTCTTCTTTGTACTTTCCTTATGGGTCAGTCTGTCCCTTGTGTTTAAATGGTGGCACTGTCTTTGTCTTACGAACCTACGACGTGGTGCTCGCCACCTCCACCATGATGACAGTTTCAGGCTGTCTGGATGTCTATGTATTCCAGTTGTGTACTCGTGGTTTGTGTTAACCTATACCACGAGACCATACCAGTAGAAACTCACTGACAACGCCGTATTGATAATGCCCATCGTGTCAGCCAAAGAAATGCTGGCTGTACAAAGCTGACGTGCTCTGCTAAACCCGGGGAGTTCTGATCTCTATTACAAATCTGATGTATTCTACAATAACACGACCAAATTTCTACAGCAAACTAGCGTAATTCTCTTCTGTGAATAATCAGTATTTGTGACACTAACGATAACTATAGTCTAGTGTATTCTTAGAGTTTATAGAAAATATTTCTGTTACAGGTTGCTATTAGAGATATATAGTTTTCACCCATCCATCTTTCCATCCATCTGGCCGTTCTCTGATCCGTCCGTCCATCCTTCCATCCATCCATCTATTTCTTTGTCTATCCATTAATTTATCTGTTTTATTTATTTATTTTCTATTTTATTTATTTATTTATTTATTTACTTATTTATCCTCTCCGTCTGTCGTGCTGCAATCTTCTTCTTTACAAAGACAAACCTGGTGATCCAAAACGGTTTCAATGGGGATGATTTTACTGATCTTGTCAGAGCCAAGGGAAGCAATTAGGACTGCTCCTCAATGCACTCATTAAAAACTCAGCCCCGATCTGAACTACACTTTAAACTGCCAGCCCTTCGATCTCCTTGAAAAATCCCCGGTGCTAATTAAATCCAGCTCCGGCCCCTGGTTGAAAAATCGAGAGCCAGGTCTATAATTTCTAGATTTTGCACCCGGAAACGGGTTGTTAATATGCAGCACACAGGTGCTTGGTGGCTTCCAAACTGTGCTGGGAGAGGTTAAATATGAATAGATTTTAAAATAAAATTATGTAAGGGAAAGAGAGATGAGGGGGTGGCTCTATATGTCTTGATCCTCACAGAGAAATACGATGCTCTTTTGGGATTCACACAAGTCTGCAATAAGTTTCAGGCTATTTCTTGGGTATTTCGTGTAACCATGGGGGAGTTCAATGAGACAGGAAATGAACATCTAAAAAATCACACCAAAGATTTCTTTTGATCAAATCCACTCCTTAGGTTCAAAAAGAGGTGCGCTATACGTCCAGATAAAAACGTGCATGGGCCACAGATTAAAGTTAAGGTTTTAAACTCGTTCCACTTAATCACACCTTTACAAACGGGTGTACTGCACTTGCGAACCTACAATCTGCAAACGCCACCGCAACATTACACTTGCGAACCTAAAAACTTCAAAGGGTACCCAACATTGCACTTGCGAGCCTTTCCGATATCGGGGCAAATATCGGATTTTGCTCGAATATGGGGGCACTGTTCGATTACGAATATTTCCCCCCCCCCCCCCCCCGCGGCAAAAAAGACACAATTCGTGTATCGTTACACACGTGAATACATTGTGCAAGATAATTTGGTCATTCTGATTTTCATACGTACAACTGGTGCTGGTGCTAACTGAAAATCCGAGGCTAAATAAACCACTATACCCCCTCATACTCACAACTACGTCACATTGCGACTGTGAGGACTGCAACTCAACACGATGAATATACAGATAGTTGAAACAAGTAAAGGCAAGCCAGCTATTCAACTGGAAGGACACCTGTACAGACAAATGAAGGAGAACAAAACTTCAAGAACTTAGCGCTGCACTAGAAAAAATTGCAATGCGAGAGTGACAACAGAACTGGAACAACCAATATCCTTCATGGGATGACTGTTCATGACCACGACGTAGATCTCGCTTCTTCCCAAGCAAAGCAATTCAGACACGTTTGCAAGAGAAAAGCAGAAGATGATTTGACAGAGAGGCCCCAAAAAATTTCATCAGAGAGGTTCAGCATACACCAACAGACTGCTTGACACAGATGGACATGAGCAACACCCGCATGGCCATGTGGAGACAGAGGAGAAAAAGCCAACCAAAGCTACCTGTGACACGACTGGAGGCTCTGGAAGCGCTGTCGTCAATGACTACCAAGCAGGACACATGTGTAAAGACTGACCTACATAATCAGATAGCCTGCATCTACAGTCCACGGGCATTGGAAGTATCGAAGGGCATCCAGGACATCTTCGGCGATGGGACATTCAAGAGCAGTCCCAAACACTTCTTTCAGATCTACACAATCATTACCCACGTACATGGACACTACATGCCCGTAGCTTTTTTCCTTCTTCCGGGGAGGTCTACTGAGATCTTTTGCACCATGTTCAATCTTCTCAACACCATCTACCAAGAAGTCAATGGAGAGAACCTTGATAGCAAAACCCTGCATCTTGACTCTGAGAAAGCGACCCACAAGGCAGCAACGGAGACGTTTCCAGGAATGACGGTGAAAGGCTGCCTATTCCACCATAAACAGAACTGATGGCGGAAGATCCAGGAGTTGGGACTGTCTGGTGAATACAAATCTCAAGATTCAGAAATAAGCCAGTTCCTGAAGCTCACTTTTGGACTGCCCTTTTTTTTTTTATTTGGACTTTTATGAAAGCTTCGCATTTGACATCTTGTGTCACGAGTGGAGTGAGTGCAATTAAGGGGATTGCTACAGAGCGGGTGTAGAATAAGAAGAGCTCACGACAGACGGATAGGAAAAGACGTGAAAGGGGAAGAGTAAAAATAACTCATGCAGACAAGTGGGAAAAGCGTGCGTGTATGAGTGGTGTGGAAGTCTGAATGAGGCGAAAGCGCTGGATTACTATCACTGCAAGTTAGAAGGTCCGACGGATCGGACCTGTGAATAAGAGCCCATCGGGCGGACATAAAGGGAAGCAGTCGAGAAGACTAGTGAGAGTCTTTCCAGTTATGACTGGTATGTAGAACGTTGATTGATTATTATGATTGATGTATTATATTATATTCGTCTATTACCATGATGTGAATAAGTATATGTGAGGAACGTGGAAGTCCTTGATATTGGATATAGCAATGTGCGTCACGAGCGATAGATGAAAGTGAGTTCATGGATTTGTAGCGCGAGTGAGTAGTGTGTACTCCGATGGAGGTGTGTTACCGTAAGATGTGTGGTGAGTGAAAGGTGAACTAGTGTGTGTACGTTTCATGGGTTGTAAGGAGAGGTGGAGTGAATAGAAATGGTAGGGTATTATACCAATGTAATGTTATTCTTGTAGGTGTCGGGGACGGGCCGCAGAGCCACCTCGATGAGCACAGGGGATAGGCCAGCATAGGGCCGGAGGCCACACATAGGCCAGAAGTGAGGCTGTCAGTGCAGGACAGTAGAGGCACATAAAGTCGTGGCAGTCAGGCCACGGACAGGGACGTAGATATGAGAGTGAATGAGATACTATATTGTTGCCATGTTGATAGGCTAGTGAACTGATACTATGTTGTTGCCGTGTTGATGGCTATGGAAATAATAATGTGTTATTGCCCTGCTGAGGTGCGAGGGGAATGCTAAGGTGTATGACAATAGGAAGGGGATATTGAGAGACTGCGGTGCCAGTAAATTATTAATGTGCGATTAAGACCCTGAGGGGAGAGGCTGAGGCCGAAGTGCCTTTAGGAGTAACTACCGGATTGTGGATCCGAGGGAGAGTGTGTGTGAGAATAAGGCCGTTGTACGGCAGTTGATTTCAATAATATAATGTACGTAATTGCGCTATTATATGTATAATTATGTTTAATAAATGTGTGAGTCTGATGGATTGTTCTGTTAAGTGTTAACTTGTTTGTTCGTGATTGTTGTCCTGTCATAAACTATTACATCTCCCAGTCTGGGATTTGTGACATTGGGGGCTCGTCCATTGTGACTCGTCCATTTTCGTAATATTTAGTTGTAGTTAGTTAGTAGGTATTTGTGCTGTCTTGTTCGTTGGATGAATGGACATTTCATGATATGATTTATGTATATTGATGAATATGTATTGATACATGTATTGCTATGAATAGGTATTAATGTGTATTTAAACTTTCCAGAGTGTGTGCGTGCAGCCTGAGGAGACAAGCAGCCAGAGCTCCGATTAAAGGGAGGAGTTTTACTCAAAATTTCAAAAGTTAAGTGAAAGTCAAAATTTTTGTGCCCTGGATTTTGGGCTGTTCCTTTAATCTGTCTTTTTCCCTGTTTTTGCTGTTTTTGTTGTCGTTATTGATTATACGGGCGGTGGCGCGGGTTTGCTGTGGTGAGCGTAGTTTATCCTCTTCGGGAGGTGGGCTAAATTTGGAACTTCGTTCATCACAGCGAACAGTTCTATAGGGACCTGTATTTTTGTTTAGATTGTAGCGTTCTATCTTCCTCGTTGTTTTAGGAAGACGTTTCTCTTGTCCCTCTTCTACCTTTCTGTAGATACGTTCTTTTTTTTCAGACTCTGTTCTTGTTTGTACCGTGTAGTGTAATCGGCGTAGTAGGTTGCATTTTTTTCCCATTATATAGTTTTTTTTTGTAGAAGCTTTGTCCTAGTCTGGTTCGTTGTCCTTGACGTACTTGTGGTCCTTCTACTGTATTTCTTCATTCTTGTCGTTTCTTTTTTCCTTTATAATTAGTAGTGCTATACATTTTATAGATATAGAATTAGTTGTGCTGTAAAGGTAAATTTCTGAATTGTATTTGTGACAACTGGGTATTGTTATATCTGGTGTGATCTCAGGTCTCTGGTCGTATCGTTAGTGATCATACCGGCAGGTTAGCCGTTTTTTTTAATACATACCATAACCATAAATCTGTGAAATGGCGGAACTCCAACAACTAATGAAGTTGGGTAAGGAACTTGGCCTGGAGGGAGAGGAGCTACGCGGCTGGATTAAAGAACAGCAGGCGGATTTGCGCGATGAGCGTGCTAAGGATAGAGAGCGAGAAAAAGAGGCTAAGGCTCAGGAGGAGGAAAGAGAGGCTAAGGATAAGGAACAGGAAAGGGAGGATAAGCAACAGGAAAGAGAGTTTAAGTTAAAGGAGTTAGAAGCTCAGCGACAGGAGAGACAGGATAGGGAGCAGGAAAGGGAGATAAGGTTAAAGGAGATAGAGGCGCAAGTGAAAATCGCCGAGTTGGAAATCAAAAAGAATGCGCCAACAGAAACAGTTGAGCGGCAGGTACACAATAAAGGTGGTGTTAGTATTAAGCTCCCTACGTTCGACGACCGGAAGGACGACATAGACGCCTTCCTTTACAGGTTCGAACTGAACGCACAATTGCAATGGGGGGAAAATAAGGAATTATGGGCCACGTACCTGGCGTCGCTATTGCAGGGGGAGCGTTAACCTACTTTAAAGAGCTACAGCGCGAAGACGTGCAAGATTACGATAAGCTGAAGGCTTTGCTGCTTCGCCGATTTGCGCGTACCGAGGAATATTTCCGGGAGCAGTTTAGGCGAGCACGCGCAGACACCAGGGAGGACTTTGCTGCCTTCGTCGCGAGACTAACTGAGTATTTCGCGAACTGAGTAGACTTGGCGCATGTGGGCACGGATTTCGCTAAACTGAAAGACCTAATGATCCGTGACCAGCTGTACGCGTCGTGCCACAAAGATCTGGTGGCTTTCCTGAAAGAGAACGAACCCGCGACGGTGCAGGAGGCGTCTAAGTTGGCGGAGGCATACCGTACGGCACATCCGTCCAAACCAGTCGCCAGGGCGTACGTCCAAGATGCTGGGTACGTCGCCGTTGTCGAGGGGTCGCCGGCAGGACTTAGGGACAGGTCGCGTCAGCGTGGTGCCTATAGTGGGCAAGCCCAGGGGCAGCGTAGGGGCTATCACCAATCACCGGCATATGGATCCGGTAAGTTTGACCGAGCAGGAGGGCTAGGTCGCGGTAATGGCCGGGGGCGAGTTGTGACCTTTGCCGATGACCGACGGCATAGGGACTCTAGTTCCGGTCGCGAGGGGTCACGGGGACCCAGGCCTAGGGCAGCACAGGGAGCGGAGTGTTGGACTTGCGGACGCGCGGGTCACTTTTCCCGCGAGTGTAGGGCCGCGAAGTGTTGGAACTGCGGAAGAGCAGATCACATCAGCGTGAACTGCCCTGCAGGTAGGATAGCGGCGAACGTGGACAGTAGCTCCAGTCCATGCTCCCCAAATAAATTTCATCATGCGGCTGCGTGTGTTACATCGGACAACGGAGGCGGACAGTATTCTAAGTGTCCCAGTTGTGAGAAGTTATTATCTTCCGGTGTTTTACCTTGTGGGAGAAAGATCCCCGTCATAAATTCATGTCATACAGGAGGTGGTCTTAGGGTTTATCCGGGGTTTGTTGGGGACGAACCGGTCTCGGTTTTACGAGATACAGGATCTACCGTTGTGGGAGTGCATAGGGACTGCATTCAGGATTCACAGCTTACAGGTGAGACTGTCCCGTGCATCCAATTTTCGGGGGCCATTGAGAAATTACCCATGGCAAGAATAGTGATAGATACACCTTTCCTTAGCGGGGAAGTCGAAGCAGTCGTTGGTTGTTTTCCAGGCGCCCAGCTCATCATTGGGAATGTATCACGGGTGGTTTCCCCTTCCGATGAGAACGTGCAAGCATGGTCGCAATCAAAAGGTATTGACTTTTGCGCCGCGGTCGAAACACGTCGACGGGTAGCGGATAAAGATAAGATTAGACCTTTGGCGACGCCAGCGGTCAACCTAGATATCACGCCAGAGCGCTTGGCGAGATTACAAAGGGAGGACCCATCATTAAACCCATGTTTTGGGGAAGCGCGAACCGAGAAAACGAGGAGATATAAGAACGGGTCGTCCTCCTTTATTGTTCAGGCGGGCATTCTGTTCCGTAAGTACGTAACGGTGTCCTCCATTTTAAAGCAGGTCGTTGTGCCAGCGTTGCTGATCGCAACAGTATTGCATTTGGCACATGATGTCCCATTAGCGGGCCATATGGGGATAGCTAGAACCAAAGAAAGGGTTCTTAAAAATTTTTACTGGCCATCGATCCACAGAGATGTGCAGGTCTATTGTAAGACGTGCAGTGCGTGCCAAAAGACGACGCATAAAGGTCGTACACCCCAGGCTCCTCTTCAGAAGATCCCCACGGTCTCGGAACCGTTTAAAAAGGTCTCGATAGACCTTGTTGGCCCCATTCACCCAGCGACCGATAGGGGGAATCGATTTTTCTTAACGGTCATATGTAATGCTACGAGATGGCCAGAGGCGGTTCCTCTGCGGACCATAACGTCTGAGGCAGTCGCGGAAGCGTTGTTTGCAATTTTCGCTAGGGTAGGAATACCAGAGCAAATTCTGTCTGATAGGGGCGCGCAATTTACGTCGCAGATGATGAAGGAATTGTTCCGCTTATTCAGTATACAACCCATCACTACCACCCCTTATCATCCGCAGGCTAATGGCATGTGCGAGAGATTGAACTCGACGTTAAAGTCGATGCTGCGTAAGGTAGCTGCTGATCGCCCTAAAGATTGGGATAGATATATCCCTGCAGTGTTATTCGCGTACAGAGAGGTACGGCAGGAGTCAACGGGATTCTCGCCGTTCGAAATGATGTACGGTCGTAGTCCTAGGGGCCCAACTGATGTTCTTCGGGACATGATGACGTCGCCATCATCGGGAGACGATGAGCAGATTTCGGTGTTTCAGTACCTTGTTGATTTAAGAGAAAGACTATCTTCAGCGCGCACTATAGCAGAAGAAGCTTCTGGTATCGCTTCGAAAAGAGCAAAAGACTATAAAGATAGAGGTTCCAAACTGAGAATTTTTAAGCCAGGAGACAAGGTCCTACTGTTGTTACCTACGGACCATAATAAGTTATTGATGACATGGAAAGGCCCTTATGTTATTGAGCGAGTTGTTTCAAAGGTAGATTACGCTATCCACATTGATGGAGCGAGTAAGGTTTTCCATGTTAATATGCTACAGAGATTTTATGAGAGACCACAGTATCTGTGTGCACAGACAAGACCAGAGGAGACTGTCTTCTCTATTGCTTGTACGGGGGTCGTAGACCAGTTGGACTGTGACGTAAGCGACACCGAGGCGCAGGAAGAGTTACAAATTCAATTGCCGGAGTTAACTGCGACACAAGGTTACAGGGACGTAAAAATTAACCCTGACCTTACGAGTTCAAGGAGTAGGGAACTTGAGACCCTGTTAGCGTCATTTCCGGATGTTGTTACGGATTTGCCGGGTCGCACTACGGTGATCCAGCACCAAATAAAGTTAACTTCGGATAAGCCAGTATTTCTTAGACCGTATCCGTTGCCGTTTTCTTCGAGAGATAGAGTCATAAAGGAAGTTGAGTCAATGTTGAAGTTAGATGTGATAGAACCATCAACATCGCCGTATTCATCACCCATCGTCCTCGTGAAAAAACTTGATGGATCGGTGCGGTTCTGTATTGATTTTCGAAGATTGAACACTATTACGGTAGGCGATAGGGAGCCTATCCCGTTTCAGGAGGAATTAATAGCTTCATTGGCCGGGTCCACGTGGTTTTCCAAGATAGATTTAACGAAAGGTTATTGGGAAATCCCGCTTACTGAGGAGTCTAAACAATACACGGCGTTCCAAACGCCCATTGGATTATTCCAATTTAAGGTCATGCCATTTGGGTTGGTAAACGCGCCAGCGACGTTTGCACGATTAATGAGATTAGTGTTGAAGGACATACCTAATGTCGTGTCATTCTTTGACGATATAGCATGCCATACGTCGACATGGTCTGATCATATTCAGACACTAACAGTAATTTTTAAACGATTACGTCATTTTGGGTTAACTGCTAAACCCGCAAAGATGGATTTGGCATGTCCAGAGATAATATTCTTAGGACATATCGTGGGTAGAGATGTTCAGAGACCTGAAGAAACAAAAATTGACAAGTTAGTAGGGTTGCAAATCCCTAAAACAAAGAAACAAGTCAGAAGCTTAGTGGGAATTTTAAATTATTACAGAAAGTTCATTCCAAATTTTTCCTCCTTGTCATCTTCTCTTACTGACCTTACTAAGAAGGGACAACCCGATAAGGTCCAGTGGACGTCTGAATGTCAGACATCATTTGATAATTTGGTGACAGCATTATCATCGTCACCCATTCTGATATTACCCGATTTTCGATCTAATTTTATCCTCAGAACGGATACGTCGGACTCTGGTGTCGGCGCTTGTCTTCTACAGGAGAAGAACGAATGTCTCCATCCTGTATGTTATGTCAGTAGGAAGTTATTGCAGAGAGAAAGAAAGTATTCTGTGATAGAGCGTGAGTGTCTTGCCATTGTCTGGTCCGTCCAGAAACTAGGACGTTATCTCATGGGACGAGAATTTTGTATCCAGACAGACCACAAGCCACTGACATTTTTGTCGAAGAATCGTTCGTCCAGCCCACGCTTGTCTAGATGGGCATTGGCTTTGCAGCCGTATACCTTCGTTATTCAACCAATTCCAGGAACCAGCAATCATATCGCCGACTACCTTAGTCGGGCCTAGGGGAAGATTTCAGGAGCTTATACATCGGAGGACAGGAACATTGACAGGATCTGTGTGAATGAGTCGACTTTAAAATATTGACATTATAAATATGATATGAAGAATGGTTGATAGGTTGAGTGGTTTTTGATTCTGTATTAGATATTGTGTTTAGTTAGCTATTTATGATGTGACACATATATGCATATTGCAGGGCATATTGATCATATATTTTTCCCTGATTTCGCTATTGTATATACTAGGGGAACTGCTAGGTCATTTTTTTTAGTGTAGGTATTGCTCACGCTCACTCGTTGACAGTCATCTTGATGCGATTTGAAATTAATTGCATTAATTTTTTTGGGGTGGGGGATGATGTCACGAGTGGAGTGAGTGCAATTAAGGGGATTGCTACAGAGCGGGTGTAGAATAAGAAGAGCTCACGACAGACGGATAGGAAAAGACGTGAAAGGGGAAGAGTAAAAATAACTCATGCAGACAAGTGGGAAAAGCGTGCGTGTATGAGTGGTGTGGAAGTCTGAATGAGGCGAAAGCGCTGGATTACTATCACTGCAAGTTAGAAGGTCCGACGGATCGGACCTGTGAATAAGAGCCCATCGGGCGGACATAAAGGGAAGCAGTCGAGAAGACTAGTGAGAGTCTTTCCAGTTATGACTGGTATGTAGAACGTTGATTGATTATTATGATTGATGTATTATATTATATTCGTCTATTACCATGATGTGAATAAGTATATGTGAGGAATGTGGAAGTCCTTGATATTGGATATAGCAATGTGCGCCACGAGCGATAGATGAAAGTGAGTTCATGGATTTGTAGCGCGAGTGAGTAGTGTGTACTCCGATGGAGGTGTGTTACCGTAAGATGTGTGGTGAGTGAAAGGTGAACTAGTGTGTGTACGTTTCATGGGTTGTAAGGAGAGGTGGAGTGAATAGAAATGGTAGGGTATTATACCAATGTAATGTTATTCTTGTAGGTGTCGGGGACGGGCCGCAGAGCCACCTCGATGAGCACAGGGGATAGGCCAGCATAGGGCCGGAGGCCACACATAGGCCAGAAGTGAGGCTGTCAGTGCAGGACAGTAGAGGCACATAAAGTCGTGGCAGTCAGGCCACGGACAGGGACGTAGATATGAGAGTGAATGAGATACTATATTGTTGCCATGTTGATAGGCTAGTGAACTGATACTATGTTGTTGCCGTGTTGATGGCTATGGAAATAATAATGTGTTATTGCCCTGCTGAGGTGCGAGGGGAATGCTAAGGTGTATGACAATAGGAAGGGGATATTGAGAGACTGCGGTGCCAGTAAATTATTAATGTGCGATTAAGACCCTGAGGGGAGAGGCTGAGGCCGAAGTGCCTTTAGGAGTAACTACCGGATTGTGGATCCGAGGGAGAGTGTGTGTGAGAATAAGGCCGTTGTACGGCAGTTGATTTCAATAATATAATGTACGTAATTGCGCTATTATATGTATAATTATGTTTAATAAATGTGTGAGTCTGATGGATTGTTCTGTTAAGTGTTAACTTGTTTGTTCGTGATTGTTGTCCTGTCATAAACTATTACATCTCCCAGTCTGGGATTTGTGACATCTTGCTCCAGGCCCCTATTGACGAAAGGATAGACAGGTATCTGACATACCTGACGGAGACCTACATCTGCAGCAATTCTACATTCCCACCAACTTTGTGGGCCAGCACTGATGTCACCAGTAAGAGTACAAGAAATGGGTGTGAAGCATTCCACCGAAAGCTGAATGGCCCTTTTTACACCAGTCATCCGCCTGTTTTTGAGCTGTTCAACCGCCTACAAGAAGTCCTATTTGAAAACCATTTCAAGATACTCGAGGGACGCCCAATTCCACTGCGTGAAAGAAAGAAGCAGGTATGGCTTGCAGCAGCAATTAGCCAATACAAGGACGGAGCCCTTGAAAAAGACAAGTTCCTGAAGAAAATATGCTTTGCGTCATTGCCGAACATTGGCTTGTAAATAGCTCCGGAACAAGAAGAGTCTACCATGTAAATAGTGTACATAGTTTTATCCAGTACTGTGAACAATAAAATTAAACACAAACATTCCTAATGCGGCCTCATACCTGTATCAGACAGTCCCAAGCCTGTAAACACAGAGGGGGAATGCAATACGATTGAAGAAGTGGAGAGTGTCATGATTCAGATGTTGTTAAAACTCACGCAGAGAGTGAGTTGTTGTTGTTTACCAGGGCCATGAGAAATTGGCTGGTGGCCTTGAACGGCCCTCGCGAATTATAGTTGGTGAGTAAATAAATGTAAAGTTAAACTGTTAGATTCACGCTTGTCGGTTTTAATGTTCGTGATTAATAAGTAATGGAGTAGGGGTGAAACAAGGTGGGGCTAGTTGACATTGTTAATTATGACTAGACCAGTTTTGCACGTTAACTGGCTGGTAGAATAGTGCAGACGTATTACTACAATTAAAATGGTGGGAGGTTTCGACCTATGAGATAGCTGAACTAATTGGGCCAGCGGACTAGCACGCTGGGTAGTTAGATAGTATAAGACATCGTGTAACGTTCAGATTTAGGGAATACAGACGAGCAGAAGCATCGTGTCGTGAAGTATCTCCGGTTGACCAGTACCTGAACTGTGTGCTTTGAAGACAAGAAGTCCTTGCTAACGGACTGACTGAGCTCTAGAAAGAAAGGTCTGAGTGGGCTGACCTTTGAAAGCCCACGCTGCGCTATATTGATGTTCGCGCCTACCAGTAGGCGTGAGCAATGGTAATATATCTTATTTATTCAAGCATAATAGAGATCGGAGATAGAGAGAGAACTACAGCCTCATAGGAAGACTAAGGAAACCCCAGCTGGCACTCGACCACGAGTGTCCTGTATCATAGATCTATTGCCATAGTATGATTGGAATAATATAGCACATTGTTGGTGAATTGAATAGTGATTGTGCATAAAATAGTCTTTTGGCAACTGCTTAAATTACCTACAAGCCGAAGAGTGCTTCTGTAGGCTTTGAACGTACTGGGCTCTCCTAACATTTAAGCCCATATGATTTATGGAGAGTTTGCCTGGCGACTGGCCAGTGGCGACTCAACTGTCACTTTAAATTGATATCTAGTTTCGTATAATATACCTATTTGCTATTGATTGCAGTACCTCCATAGTTACATGAATATCATTGGTTAAGTTATTAATTAGAGTTTTTTTTGGTTTGAATATATACCCCTATTGTCTTTTGTTTTGTTATTAATATTTATGTAAACTATGGCCTGACCGGCCTGACATATATACGCTCTAGTTATTTAATACTTTTCTTGTGTGGTTGTGTCCGAGTGTGAGTTAGCTGCCTCTCGTGCAGTCGTAACATCCCCAAGACCCTAACTCTGCTCGTGACAGAGAGCCATCATCATCAACCATGGTATGTTCGGTTTTCATTATCTTATGCATTATGAGTACGAGTACAACTCGATTACAAATCGTTAGGTTCGCATATGCAATGCTTTAATTTTTGTTGAACCACCATAGGTTCGCAAGTGTAATGTTTAAATTTGCTCTAAATTGAATACGTTCGCAACTGTGATGTTTTGAAAAATAAGGTTCGCAAGTGTAATGCTCCCTTACAAACGGACGGTGTGGCTGCTAATGTATTTCATTCTGCTCTCTCGTTAAGAAACGAAAGACGCGATGGGAAAAATCGGCATAGAAGGTCCGTCAACTGTAGACTGGATGGACTCCCATGAACAGGACACCCGTTTATCGCAGCTTTGAGCTTAATGTTTTAGAAACTACTGCTGACTACTTTGTTCTTGCAGTGTGATACACATGATTTATGAATAAAACAGGTTCAAAAATTTACAGATGTGACACACAATATGATTTATGAATAAAACAGGTTCAAAAATTTTACAGATGTGACACACAATATGATTTATGAATAAAACAGGTTCAAAAATTTTACAGATGTGACACACAATATGATTTATGAATAAAACAGGTTCAAAAATTTTACAGATGTGACACACAATATGATTTATGAATAAAACAGGTTGTAAAATTTACAGATGTGACACAAAATATGATTTATGAGCAAAACAGGTCGTAAAATTTACAATTCGATTATAATATTACAGTATGGTGTCAAAGAAATTACATCACAGCGACACAGTGTCAGGAGACCACCATAAATCATGACAACTGAAGTACTGTTTCATGAGAATTTACCGATTCAGTAGCTGGTGCTAAGTTTTATGTAAAAAAAAAAACAAAAAAAGAAATAAGGAAATCATTGGTGGAGGCTACAGCCTGCAATGGACGGATGGAACCTGACTGTAACAACACCGAACTGGGTCTACTTGCCTGTGCCAATATCATTATAAACAAAGATGAGGAATTCTGCATGTGAAAACAGCCCTTTATGACATAAGATCTATGAAACTAGTGAAACTAAAATACGCTTTACACTGACAGTAATGTTGTTTTTCTTTTTCAGACAAAGATTAAAACAGAAAAATGATGCTTACCTCTCTATAATTCCTCACCCCCGCTTCACGGAATGTTGGTTTGCATTTGAGGTTTTTCTGAAAGGAGAAAAAAAAAATTAATCAGAATTACACGACAGACGTAATACCCAACATTTAACTACATCGAAGAATTATATAATGACTAGATGAGCCACCGGGCACTGCCCAGAATAAACAATCATGTGATCCCCCCCTCTCTCTCTAGTATAATAAAAGTAATAAACTACCGGTACAGTCTTGCTTCAGAACTCATGCGCACCACAACATTACGCACCAAACTGAACGCTTGATATGGTTACTTTTTATGACATGCACGGTACTATATATTACGAAACACACATGCAAAAATACAGATATTACATAGCAATAAACATTGTTATTTCTTTAAAAATACATGCTTGAAGTAAACAACTTTTAATTATAGCCATCATCTTGCATATCTCAATTGCCACCTTCCTGCCAAATTTAAGGCCTGAAGAGTGTATAGTTTGGTCAGTTAGTCATGCCAAAGGTTGAAAGTTACTGAAATATAGAATAGATTCCGATGGGGTAGACGTCGCCACTATTTTATGTTTAGAATAAGTGCACAAAATAACCATTTCGTCACCAAACAAGGTAAACAAACTTTTTTTCTTTTAAATACACAGCTTTAACAACAAAATGAAAATTTCCAACTTCGACATTCCTTATAATCTTTTATCTTCGTTTTAAATTCAAATGGTTAAAAACATAGTCCAGGAGAAACTACTCGTTAATTTAACTTACAACTGAAACCTTTCCAGTTTTGTTTGTATTACGTGAGTGAAACAAATGTGGGCTAGGATTTTAAATGAAATTAATTTTCTTTAGTTGTCGCACTAAGAACCAAGTTGCGCACCCCTCCCCCTCCCCCTCCCCCCCCCCTTTTTTTCCAAAGAAAAAAAACAACAACGCAAAAACCGCGAAACCCGATAGATCACACAGAGAATTGAGAACAGAATGATAATGATCGGTTTCTCAAGGACAGCTTGGTGTGCAGAAACCCAGCAATCTCATAATATTAATATTCTGAGAAGAGCCATGGACACCCCCCAGAGTTCAGCTGCTCTCATTTCCGTTATGGCGTATATTCTTGCATTTCAAGGGAAGTGTGACGGGGAATGTAAAATCAGCAGGTCGAAGAAAATAGCACGTCTCAAGCACACAAAAAAGATGAAGAAGAAGAAGAAAAAAAAGCATGTACAGCGTAACTACAGGGTCGGCAACCTTCAAGAGAAGGACCACAATATTTGAGATTTTCCACAGGGTTCAACTTTACACTTAGCTGCATCACGCCTGAAGGTCTAATACAGTACTAATACTTTTTCTCATTTAGAGGAGTTGTTTTTTTCCGGCACTTAAAACGAAAGAGCCACAGATAAAAGCGCATTGTGCGTCTCGCAAAGCCACTGTTTTCCACCCCTGGCTGAACTAACTAAATACGCCGCATTTATCAGCTGTCCTACTGGGGAACTAGAATTGTCTAATCTGTGATGTATTATTTCTAAAGCTTTCTTTCCACCTCGACCCGTTTTTCGGTCCTTGCACACAGGCATGAAGAGAATATTCCCTCGGGTCCATCGCACTGTCGAATTAACAGACACACGAAATCAGATACTTGCGTAAGAAACATTTTTGCTCTTACCCGGCAAACCATAATACTGAGGGTTGACAGCCAGCGGGTTTTGTGTCAAACATAGACAAACTGAGAAAAATGAGTTTTAATTTTGAAATTGTCGTGAAAATTCAAATGGAGGGGAAAACTTCGACACAGTCACAGGAATAGTTTTATTTGGTTATGAAAATTGACATAAAGTCACACACCTTGTGTCTTGGATATCTACAGGCATTTAAGAGCAGTGAATAAAAAAGCATTGTGTTACAAAGTAAATGTCACAGATTTGTGACATAATCTGGTAACACAAGTTTTACTAATACGCTAATGATGTCCCACATCACCACAGCCACAAAATAAAACATGTTTACCTGCTCCAATATACCTATACATGCTGCATGAGCGACAATCTTGCAAGCAATGCATTTTTTACGTGGTCCCATTTTCTGAAAGAGAAGAAAAACTGAGTTAGAACGGTCCTATATATACACATAGCAACATTGATCCAAAAGTACGTGTATTGTACAGGCAGCCATAATAATAGCAATCAAGAAAACATACGGGACACAAATAGCCTGAAAATCTTTTGAAAAAGGCCTTGGGTGAAACCCTCGTCCTTATTAATGACATTAATATGCTCGGTAAAATTTTACTCTCTCATAAACATTTGACCGCTATGTTGCTCGCTGGGTGGCTGCCTTGTTGCAAAGGAAAATCAACAAAAGTTTAGAAAGAACTTACAATTACTGTAAAGACAAGCAATAATAACATAAGTCACCAAAAACTTGAACGAAGAACCCCCGCCCCAAATAAAACAAATCTGCAAAAATGACTTAGCTGAAACTCTCGTCTTTGTGTTTTTCGTACAAGTTTGAAATCTCACAAAAGTTCTCCCTTTATTTCGATCGTGGTTAGCTTGACTTGGAATGGGTAAATTCATGCAAATCAAAGTTCCATATACGTGAGAATGACCCGTTGACTTCATTCAGTCTACCGTTCATATAATTATTTTATGTTTTTTTTACCTACCAAACAGTCTGGATCCATTGCGTAGCAATAGTCTCCTGACGCATTGGTCTCCACCCACAGATGTTCGCTGTTCTGTGCTTGTTCCTGTTTAGACCATTCAAAATAAGACAAGATTTTCATGGACATGTCTGAGCCTGAAGGAATAGGAAAGCATGACAAAATGTCTGGGAATGAAAACGCAAGCAAACCTACCAGAGATATTACCATACCCGATTTCTCATTAGTGTTCCTGAATTCTTGCATAACCTATCTGCCAGGAACTGTGACAACCATCCTCTTCAATCACATCACACACGTGCCTTTCATTCACTGATCTATTTATTATTCCTATCCTAGCACCACATTTACCGACTGGTCTATAGATCATCTATCCATCAGTCTACTTGTCGACTTACCGGTCCATTGGTCTTACTAAAACTTGATCATTTTTCTATCCGCTCTTATTATAAATCGGACCATCCACAATTCCACCAAAATTCTCCTGGTCATATCTTAGAAACCACGTGATAAAGCAGACAGAAAAAAAAAAGCTAAATGTATTGAGACCCTCACTGCACACCAGTATAGCCACAAGTCAGTGAAACTACAAAAAGATGTATACCTAAATGAAATAAATGAACCAGCCTTTTTCATTATAACCATCGTTTATAAACATACAAAGAAACCATTTCGATTTTGGAAAGCTGTGATGCCGACTGCAGATAAAGGGCTTGACTTGAGTGCCAGAGATTCCTGGTTCAAACCCTATTTGGGAAAGGCGGGACGGGGTCAAACCAGCAATGTATTATTTGTTTTGGTGATATTTTCTCCGTGTGCTGAAAACGAACGCACCTCCTTCCCAACAGCATATGTATAAGGAATCTACACGCTTGTCCACTTTTCTCCATTTCTGGGGATTGCGTAACCTTCAAATTTTAATACATCTCATACTGATCATGGTCTTCAGAGCTCCAGAGCTTTAAAGCCAAGCAATGAGAAACAGTAAAAACCTCCATTTCAAATTAATAGTTCATCCTCCACTCAAGTACAGACATAGTTTATTGTTCTTCGTAGGAGTACGAACAGAGACTGTAGGATCCTGCAGAAACAACCACATTAGTTCATCTGATTTTGAATGAAAAAAAATGCAGTTCTTCCGGTAAACTGAAACCTGAGGGATAACGCAGGCATGTCACAAGTAAAACCCAGTGGGAAAAAATGTCATCTGCCTGAGACTGACAAGCTTGAAATCACTGATCTTGTGCTGGATGTCACCCTATCTCAAGGATGGTGCTGGGCATGCTATTCCCATCATTACTCCCCGTTGTTGTTTTCTTGATTGTCTAGTGCTTTGACTTAAGGCGTTTCCTAAACCGACCCCGTAATGCCAACCTTTCCGACAAGGGCATATGAGCCAGAAAACTTGACATAGTCATGGGGATATTTCAACAATGCTTGCTTCAGTATCGAAGGTCCGTGTCCTCGAAAGTCAGTCTTTGGCTTTTGACGTGAAAGAACTGTAAACTTTCGCTAAAGGCAGAAATGGTGGGGAAGTGAGGTAGGCACAGTGTCTCCCCACTGTATATGAACAATGCAGATCTTGATCTATATGTAATCATGCGTTCTGTCAATGTTACAAACACTATGCCATAAAACAGTCACACTGGACATGAAAAAAAGAATAGATGAAATCGGTCAATATTCAATCGTTTAAGAACTTCCTGTTGTTGTTTTTAAGAAAATGAAAATGAGCAAAACTCTCAGCCAACTTCCAGCACAATTCAATCACATTTTCTGGTGCTTGTAAATAGTGAATGTTCAGACAGCATGTCCCTTAGCACTCAGCACGCAAGCTGAGGTACTGTGAACGCGAAGAGAATGCCATCAAGAGCGTTCATTGCAACAGGGCGGAGGCCGATAACAGTGATAAGAATCATATCATCTATCTCTCGTTTTATTTGGGGTGAGCAAGGAGGCCTGAGCTCAATCTACCTCTGTCCTGGGACAAGGGGCCACCCGCGCTCAACACTACCCGCTTGGAAACATTAACCTACTAAATCATAGAACATCTGGGGAAAAGGAGCCGGTTTCATTTCGGTAATGCCATTTTCTGTTTCACCAGAGGTATCCACATTACCCCATCAACCTTTACGTGTGGGCACACAACGTGAGTATCACTGTCATTCGCTCAAAGTCCGGATAATGGCAAGTCCTCGGCCGCGACAGACCAATTGCAAATAACCGTTTCGACAGTATTCATGGAGGTTGTGACATTACCGCCGGATACATATACTGTACAAAAATATATAAACATACTCAGTCATACAATAGGAATTGCAAATAAACTCCGTGACTTTTTCTGGACTTTGATACAGTGTTATCATAACCTCTTCTCGAGTCCACAAATAATACACAAGCGTTTGGCAAATGCAACAAACAAAATAAATCATAACCGACAAGCGTGCGTGAGTAGAAATGGCAACAAAATTTCATGTCCAGGACCAACCAAAAGGTTGTTGTGGTGACTGCACACAATGATAAGTGACGACTTGAATATAGGGAGGGCGGACAATCCAAATGTAAAATAAATGTCGTATCAAATTTCGCATACCATTTCACGAGATTATGATGACTTTTCTAAATGACACAGACCATACCCCCTTTCATCAATCTGAATTGCCCATCATATAAAATGATAATTATTACGATTAAATTAGCAAAAAAAAAAAAAAACCCTTTGGGAAAGCGAGACTGCAGAGGAAGAGAACCCCATGTCAAACAGGTGTTTGAGGCATTGACTTCCCTTATCTTCAGGCTGACCTGAAGGTCTACTATTTACATGGAACAAACGACAGCAAATATGTACTACAACAAGAATCCATTACTCAAAAGAACATCCAGGATATTGTTTCTGCTGCTGTCACTATTGTTTCCAGACCGTTGTTTTCCTTTCTTTAGTCAAAGAAAATAAAATGGGGGATGGGTGGGTAAAAAACACAATGACGAATGCAGAACAGCAGAACACACAGAGTTCCAAATGATTTTTTTTTTTTTTAAGGCAGAACATAAGCGAACAAGTTGAGTAAACACAAAAAACAAGAAAAAAAAATTGGTCCTCTTCCGGATGCAAAATACCGCCCACCATTATGCAAATTTTATCTCCCGGGGTCCCTAAAAAGGTTACTAGCTGCGGCAATCTTATTTATTGCTAAGACATCCGTGATGCACTTGGGGCCAGCGATCCCGTAAATTACTCCGATGGCTGAATACGCAATATTACGCATAGTATTAAGTCAGCCAGACTTCGGCTCCTTTATGAGAAGGCCACGAATCCGCTCGTTGATTCCTCAATTAACGCGAGGATAAAAAGAGAGCAAATGAATCTGAAAGTAGCGCAGTATTGTCTAGCTGGCCGATTTCCATGCTGCTCATCTCCCCTAGTGGCTTAAATAAGTGAGACCTTTGCCACAGACAGAGCCCCTGCCCCCTTTTCTTCCTCCACCTCTCAGGGATCACATCTCTGTTGTCTCTCTCTGGTCTGGCTTTCTCATCGCTAATGTTTTTAAATCCAAGATCACGCTTAAATTATCAGCTGCAGCTGCTATTATATTTGTCACCGTTCCGACCACTATGGCCCTTTTTTCAGTTGTTTTGGTTCCTCCTGATCTGTAGCCAACTTTGAATGCAAAATTGTTTGCGCCCTGGTAGAATTTTACGTACAAAATGTAGTACCTTAACAAACAGACAGCCAGATATGTGGGTGCAAGGATGAGCATACAACCGAACAGATGTACAAAAAGACACACCGGCAGAAATAGAGGAGGCAGAGAACAGCGTGACGCATCAGCCCAGCCAGCTGATAGCTTTTGCAGCACGTCACATCAGAACAGCAACCAAAGACATTACGCATAAGACATTAAGCCTGCTGTATTCCTCAGGTTAAATGACGCATAGATAAAGCAAGTGATGGCGCGGAAAACGCCGGGAATTGACGGATGCTGGAGTTACCAGTAATCGTGTGATAATGCCTCTCGCAAATGTAAGTGTATGCAGATCTGGCCCTCCTCGGGATATCACGACTGAGACATAAAATTATACAGCCAGACCGATCTATACGGTAATTACAGGAATAAAAGAACTATATTTCTATATATAAACAAATGAAAGTACATTCACAACGGGAACAACTCAAAAGAAAAAAAAAACAAAAGAAAGAAAGAAAAGACATGGGCACACAAGGGCAGATATGCCAATCACTGTTCTTCATAGCCAGACAGGGGCCAGCCATACAGTACCTACTCTCCCAGGGAGCTGGAGGGGGGGGGGGATACGGAAAGCGTACATCTATGGTGGAAAAAGGAGGGTGCGCTTCTCAATAATGGCACTAAATCTAAAAAGTTGGTAGTATTTACTTTTTTTCCCTAAGAAATACACTACAATATTAAAAATCATGCCTCTAAGGAAACAAAGTCACATAGTTCATGCAACGTGTCATTTAAAGTTTCCAAATTAATTTCAAAGCTTTATGATCAACATTCGACATTCTAATGGTCGTGTGCTCGCAAAATCAAGGAAGGGGAGGAGACAGCTTTGACGCCAAGCGCAGGAAAAAACGTTCATGAAGGAAGGTTGAAATTAGCCCAAATCGAGCGTACGCACTTCGTAGATGGCCCCGCGGTGAAAAGAAGAATGAGAGGGGAAATGTGATGACTACAGAGGGGTAAAACTAAATGGGGATCAACGTTTATCTCCAAATATCCCATCTTTAACCCCCATTTGGGCCGGCTATCTAGGGGACACGTCCGCAAATGAGCACGTCCCCGTTGTCGTGCCCACATCAAGTTGGGGTGAAAAGATAAAAAGAAAGGAAAAAGAAAAGACAAGCAAACATCCACTAATGATAGGCGACGGAAGGAAGATTAAGATGGTTATCCGAGTGTGAACAAACTGGCTGACACATCGTCTACACCCGTCATTCCTCATTCCCCGGGGGTGGGGGGTCCAGACTAGAGTTCCTAATGATCCTCGGCCGTCAAGAGTTAACTGCCTCGTGAAACAGCCCAACGACTCACACTACCAAGCTTGTCTTAGAACCAGGAAGCGAGGTTTAACTAGGAGATCTCAGAACAGACAAATGATCGTATATATAGAGATCTATTCTGCTTCACATCAAACACCTCTCAATCTTCTTTCTGGAGCTTGCATGGTTTTGATAGGCAGGACAATTCAGACCAAACAGCACTTTGGAAGGGAAATACATGCATAAATGAATAGAAATAAGCACTTTGGGGAGCACACAAAACCCTCCCCTGAAGCCGTGATTTTACAGCAATTTGTTTATAAACAAAGGCTGGTTAAAAGAGAATCAATTTTCAAACAAGAGCAAATAACTCGCAATTTTACGGGGATAGGTGGGAGGGAGTAAGCCGTAAACATGTTCCAAGGTAGTCAGAATTCGTAAAGAAATTTATTATTTTCACTTTCAGGTCAAAGACTCATGAAAATACACCAAAAGAACAAGTTCATCATTCCAGAGAAATGTCTGCCTTGAAACCAAGGTGTTGTCTATGGGCATTCCAATGGCATCGTACAATATCCCTGCAGCTTTCATTCATTCGACGAGTCAAACACACAGCCATCTTGGCATGAGCTAAAGAATGACCAAAGGTACAACTCTGATCTGCTCACTCTGCATTGCTATAATATTAACTTCTTTTCACGTTTATGGTACAAAAAGCTGGCAGTGCCGCCGGAAAGAACCGGTGCCGAGGGGGGGGGGGGTGTGTGTGCTATGTAAATTATATATTATGATACAGGGGTGGAATTAAGAAATTTATCTGAACCCTCTTAGGTAGTCAGAATCAAGACCGGAGTGATACAGACATTTTTGAAAAAATATATTATATATTCAGAAATCTCAACACAATAGAAAACTGTGGTCAAAATTGACTTCCATTCTCGTTGACAGGGCGTAAACACTGCCAGCACTAAGAAGACCAAAACCATGACGCACCAATGCTCCACAATCTGCCCTTTCCTGGAGAACTGCATGCCTCATCACCATTCAATCAGTCAAAAGCATTTGAAATGACCGCGGGCCAGATTGTTATCCGAACCAATCTTTACCTCGCTCATAGTTAGGTGATCTTTAAGATTGTTTACTTGTGGTTCTCACGTGACAATCTGTTGTGATCATGTGTGATATTTCACACATACTCAATCCGACGATGCTTGTGGTATAAAGGGCCATCCATAAAGAACGCACCCCCGATTCTGGCAAGATTTGATTCTCTCTTCCCCATTTAAGCTTTTCATACTCTTGGCCTCTCTCTCTCTCTCTCTCCGCGCCCCCCCCCCTCACCCTACTCTCTTCCTCTCACCCGTGTGACCATTGGCAGGTGAAAGTCATTGTTCAGGCATTGGTGTTTTCGAAACTTTCAATGGCTTTCTGCACGGACTCTGACCGTTTCATTAAAAATAAGATTGTTGTGTCATCCAACAACTCAATTGCTATTATACACACACACACACGCACGCACGCGCACACACACACACACACACACTCGCACGCACGCACGCACGCACACACACACACACACACACACAAGAAATGAAAAGAATCCGAACTTTGTAATTCATTACCGTGGCTGAGCACCGGGAACAACATTCTCTCCCCCCCCCCCCCATGCGCTTTTCCTGAGGTCTTACTTTAAACTCTCAAACTCCCACCCACAATCCTTAAGTCGTACATGTACTTACCGTCCAGTCCACGGTGGAGTGGAGTTCTCTTTTCTTGTAGCCCCCACATTCTGCATGGCTGGGATGGAGATAGTTGGTGTGACTGAAGTTGCTCTTGGCTATGGCCCTTCTGTTGAAGAACAAGGATAAAATGCAACCATTAGTATTTTTTCAGAAACAAAACTAACTTAGACACCAGCCCACCGACAAATTAGGCCTTTCGTGATTTCATAATTGATTTTATCACATGAGGGCCCTTGAATGGGCACAAATAGGTGGTGGGTCACAGTAGGTCAAGGCGCAAAGTTAATTGGGGCAAAACAAAAATGTCTCTTAATGACCAAATATTTCTCATCCTTAGTCTGCCCATGAAATCTATCAAGTCGAAACTCGAAATTCAAAATTCATCAAGAAACAGATAAATAAATAAATAAAGTGCTGCCATTCTAGTGATGTGGCACTCCTACATTCGCAAGGCCGATTGAGACAGGGGATTCTAATGATTGGCCCAGAAAATGCAGATACAATAAAAATACACAGTCGTTATCTTCCGTCCGCTCTCCGCACCGCATGTCCGATGTTATGCAAAATGCTAATCTAAACTGGTGCAGCCATTTCGCTTTTTTTTTTAAATCTCATCAAATTTCACATTTTTCTTTGATGCGTAATCCAAGCATTTTGAGGATGCCAAAAGCCCAAAAGTGGTCTTCTCAACGCTGACAAAAAGACGCCAGATGTATCTGCGGTAGTACTGCCTGTGTGTGTGTACGTGCGCTCGTGTACGCGCGCTCACCTCTTGCCCCTAAAATATCAAAGCATAAAACTTACCCTCGACCCCGTACTCGTCAAAATATCTCTAAATACGAAAAGCTCCAGCAACTGTCCAATTAGAAAGTTCGATAGTCAACCTTTCGCAAGCCACCCATTAACTTAATTGAATCAGCCCGCCTGATAACTCTTAATACAAATGACAGTGTACATTCAATCTTGCGCAAGGCATCTGGCAGTCCTGCCACCGAGTCACACGACAACCTGGGTACAGAGTAACGTCTTCGGAAACAAAAAGCTAACATAATCCTAAATATACGTTGTTTGATGCTGTTGTTATTTCCGCAACTTACAGGGGTGTAAATGACATTTGAAAAAATTCTCTGAAAATGAAACGCCAGGGGCCGCGTAGGCGAACACGACGCCATGATGTTGTTTACAACTAAAAAGAATAAGAGTTACTTCCCTTGCCTTGCATCTATTTCCCCGCTTGGCAAGGCCTAGGCTATTTTCGTGGGTCAGAGAATTTTTCTGTGAAACCTCGGAGATTCTCGGACTAACGATAGTGAAGGAAACGCGTCCGTCAGAGAATTTTTCTCTGAAAATTCGTCGTGCAAGTAGCAAACCAATGTCGTGACTATAGTACTAATGTAGTTGTGAAATTGTTTTTATTCGTAGGTTTTAGGTTTCGATTTGTTACTGTTGAAAAAATATATTATCAGTAAATAAAGAAAACAAAAACAAACTGAAATAACTAAAAATACGGATAGATTTAGCTCTAGATCTAGGAATTTACCCTCAAAATTCAAAAAAATGAAAAAATCTGAAATCAGAGAAAATCTCCAAGATTTACGCCCCTGAACTTATTCGATTCTCACTTAAATCTTTTTTATCTTTATAAAACATGAAATGCAGGTGACCTTCAACGTTTTCTGTTAAATTCTGATTCAAACAAAGCTCGTGCAACAAGGCACATTGATCCAGGTCGTGGGCTAAATGAACCGTCTCGATATCCACAGCTTTCTCTGGGATTATTATCAGTGTTGCTTTCTCTTCTTCTAAATTTACAGTGCAGAAACACTTAACGACCTAGTCGAGTTCTTGTGCAATATTGCAACAGCAAGACATGGGCGTGGTTTCTTCAGTGCTCCAAATACACGGGGAAAAAAATTCTATATTTATTCTGAAGAGTGCACAGATATAGATCAATAGTCAGGCTCATTTCACTCTGACAATAAAAGGACGTACTTCCTAAAAGAATGATGTCAATCCAAAAGTATTATAGTGGGAGTTCAGGGACACTTCCACCATCTGGCTTGCGTGCCATACGGCTCCGAACAGAGCAGTAATTCCACATCTATTAATTTTATCTACTTAATTATTTATTTCGGGTTACCATTAGCGTGGCAACAGAAAGATAAGGCTGCGAAAATCATGTAAAAATAATCTAGTAGGTGACCATTGTCTTCCTCCTTTATTAACCGGTGACTGCACGGGTACCCTTGGCCTAGAATAATCGATGGCACTGGAGACGCTACCCGGGGTAGATTCCCTCATTACTGGTCGTTCTCTCCCCACCAATTATTACGCAACGCTACAGATTGTCGTTGGATGAAGTACGGAGACAGTGCTTGGGCCTGGTGATAATTGCGACAAAAACAAGACACTGGCAACGGTGACCACCCACCATGAAAAGGGTTCAACTTGAGAGTTGGAGACGCTGAGAATAGTCAGAGTGTTGCGCCACAATACAGCACTAGAAAGACCGGACAAGTTTCTCCCGATGTTGCTCCGTATCGGTATATTTCACATAATAGACACATTTCTCCTGACGTAGCTCATTTTGGTGTATTGCATGTATTTTGACAAGCTTTTCCTGCATTGCTCCATTCCCGTATATTTCGTCTATTGTAAGTACCTAACTATTCAGAGATGTTTTAAAACTTAAAATGCAACAATCTTTACATGCATTGCTTGTATTGCTCAATGTATTCGTGTATTTCCCTTCCAACCTGAAAAAAAAAAAACAACAACAATTTTCCAGTGCAGCAGCTTCTGTTCTACCACACTGAAATCTATACAATATAGACCACTTTGCGACTCCAGATGCATGACATTCAGCTTTACATTAAAAACAAAACTATCTAGGAGCCGACAAAGTTGTCACAAGAACGTCACGCCTCTCGGCATTATTACTGGGATAAATAATTCAAAACAACTGCTGGATGCCCCGGGGCATTACAGCGTGTCACTCTCATTCATAAAGCTTGGAACAAATAGCTCTGTTTGCATAAAAAAAAAAAGAGAAAAGCTGTTTCTCATTGCCACTGCACTTGTAAAACTGTGTTTGCCATTCTTCCTGATGAAATGACACCTTACATTTGCCCGGTGACACTAGATCTAAATGTTAGCAGCGATTCATGCTGATAAATATGTATTCAGTATTCACTAATGTTTGCCGTCTACAAGTTGCTCTATCACGCTTGTCTGCTTGGCTTCATCAATGAAATAAACGACGCCCACGACAATTCTGTCTTTCTTTCTTTCTTTTTTAAATAAGCAGATCATGACGCTTGTCAGAATTCTGACTAAGTCTCCACCTGGAATCGATATTATAATAGTAATATCTCGCTTTTTTGTTCATCGATGACAAGTGACACACTACGAGTGCGTCTTAAACCTCAAATTTCACCACGCTTGCGCGACACGCAAACTATTGCCCTTAGTTAGATGATGAACACCATTGGCGCAGCATTATTATACAACTGGTTTCATTAAGGCAGATGACAACTCATATCGTTCACATTATCTGATGAAACCCGACAAAAAGGAACTCACTCTTGCAAGTATAAGGTATGTAGCAAGTCTGTTTTGCGTCGGTTTTGATCGGACTTGAACTTTTCGTTGAATCAACGAGTGAGACAGTCTTAGTTCAACCTTACCCAGTGCGCAAGGTCCCACTCAATTCCACCGGGAAAACAGGTTTGATTCTATGCGCTACGGGCCGGACGAACTTGTGGCCTATGCGTGATGTCATAGAATCAAATAATGCGCAATCGTCAGATGACTGTGGTTGCGTGCGACACAGAGCAACCTTCTCCAAATCCAATAAATGGATGACTGAGATGAAATGTCCGTGCCGGGGGCAGCTGGGGATAACCTCATCCCTTCGCCATATTGTATTGTATGGGTTTTGTCAGAGTTACAACATAAAAATATAACAGCGTTTGCCTAAGCACCACAGCTGTCATCACTGAGGATTTTTTTTTTTTATCTCCAACACAATGACTACCTGATATTTTATCATTTACAGTGGTTGTACCGTTGAATGAAAGAAGATGATTGAGAGCGGATCAATGCTTCATACACCGTGGATAACAAAAACACAACAACCACCAAAAACAAAAGATTTAAAGACAACAACAATAACAACAAATCTCTACAAGGCATTTCTACCGTGCAAGCTGTTGAGTTTACCTTGGTCTTCGTGAGAAATGAAAGAAAAGTGCATTTCCGATGAACGACACAAAACGGGCTTAAAGTCACTGTATGAATCAGACATACAGACAGTAATGGAGATGAGACTTGTCGTGATCAATTGTTACCGAAAGTTGACTGGGCGAGACAGACCAAGGAGACGTTGGCAAAGATCATTCTGCAATAAATTGTGTTTTTTTTTTCATGATCTATCTATCTCTAAAAGATAAACATTCAGTGAAGGTGTACTTTAGTTGACCTACTAATAATGGTGCAACCTATTTTCTGAATTATTAATGCACTCTGTGTGACTGAATGATTAAAAGTGCACTCGTTTCTCCAGTCAAGCGTGTAAAGTACATTATAATAAGGATATTAAAGAATACTGCTTAATGGGCCGCTGTTATTATTATACTAGCTGGTCGATACCAATGCCAAGAATGAAAGTCTGCAAGGAACTGTTCTAGGACAGTAAGTTCCACTTGTGGATCGGTCATTTGAAAAGCCATGCCATTGATATACACTGGGTCCTTTCCGTTAGACAATGCACGTATATAATTACGTCGTTGTAAAGAAGCGATTATAATATAAGCAACAATTAATCCACTTCTCCTCTACATCCTTTACTTGACATACTTATATTAACACAATGGGTCCCCCAAACTGAGATATCGGACCTGGTGGACTGACTTAAAATCTTCATGCTGTGACTCTGACTTTACCTAATCAATTCTTCGTCGATATCACGTACTGGGGTTCGTGTCAACGATTTTCTCATTTTACAGGAACAGCGTTTCATTGCTTGGGTCACTTTTCTAATTCAAGGATAATTATAGCAAAAAAGTTTCTGTTTGTAAGTTCCAAACTGTTAAAGATACGTCACTTTGTAAGATTAGGCTATACATCTTCCCACCAACAGTGATAAGGTAGTTATAGCTCAAAATCACAAAAATCAGCCCACCGCCTGGACATGAGATGGTCCACGAAATAGCTCCCTGTACTGGGCCTTCTTTCGAGAAGTAAAAGCTTGGACTATGACTACAAGAGGCCATACATTTAGAGTTCGTTTTGTTCAAAATCGAAGAGCCTTTTTCCAGAACTGGGTAAGTCAAATTCTGCATCAGTTGTGGCCCCTTTCAGATACTCATGCAAAATTACAGTAAGACACTGTGAACGTGTTCATTTAACACTTGCTATGTCCTGTCTATGTCACAGGATAAAGGTGGGACTTAGCTAGTGTTAACTGAACGATTACACGATGTCTTACACTACACTTATTTCGAATGACTATCTGAAAATGGCCATAACTGATGCAAAATGTGATTTACCCAGTTTTGGAAAAAAGCTCCTCAAGTCTGAAGGGGAAATCTTCTGCCTTACATTATAAACAAAGTATTCAACCACACCACGAACTAATCACTGTACATGTCTATACAGAACAGTGGCAGTGTTTAATTACAACCCGCGGCCGGGAGCAGTGCGTGTACAGCCTACCAAATCCACCTACAGGTCTCATCAATTATGACCTGGTGTAAATTTGCGGGATGTCAGTATGACCTACTTGTGACCTACTCTACTCCTCTGCCGCAGAGCTATTTCCCCGTCCTTCAGCATTTGACAAGACACTCAGCGTGAGTTAAATCAGGGAACTCACTCGGACATTCCTCCTGAAGAACTATGTAGTGTTCTCAAGGGGGTGGAAGGTGTGTGTGTGGAGGGGAGGAGGGAGAAAGGTTAACAGTTGCTTGGTAGACTACCAGCTTCCTCAGCTCTCTGGATCAAAGACATATAAAATTCCCTCTGTCAAAACAACAAAATCCTGCAAAGCTGAGTTATATTGATCAAAATTAACGGGAAAATATATTATTTTCAACAATAAATTTTCCGAATACTGAACACTAGGGCACCAGGTCAAATTTTTTTCAAAACTAGAACCCTGGGTACTACGCAGTTGATGGCGCCAATGGAACACTCTAGTGCAATCTCTCAAAGCAAGCCCATATGGCCGCGGTTGAGGGCAAGAGACCAGTCGAGTGGGTAGTCTCGATACATGGTCATATTTTCCTCAATCTCTAACAGGCCCGAGTCCTCTTAATTACATCTCTCCGCTACTCCAAGATACCTTAGAATCAAAGAAACTAACGAGAGGCAACTCCCTTTGGCCACCAGTTTTATCTCTTCACTTTAGAGCGTCCTCCTCGCTTGTCAGATCTTCACCGCAGATAACCTTGACCCTGGTTTCCATTCGCACTTCTCTCCCCCTTACCTGCACTTCCGGCCTGACCAGCACCGCGGGTCCATCAATCATAGTTAAAAGTTTTATTTTTAGAATCAGGTTGGCAGTTTTGATGTCTGACAGCAAGTCCGGGGAGAATGCCCCTCAATCTCAGTGCGCGTCTGTGCGTTCTAACGAACCATAAAGGTTTTCCCCCAGGGATATTGCATTTCAGATGGTTCCATTAGGAAACAGGATGTGGGAATCTTTTTCCTATGAGCGCCAGCCCGAATGGGAGAGACAAGGTGGAAATGACGGGAGACAGACACTGTGGCAACATCTGAATAGGGACAGGCGGGTGGGGAATGGCCTGCCCAAAAAATGGGAGTCAGTTAAGGGAATGACGTGAAAGAATTGTGTTGGACACGTGACAAATGAACACGATCTTTTTTTTTGTCTCTCTTTATCCATTCTACAATTATTCGGGAAGCTTTAGCAGACAGTCTAACAACGGCCTGTGTGCAGCAGATGGATAATTTCGTTTCAAATATTAAATTAATAATACTTATACAAATAACGCCATCATTGCATTTATGCAAGGCCGCACACATAGAGTGTATATCTGTCCATGCCAAAATAAACACTGACAAACTGCTGGAGTTTTTGAGAAAATCAACAAAGTTTTTACTAATTCTACACTTGTTCGGAAAGCTAACGCAGATCGCCAAATACGGTACGGGCCCGCATCCAGCAGGTGTTGTTTTCGCTTCAAGTACCAGGTAAACACCAATTATAAAGCCACCATTCTATCTATGCAATGCCCTTCTAATAGGATCCAAAGCAATCCAAAATAAATACTGACAGTTTTCTTGGAGTTTGGGGGTAGAGCAAAGTCCCCCCCCCCCCAAACACACATACACACACACACACAGAGTCAGAGAGAGAGAGAGAGAGAGTGGGGGGGGGGGGGGTTTATTGGTTGAAACGATCTTTATCTCACCTAAACGGAACAGTTGCCAACATTTCATAGACCACGCTTTGAAACTTATACTTATCAAGAACAAGACGTATACAGCAAACACTGACTTTTTATGAAAAGATGAACGTATTAACAGAACAAACAAACACCAAAAAAAAAAAAACAAGCCGGAAGCAGGTTAACATAAACGAATAGCAGTTTCTATGAAATTGTTTTTCTATAGCCTCTCCATTTCGTTGCTGATGAGTGATGACAATCACTGATAGCTTTTTGTAATGAATAACATGCACATGAATACCCTTAACTTCGGTTGTTGTTGTTTTTTTATAGTTATTTCCGCTATAGCAAAGGGGCGATAATATCAGATTGTTCCGTAAAAGAAAATAACAAGCTTTCAATTTGTATGTAACTCTAAGCACTACATAATCACATTTCACTTCCACAGGAAATTATTAGTCTGCTCAAGTGGCCATGCTCATTCGAGAAGGTTATTCTGGCCGGAATACGAACTGGTGCTTCAGAACATTTTTTGTTTCTCATTTTTTTTGAAATTATTCAACGCGTATGAGGAGGTAGTGTCTAGTGCTGTATTCCCCACATGTATCACGGGTTGATTTTAGGACAAATAATTATCTGCCTCCCTCTAGTGCCCAAAGTGCCAAATACGCAATAACCATTCAAATGTTCGGCCTACCCTTTTCGATGTCCAACTGCCAAGGTATCTTTAACGTGCACAACGCGCACACGGGCCCTCCGAATTTTTCGTCCTTATCCAAAAAGACTAGGTGCTCGATCCTAGCCACCATAGGATCAGGGACAGGAAAACATGAGAAAAATCTCAAATTTCCAACATGCCTGCACCGACCGGGATTCGAACCCGGTACCTTCAGCCTGAGAGGCGAGCACCTTGCCTCTAGGCCAACGTTTACCATTCAAACACAGAAATGTGACTTTTTAACAAAGCGGGCAGTTTGCCAAGGCCTGACACCTTTAATTACCCGTTTCAAGGTGATTTTCAATGCAGAGCATAAGAAAAGGAAAGAGCAATGTGGCGCTGAAAATGCTGCCAAAATGCATTTCAAATAGGTTACGAAATTGCTCGTTTTGCCACTGCTGGGACCAAGGGCTTGTGTGAGAGAGAGAACAAAAAAAAAAAAAAAGGCAAAAACGATATAACGAGGATGAAAATTGCATGTTTGATATGCCAAGAGTAAAACTCAAGATAAAAACTATGAACATTCTAGTGGGTGAGTCAATGTGCCAGATCCTACAAAAACTGGTAATAATGCTCTGCTTGAAGAGCCTCACTCATCTGTACGGGAAAAATGACTGTGTTGCATCAATTGCGTCCTGGATCGAAAGTCAATTTACAATCTGATCAAAACAACTGCACACTCTACAAGCCAGCATGCACTTGAGTGGGTGTGAGAGAGAGAGAGAAAGTGAGGAGAGGGAAAGAGAGAGAGAGAGAGAGAGAGAGAGAGAGAGAGAGAGAGAGAGAAAGAAACAGATAGGCGGAGAAAAAGACAAGAAAGAGAGAGAGAAGAGAGAGGAGGAGAGATAAAGAAAGAGGGGGGGGGGGTCAGAGAGGGCAGGCACACACATACACAGAGAGAGAGAGAGAGAGAGAGAGAGAGAGAGAGAGAGAGAGAGAGAAATAGAAACAGACAGAAAAACAGAAAAAGAGAGAAGAGACAGAGTGAGAGAGAGAAAGCGAGAGAGAGAGAGAGAGAGAGAGAGAGGGGGGGGGGGGAGGGGAGGGGGGGGGGAGATAGAAAGCGGGAAAGAGAGCAAGACAGAGAGAGCTTGCATGACTCACGTGACGATTCCATCCCCATTTCGTGACACTTGTCCTGTATTTACGTCAGGCGTCACGAGTTAATATTTCAACTTAGGAAATCGTGGGTTCCCAATGAAACAAACTAAACAAAAGAAGTTTGATTTTCTCAAGCGCAGCCAGTTACTCAATACACATTTCACAAGCCACACTGAAGACTTCACAGACACAGATTGGCCTTTCATACATTTTTTTGTTTTTGGTTGTTAAAAAGTTCTGGTACAAGAGCACTTTTGCCACAAATAAATGCCAGTGGACGCATTACAATGAGTGAGTGAGTGAGTGAGTGAGTGAGTGAGTGAGTGAGTGAGTGAGTGAGTGAGTGAGTGAGTGAGTGAGCCAGCCAGCCAGCCTGTGAGTGAATGAGTGAGTGAGTGGGCGAGTGAATGAGTGAGTGAGTGAGTGAGCGAGTGAGTGAATGAATGGGTGGATAATAAAATGAGTGAGAGAGAGAAAGAGAGAGTGGGTGAGTGTGTGAGAGTGAGTGAGTGAGTGAGTGAGTGAGTGAGTAAGTGGGTGAGTAAGTGTGTGAGTGAGTGTGAGTGAGTGAGTGAGTTAGTGACTGATTGAGAGTGAGTGAGTCAGTGAAAAATAAAATAAGTGAGTGAGTGAGTGGTCACGTGGGTGAGTAAGTTGTCGCGTGAGGGAGTGAGAGTTTACAAATCTCTCCTCCTATGGAATCGGTCACTCAGCGCCCAGACTCGATCTGCATAAATATTCCGTTCCCCACAAGCCTGGATGAAGCTATGAGAAGATCGGCTGACATTCATTTGTCTGGAATGCGATCTGTTTCAAGAATACCGGAATTTGCCCAAATTCACTGCACGTGTGATTAAAGCTGTGGAAATCTATATGGAAATCCAAGCCAGGTAAGATCTAGATAGTGAATTGAAAAGGTGTGGAAAAAACCCCCCAAAAAACGAAAATGTCTCAAGATCATTTCTGTAAAGGGGGCGCTTAGAAGAGTCTCAGATGAAAGTTGGAAAAGTGCGCGCTTCAAAATAAAGCGCCTGATGTCACATAACATTACCACCATGCGAGTGAGCCGTGGCATTTCATATCACAGCATGAATCTGGCGTATTGACAGTTTGATAATCTTACATTCATGTCCGTCTCAAAAGTAAATTTGGGGAATTGTGACGGCAACGATGAAGACTGTCTGAGTGACTTTAGTAACTGTAACAGGGTGACAGGTTGGCAAGGTATAACTAGCGTGGGAAGATAGTTAACGGCGGGGAGACAGAGTTATTGTAGGCCAGAGGGGGAAAGTAGCCGATGCAACGGAAAGCGTTTTGACACCCGGAAAGGGTAGTGTTTACCTGACCGCCGTACTTGACGATCAGATCACCTGGGAATTGCTTGGGGGGTAGAGATGCTTCAATAGTACTTGACGTGGAGTCGACGGGGGTGGCTATTAGGATAACTAATGTACACTCGGTGAGCGTCTTGGGACGCTACCTGACTGGGTATAAATCCCCGAACGCTCCTTCCAACTTCAGACCGCTGAGAGCACTCACCAGCTTCGTGCCGAAGAGGAGACCACAACTGCAACTGTAACTTTGTACTAGTCTTGTGAGTGGGGAGAGTCAGGGAACCCGCAAACATCCTTTGTCAGAGCGTGGTATCTTTGGTATCTTGTCGGCATTTGAGCTGTTGCTGAGTGGTAAGTTAATTGTGCGATGTATGTGTATTTTACTTAATGTTCATAATTGTAGAACCTAAATCTAGTGGGTTTACTTTGGTATAACTACTGCCTCTGAGAGAGTCACGGAAACGCCGTTACATATGTGTTACGAAACCTTATAGGATGGGGTCTGTTAGAGAGAGCGTTATTCTTCGTGGGGAACGTGTAAATATCATTAAAACTGTATTGATCGTTTATTCTATTGCCTATATGGGAGCCTATGGAGTATGGGAACTGCAGCCTGACTTATAACAGTGTCAGCGGTTAAAAGTATTAATGATGAATATCCGTCATGGAGTATGTATGGAAGTCATGCCTTCCAGCAGTAGATTAGGAAGTTGCGATTGTTTTTCTACAGAGGAGGAAGAACAACACCTTCTTGGCTTCTCAACTTCTTGTCCTTTGATTAACGACATCGTGGCTTCTTGGCTTCCCGACCTATTGGTACCTGCCGACGATACCTGTTGATCTAACTGCGCAGTCAAGCCAGAGTAGAGAGGAAGAACCAGTGCCCAGATAGCGCCATACACCCCTAAAGGAGAGGTTTCCTTAAGCTGAATGTACCCATGTGTTTTATAAAATGTGCTAGGAATTGAATATTACGAAGCCTTTCAATTATCATGTACTGATTTGCATTGATTTCATTCCATCGAAATTCACGTGAAATTGTATGACCTATGTTCCTATTATTATTGAATGAATTAATAATTATTGGATAGATAAGCAATACAGATATCGTTTGTTATAACTTATAGAAGAGAGATAGTGTGTTTGTGCCGTGCCTATCACGGCTGGTGTCAGAAGAAAGTTAGTGAGAGGAAGAGTGAGAGAAAGTGGAAACATCACAGTAACTGACTGACTGATTCACTCACTCATTCACTCATTCACATACACACACACACACATATATATACACAGTCACTCAGCGTAGCTTTTTCTCTCTCTCACTCTCTCTCTCTCACATACATACATCGTTTACATGCAAACACACATAGATCTAGACGCATTCACTAATTCACAAACTTAATCACCCAAACATAATAATATAATGAATATAAATAATTATATAAACAAACACCAGGTGTCACATGCATACAAAATCAAGCCCACACACAGGTAGGTGCGACAAGCTATTCCAGGAATCGACACCATGACAACTGATCAACATGCAAGGATAAGGCCGCCCTTTCAAGGCGCGGCGTTCCAAACTTTCACTGCAAAAGTCCTGAAAAGTCACTGGTGCATGTCCTGGCATCCTGGCTACTATACATTCACCTGGACACATTGCCCAACGTGATATTCACACAAGCAGTTACCACCACTCACAGCAAGAAAAAAGGAACAAAACATATGGAATCACAAAAACAACAATATAGTCCTACTGAATTTCAGCCCACGGAGTTCCTGAATATCGTCTCACTGATGCTGCTGGCATACTGCTGCAGCTACCCATACCGATGATGATGGTGGAACTTGTGGAGCCATAAAATAGATCGTGGTGACGCCAACAACGATGAAACAAATAACAGCACCACCGTTTTCAATATACACGTGCCATGCACCATGCTGTGTGTAGGCGTGTGTTCAAGGAGTGTATCGAACCTAGCAGTAAAACACAGAAAGTCGTTGGGAATGTCTGGATCAGTGTGTCGTTACAGTGTCGGCACCACGATGACACAATTGTGTATGATAATTATCACACTGCCCTCATACTTGTGGGATAGTTAGATTTATGATCATCGTGTTAATGACTATGGCACCCAATTCAGATACCTCGGTACCCCTTAACCCACTGAGTTCTCAAAGCAGGACGGTTTATGGCTCTGTTTGCTTTTCAATCTCACTTCTGTTCTCTTCCAGGCAAGAAAATAGCGCCTATATAATATAGTGATACGGCAGTATAAAAATGACTGGCAAAGAGCCATAATTTACTAATTATGTCAGCCGGCTAGTGACGATGACAAAATGACAGTATTTAAAGGCTTAAGTGATAACAAATTGTCAAAGATGTTAATTAAAGTACCATAACCTTTTCTGCTTTGACAACGGTAGTGGGGCGTGCACACTTCAGTCAGTCACCACTGTCAATGGAAGTCGCCACTCCTATTTCAAAATATCCTGTAAAATTCGTTGGTCATACACTGCATAACGTTCCCTGTATATTGATATGCCCAGGCCCAGAGTACCCAAGTCTAAAAAGAGTTAACATACAAGAACAAGAGAAAATCTACTGAACTGAATGCATGGACAGAGTGAACTGGGTAAGGTGGTCTGATTACAATTTCTAGTGCGCTCTATCATGTCTATAGTAATAATATACTTTTTACATATGATATAGAACGAGGTACACACTTGCATCCGTCCATCCCCCCCCCCCCTTCCCTCCCCATTTTCCAAACTAACAGCAATAATCATACTATAATGGAGCTATAATAATAATAGCAACAAATAAATGGGAGTTGGGTGGTTTGTTTCTAAGATTATTGATTGACACATCCCTTACTTAGACCGGCTTGAGACCTACCAAGGGCCTAGACGTGCTGCGACGCCGATGGCGCCCACCATTCAGTGCCAGAACGTAATCGGATTAGCTGACCATGCCGGTCAAATAAAACCTGGCCACACAATCACGTAGGACCAGCAGACAATGACTTCCCCGTTATTCACTGTGTTGATCGCCGTCCAAAAGCCCTATTTCAAAAAGACGATTGTTTACGGCGTATAGGATGGAGATAGTCATGACCTTCATGGAAAACAAATCGTCGCTGCAGGATTCTAAACAGCTAACTCTGATAATGCAGTGTATTGGTTTTTTTCCGGAATTAGGAGTGACATCACATAACACATCCTATAAATAAAATAAGCCCTGGATAAGTAATGGGAAACATTTTCAGTACCAGTACCGATTCCCAGCTCCAAAATATGTATAACAGCCTTGCTATTCAGTTTTTTCACTCTACTGTAAAATTTACAAAAACCGAGTTAGTCGTTTAGAATCCTGCAGCGACGATATAAAGTCTATTCTGTATGTCAGTGAAGACAGTGAGAGTGCTTGTCACAACCTTCTCGGAAAATATAGACCGTCGAATCATTCCTGGTCCACTATGGCGACGGCGAATCAGAAAGGAGGACTTTTCAGTGCCGGTTTCGGGGATCTTTGAGGAAAATATTTCAAATTCAAGACGTACCGGTACTCACTTCATTTACACTGAACTTTACACGTTCAGAACGGCTGGGGGTCAGACAGTTCATTCCAACCAGCCTACGTTTGTTTACTCCATAAATTGTTGTTTCCAAGTTAAGCATTAAAATGTTAATGTTCATCCTTTGATTACAACAAAACACAATGTAACTGTACAGAATTCTATTATGTTCCCTGGTCCATAAATCTGGCCACTGTTTTAAATCCCCCTTTTTGTAAAAAAAAAATAAAAACTGTTTTTCTTCCGTGTTAGCCTTTGCTATTATAACAGTTCCTGCCTTCTTTGGTTTTAATTTCTATTATCAGATTTTTAAATATTCTTAATTAATAATAAGCTGTCCTGAATTTCCTCTTGCCTTAAAAAGAATCTACATGTATATTTATAGTGTGAATCCTCTATTTCCGTTCCTGATGTACACAGCTTATCCATAAATAAATTTCAAGTTCTTAAGAAGTGCACTCGGAATCTAAGGCTTGTCCACTGTCATGGATAATTCAAAATGCGCGCCTTGAATCTTGATGAAAATGCGTCCAACATACTCACAAACTACAGACTGAGCATCTCCCACAAACCTGCACACCGCAATCAATCATTCATTTGTTTTTCCGGCAGGACCACAACCTCAGAAATAAAGTATTTACAATGCAACTGTAAAACAGCAATAAAGAAAATAAAATTACACAAATGATAACATCAAAACTATATTTTTCACCTGACATCACCGGGTTCTCTGAAGCTAAAATAATCAGGTTCGAATTTGGCGGGCAGCATTCATAGAGTGTCTAGACAGATCACTTCCATTTTCACAGGTCTGCACCCAAATTACAGCCCAGGCAGGAGTTAAAAAAGTCCCATTAGGCTGAGGTGTGAGGATGAGATTGGAAACTTACGGGACGTGTAAACTGTTACTATGCACTCGCCAAGGATGTTTATAGCCGAAAGAGCTCTGAAAGTGGTCTTCGTGTATAGATCTATACCCTTGGGAATGTCCAGTGTAAGAGGACGTATATCTGAACGTTCATAACAAGGTTGTTGCGAGTGTTTACAGTACAGAGCTGTGATGCATGCAGCTGTATTTATTAAATTATGCAACACCGTAGTGGTATCATGAGACCCATTACTAACTAATCTAGTTTATCATTGAATTAAGACAATTTCGTCCAAATCTTCTAAATGAACATTTGATACGGCCATTCTCATCTGGGCGAAAGGAACTCGAAAAAAAAGCGTCACAATTAGGCTAACGTTCACTCTACTCTAATGTGAGAGGGAGAAAAGGTTTTAAAAATAAAAATGAGAAAACATTCTATGTCAAGGCCTGAAACAATATCACACGTGCTTTTTAAAAAAAAAACTATACTACAGGAAGTGACTTTAATAAAAATTTTTTCCAGTCTTTCGTCCACGACTCAGAGTTTTTAAGCTGCCTGCATCTGATCCTACTGTCCACTGCAGTTGTTCTGAGCTCCAGGTGGTCTCATGTACATTCTAACTGCAGCCACTCTAATTGCTATGTTCTTATAAACTTTAAAATCGCAATGGCAAGCAAAGCTTTTCTGACAATTTCTGACAACACGAACGAAACGGCTTTCGATGGTCTCTCGGGACAGAGGGTGTTTTGCTGCTGTTTTTAGAGCGATAAACCATAAAACCTTAGCAGTTTCTGACAAACACATTTCTCGTCGCCAGTGATTGAGAAGCTTACTACACCCATATACCTGAACAGCAGTTTGGATTTTGATGAGCATCAGAAACTTCACCCATAATAAAGATCAAATAAATAAACAAACAATCTGCGCCATAAAAAAAAAATTGAAAGTAACAGTAAAACCCGGTTAGTACCACTGCGAAAACAAATGGATTCCGTTCATAATTTTGTTCAGAAATGAAAAAAAAACTACAACAGCAGAGAACAACACTTATGCTGGTATAAATACTCTGTCTCACTGCTGTCAAAACACATGTTTTGTAAAATATCATTTTACACTCGATATTCTCTATTTACCATGTAGCAAATTGGAGCTGCTGATTGCTCGCCGGCAACTGTGCCAAAATGCAATGTAGTTTACAGCCATGACAGACATCGATGATGGCTATTAACGAAGCTGCTTCCAAGGTAAGTGTAAAGGGAAATAAATATACACAAACACCTGAGGAGGGCAATAAGGGGCAGGGAGGAACAGTTACCAGTGAGACAAGAAAAACTAGCAGTTGTAGCATCTAGCTATGTAAGGCTGTCTTATTATCAATGGGGTTTATTCATTGAAGCAAGATTCACCAGATTACATTGTGCTTGCAGATTACTTACATTTGTCAGATGACCAGTTTCTATGCCTGCGTTCTCCTCTTCCCCACCTTCCCTCTTTTTTTTATTCGCTCAATGAAATCACTATGTTCTCTCCGCCGCCCAACCTCCCAGCCTTTTTGCCTCGCTTCCTGTGCCTCACTTAGTCCACTTAAGCCAATGCTATTAATTATTCATTTATACCTTTATCTGCTTTTATGTCAGTCCGACGTGTGCCTTTTATTTTATCATATCAGTCTGAAGCAGAACGTCGTTTCTCATGCCTGTCATAGTTTTTGTTAGTGTTCAATTTTCTCGTAGCTAGCGACTCGGCCACGGTTTCATGAATATGTTATTTTCTTCTTTTTTTTTTTTTTTTAAATTTTGTTCCATTGTGAATTCGAATGCAATGAAGAACAATAAAAATTACTATTTTGCAGTGATAGAAAAACAACAAAAAAAGGCAGTGAACAGACACAATACCTTTGCTTTCCGCAACCATTATGAAGCTGGCGGTTAACCTTTGTGTTGTCTTCTGACCCTCCACCCCAACAAAAATAAGTATCACGCGATCATCTCTTCCAGCGATATCACCATTACCTTCTGGGGCTCAGAGTTTAACCCTTTAGGTGCTGAATTCGCAAACCCTATTTTTTAGCTAGCTCTAATAATTTTCAGATCTGCCCACAGTAATACATGTCTTTTCTGATGGCAGAAAACGCAAAATTTAATGTTAAAGTGATGTTCACCGGTGGCTTTACCTCCCTGGCACTTTTGGCACACATAGTGACATCTTCACATACAAACGAGCATCAGACTGGACTTATGAACTCACAAGTACAGAGCCCCCGCATGAGTTAAAAGCCACTGCTATCATCTCTATTCAAACAGCTTGGAAATTCCGACTCTTAACTCTACAACCGTAACGTTTCATGCCCGGCTACAATTGGCAGGAAGCCTATAAATAATTCTGATCAATGACCATTTCTATATTTTCCAGACACACCTGCAGAGGAAATACTCCACTCATTAACCTTACTCAAACGGGGTGCAGCGGTTAACGGCGTTATCTGCTTTGTCATTTCAACCATTTTAAAGACGATGATCATTTTATATAGCTAAACACAGGAACAAAGGCACCGCAATTTTAATGGTGTGCACTGGTTCACTTCAAACCAGAACAAACCTTCAAAACAGCCATTGCAGATGCATCACGTTACATTTCAGCTTACTGATGTGGCTACTGATCAGAGAAGATGCGGAAAAGGCTTTAGCGTCACATTAAGCAGAATTTTTTTTCCTTCGGTTTGTTTCTGTTTTTACATCAAGATTAAGAAAAGGCAAGTTCTTAAAATACACGACCCGAAAGAACGAGAAATGCAAGAAAAAAAAGCAATTCCTTTTTTCATTCAGAACTCCGAAACATGTTATTTATTTATGACTTCATGCACTATAATGGATCTCATAAAAAAAAAACCCAAAAAACTCAGCGTACAATTTTAAAAGTCTAATGATCCCATTTCTATCCTGGAGTGGGAAAGATTGTATCGTAGGTTCCATGCATGTGATATTAAGGATATCCTCACATTCCAGTTTTAGATTGCACGCTGCAGATAGGATTATTTGTTTCGTTTTTCCCCAGAGCAATTTTTCTTGATCGTTTACATCGATGATTCACTTTTCACTTTTCACTCTTCACTTTCTTGATCGTTGGGGTTTTCCCAACACATACACACATGGTATTAAAAACTTAATAATCATTTAGTATTTAGTATCAAACCATACTAGAATTTAATGCCAAATTCGATTCTGAACTCAGATTTTGACTTTGTGACAAAAAATGTGTTTATAATGAAAGGAGCCACGCCCCCACCTCTCTTCCTTCCACACTAGAAATGAGCAAGTTCATTCTTGTTGTCAGGAGGGCTAATCACTTATTCATCGATGAAGAGTGAAGAATGAATCTCTATCTAATTTAATCTAAAGGTCCCTCTCTTTTTCTATACTGCCATTTTCGTTTCTTCCGTGAAGAATGAAGAATGAAAAGTGAAAAATGATGCCCTATCTAAAGGCGGCCTTACTGGGTGACCTCGGTAGGAATCTCGCGGTACAACACCTTTGTTTGGCCGGCATATTCCTGAATACATTATTTTATATTCTGCTGTTAGTGACAGTGCGACAATTTTAGTGTCAGGAACAAAACTGTGGTTGTCAAAACCAGTTTCCTACAAAACGTCATTGGCGTGGGTTTACTACGTCATGATACAATGTAACAGTGGTTCTCACAGAGTCCTAGGCCACATTCCTCCCAGGTTTCCTAAATTCCTCTCCCATTTGGAATGGTCTTCTAATATTTCTTTTTTTGAATTGACCCCGAAGTTCATTCAGCCTGAAGCGGCATTAATTTACGTGTGTGGGTGTGTGTGTTTGTGTGTGTGCGTGAGTGCATGCTGCGTGGGTGCGTGCAAGCATGTGCGTGTGTGTGTGTGTCAGTGTGTGAACCGTTAATTCTTGATCGCCCTAATACTTGTGTGTACTCGTATGATTCATTTCGTTAAAAGTGTCATGTACCGAGTACAATTTGGAGTCCTTCCTGTGACGTCAAAGCTCCCCAAATAGTCCTCAGGCTAAAATTCCTCCTTTTAGATTCCAAATTCTTCCCCTGGGAGCCAAGTGCCGTCCGTTTGAGAACCATTGACCTATACTGCTAGTATTAAACAGAAACATGGAGGAAAAAGAAAAAGTCTTTCCACTCAGCTGCTCCTTCCTAGTGTTCGCGGCCGCTTGCCACTGATTTTGGTAGGAAGTATAATTATAACGTTTAATGATCCGTAATAGATTAGAGTGGACAGTAAAATAGGAAGCTGGTAGGTGGGCAGGCAATGGGACAAACAGACATATCCTCACAGATAAAGATTGGTTTGTTGTTGTTGTTTTTCAAGGGGGGAGGGGAGGAGAGAGAGAGAGAGAAAGGGGGGGGGGGGCGTACAAAATCTGAAATCAGATGGGCAGGGTTCGGGGTGGGCTAGTTTACAGTTCTTAACATGGCAAGAACCATGATCTCCTCTGCTGTTTTCATTTAATTGGGGCAAAAATTTCAGGGCACAAAAGCAAAGCTTAACCGTGACTGTTTGTGGACCAAATTAGATCGAACAGGCCATGTGGATGTTTGAGCGTGAGCCTATTTCCGACAGGTAACATTATTCTCTGGCCAAGGGAGAACTATAAATAGCCCACAGTGTGCTCTACTACACCAGCAGACTGTGGCCCTAAAAATACGAAACCCAGTGAACTCGGGGCTAACCGAGCGGGTAGTGAGTGTATTGATGATTATTTTGACGAGAGCTTTTTGTGGCCTTTGTTTAAAGACTGCCTACTGTTTCCCGCGTGTAACTGGGTAGTCTAAACTTGTCTGACATAAATTACATCCTCGTACGTGAACACTATTAATCTTGTAAGCGCCTTTGGTCGTCTTTTTTTTAGCTACTGGAGGTTGAAATTCAAGCTGAGGAGCATTTCGATACTGTCTTTGTCTACATGACGTTGTCTTTTCCTTGTTCTCTCTTTCCTTCCACCCTAACATCGCCTGTTTTTATGTTCCCAGCTACAAGTATCACATCCACACAAAGTTTGGACCTGAGAATAACACGGTTCATATGTTTTACAGACCCAAAACAGAACGTCCCAGTTCATCACTTTTAGGGCATTTACTGACTCGAGAATGTTTTCTCTTTCTGCCCGTCTTTTCCTCCCCTCGGAGGTTCCCTTCTTTCAATGTCTTTCTGCACATCTCTCTGCAACACCTACTTCTTTCTTCCTCGCCATTTCTTTTTTTTCTTTTTTTTTAGTGTGGACAAAAAATTTGTTTCTGTAGGTGTTGTGTCTTTCTTTCCATCTTTATGGTAGCAATTACATTTACTGCAAAACCAAACAGAACAGAACTTGTGTGTGTGTGTGTGTGTGTGTGCAAAGGCATCATTAAACGACCGAGAAAATCTGGGATGTTTCTGCCCGAAAGACGCCCGTACACTGATTTGGTTGTATCTTACAGCTTTCATATTATATAAACATGGTGAAGCAGTAATAATGATAGTACAGTGGTAGCCCTCAAGATTTACGTACCGTACGTGCCTATATCTATTTTTTGTAAGCCAGAAGAAGGTCCTGGTGACCGAAACCTTGCATTATTTGTTTTAATTATTTTACTATTTTTCTTATTCCATTTTCTGTGGAACGCCCCGGCTACGTTATTTCTCTTAATATTTCCAATAAACAACAAACAAACAAAAAACGTGTATTCCCTTACGGATAATCCTAACTTCATTATTTCATTCACAAAGCTAAACTGTGCGATGTCCAGACTGCCAATTACAAGAACGATTCTTTCTATGTAGAAATCGAATTTTGTTTATTCATGTATATCAATCAACGTCAAATCTGGCGTCGTATTCGTGAAAGAAAACAACACTAACATCAAACATTGATGGTGTAATTGTTTCAGCTTTTAAAAATTAAATATCCATCACACTGGGCTTGCTTTTGATGTTTCATAAATAATTTCTAAAAACTAATAAGTCTCCCACGATACACGATTTTATATTTCCATGCAATGCCACCGTAACTGTTCCCGGAGCGCGACAACTCAATTTTGCACTGTTCGCAGTAAAAGGTAGACCATTGTGAACTGTGAGATTTGAAGAGTTGTAGAAGAGGGTCCACTGACACCAACGAGTGTACTTAGATTCCTAATGAAGTATACTGAATACTTCACGAAAATGCATATTTCATTTCCTCATCACCTCCAAGACTTCGCACTGTGGACGTCAAATCATTTAGCCGGTGGCGTAATGTGGACGGTGCCAGAGGGGCGCTTGGTCCGCATGCAAAATTCTTAGGGATGGAAAATTTCAAAAGAAAAAAACAATAAATTTGTCAAGAGAAATAAAAAATAAAAAAAAAATGGCGCGCCCTCCCCTCTCACAGAAAATCTCACAACGTTCGACTATTTCACACAGAGTTCCAACATGTCGGGGCAAATAAACGTCACATGCTAACTAACGGTCCGCAGGTCAGGGGGCACAGTAGTTGCCTTGCTCCGGGCGCTGGCAACCCCCGGCTACGCCACTACACTGCACGTAGCCGAGCTGACCACTCAAAACTTAAATTATTATCATTGTTTTTCTGTTTTGTTTTAATTTGATAGTCAAACGTATTTGCGAAACAAATAAACTATTCGAATTGAACCAAGTTACAAAAGGATAAAGATCAATACCTTAATCGTAACGCTGCAAATGACTCCGCCTTCTGCTTAGTGATATCAGTAGGATCTGATTTCAGTGCTGCCGTGAGGTGGAAAACGACCGTTTAGGCTTATCTGGGTCAATTCACTCATAAAAATTATTCTATTATGTAACATTGTGCTCTGTCGTTTCATCTGGGTTATGACTTTGCACCACTGGTGGTTTCTTTAGCTCACCACAAAATGGAAAGTGAACCAAAAATTAAAGCGGAGTGTAAAACGAATGTTGTGTGTGTGTGTGTGTGTGTTTGTGTCTCCCGTAGCATTTTGTTCTCGGCGTCTTGGCCCTACCACGTCAGAGTGTGGCTCAGATTCCTACTTTGAAGCTGAGAAATAACAATGTCAGTGGCGGGGTAAACACTATCATTATGAAGCTGTCTGTCACACTGCCTCGGGGGTTTAAACAAAGCGACTCAAAGTGAGTGACTCCGTGTCCATCCGGGTGTCCAAACAAATCTGGGAGCGAGCCAGCATCGCGTGACTGACCACACGGCTCGGGGGCTCCCTAAGATTTCCAATGAGACGCACGTTCTTTAAACACGATTAAATGGCTCTCATGGGCATGGCTGAAAGGACAAGAGTAACAGAGTGCGGGTAGTTCAAATGCCGTTTTTCAGAGCTGACCTGATGGCACTGACCTGAGGCACAGTATTTTATTTCAATGAATGGAGGACGCTGACACGGTTATTTCTCCTGATTTGCACATATCCTTTCCGTATCTTATATCTCTGAGATTCCAGTCAGCTGAACTGCCACTGTCTGCAGCGTATAAGAGTCAATTTCCTTGACAGTGGTTTTTTTGTTTTGTTTTGTTTTTCTTTGCAATTTGATCCCTGATACTATCTTCTTCCTTCAGTCCTCCTCTCTCTTTCTCTCTGTCTATTCCCACCTCTCTCTCCCCCCTCTCTCTGTCTGTCTGTTTGCCTCTCTCTCTCTCTCTCTCTCTCTCTTTGTTTTCAGTCCTTGCATCTCTTCTTCACACCGTCACTTTAATTTTGACAGAGATTAATTTTGCACCATGCAGCCAAAATATTCAAAATAGGATTGATATTACCGGAATGAATGCGGCCAATTTCCGATATAGTTCTTGTGGCCATGTCGCATGCAAAACTGTTGTTGTTGCCAATGAGCTAAACCTAACCCTAGCCCTAACCCTTACACTCACCCGCGAACATTCCCAAATATTCACGGTGCAAACAAAACCCACTTTAGCCACATGGTGCTAGCCGTCGCCCCGTCTTTTGATTGTCTGTTGTTGTTTTTTCTTCGATTCTTAAGTGCCTACTTGTTCTGGCTATTTCCTGCCGTCTTTACACATGGGAAACTGACAGGCTTTCATCCACACCCGCACATTTAAAACTTTTATCAACAATCTATTACCATCATTTATCACAATGACTAACGACGGGCCTTTTATTAATAATAATAATATAAAAAAAACTACAATAGAACTGTCTCTAAGGTCTCTTGTATCTCAACAGTAAACCACGATAAAGGCCATTAAGGGTTACACAACTGAGTGTAACCTGGCCCAGATGAAGACTGGAAAACTGGGCTGAATTCTGTAAGAGAAAACTCCCAGGTCGATACTGGCCCCGGCCGCCCACGCCACTGAACTCACGGCACAGTCGGTCCAGCCAGTACTCTGGCCTGCCTGATAGCAAAGACCACCATTCAAAGAGGTGGGGAAAAGAGTAGAAACCAGAAGGTTTCAGTGGAAACTTCCCAAAATGCTGTTTTCGTTGGAATCAAATCTCTGAGATGGCTGCCATGTGTCCATATTTCAAACGGAATTTTTAAATGATAAAGATCTGTTGTTGTTTTTTTCCTGCTTTTTTTAAATTATTGGCCTCACGTGTAAACACAAATGAAGTGGTCATGACCACCACCCCACTCTGTCTGTCTGTCTGTCTATCTCTCTCTCTCTCGTTTTATTGTACATTGGACATGCACAAACACACACATACATAGCCACATATTATTATAGGCTCGCACGCAAATGCGCACACACACACACGCGCGCGCGCAGGAAACAATCAAACAAACGCCCACGACGAACAAACGATAAAAACAATATGACACATGCATTATTAATACTTAAGATTTTTTTATACATTGGACAAAGGAAAATACGCCATTAGTGCATTTTGTTTACAATTCCTAAAAATATTCGATTTTCACTTGGACATGTCCTGCTTTTCCAACAACGGCAGGCAACCCATGGAAAGTGTGAGGGGTAACGTGGAGAGAAACTGACCGAGGAATATAAGAACAGACGTGGGAAGGTTTTTTTTTTTTTTTTTACAGGGGGGGGGGGTGGTCTCCTGCGCTTCCTTCTCATGCCCTGTCTACCTCACGCTGCCTATCACCAAATGGCAAAGAAAAACCTGGAACAAAACCAAACAAGCCCAATCAATAAATATAACCAAGAACATAATTATATGCCAACCTCAACCAGGAAGATCAATGAAGGAACTCAACCACAAAGATCAAGAATCAAGGACAAGGCGACCAACAGCCTTAGAGCCCAGATACGGTAACTTCTTATTCGTTTCGCTTTCGGTAATTTTTCGACGAAAAACGATACGAGACGAAAGAGGAGGCAGTCTGCGCTCTAACAGGCGTTGAGAAGGTTTTGGACATCTTTTCTGGTTTTCGGCAAGACGAGCCTGACGCCATTTGGCGAAACTGCCTATTAAAGCCAGGAAACTGATACCACTGTGTGTGGGCTTTAGGTTGGGGGCCCCCAGAAACAAAGACCTCTGCTTTGGGAGACGTGGGTGGAATCAGCCTATTTAGGCTTTTCAAATAATGTACGCATATCTGTACAGCAAACAAGAAAAGAATCAGTAGGCCCACAAACAGGCACAGGACAGAAGGGACCAAAAAACAAAAAAAAATAGTATTCGCAAAACGTCCGTCCAAATTTATCGGACATGCCATCAAACAACACCAAAATGGACCACCGTCTGATACCGACCCAAAAGATCTGTGGAAAGAATGGCAGAGAAAGACAAAGGGAGAAGATGTTTTTCTTGGGACAGTTTGGCAAAACAGCAAGGAAAAACAAGGGGCTCCAAACTGATCATCGCTACCGAGAATAGAGATACGTGGAGGCGGATGATGGACCACACACCAACCGGCAAGGCACAGATAATGATAGCGATGATGATGGCGTTGATGATGATGATGATGATAATGACGAGTATGATAATGATGATGCAGTAAAACTAAAAAAAAAACAACAAACAAACAATAAAACAACTGGACTATTTGACTAGTAGGAATGATTATTTGTACATTCAAGGACAAGCTGTTTGAAAAGTTATTTCTCAACATCGCATTTCAAATTCACCAAATCATTAAATTATTTACCAGTACACGATATGGACATAAGCTGAAAATAATAATAAAGGAAACCGTTTAGATTTTAGCGTAACTGAGAATAGCAGGCAAACACAATAGCTGCATTTCTAAAGAAAATAGTTACAACTAGTGATTAATTTCAACCCCACCCCGCTCCGAATCCTATCTAAATTTCGCTTGAATACTGGGAAGAACAAAAGAAGAGAGAAAAATGAAATGAAAAAAACAACAAACGCAACGTGAACAACAATAAAACTTGATGTGCAGCAGAGAACAAAGAACATGGCTGGTGGTTCTCTCTCTCTCTCTCTCTCTCTCTCTGTCTTTCTCTCTCTCACTTCTTCCAATCAACTCTACTTTCCACATTTACGCTCTACACCTCCGTCCAGAAATAGGCAACTGTCATTCACAGAGATTTCTGCATTTCAAACCAAATTGTCTTGTTGGTCCCTAGGCCCGCATCTTTTGGGTGGAACTTCTTGTTCCATCGATTTTAGCGTAGGAGTTTTGGCTTCACTGACTTAATAATTCATTGCCGCTGACGTCCAATGCCATACGCAGTTAAATTATAAGCACTGCAGTCACCTCGACATCAATAAACAACAGCGCTTCTTCGCTTGTTGCTTGAAACTCATGTTTCAAATACATGCAAAGCAACGATAGTGCAAGTTAACATCTGCAAGAGAATTCTGAAAAGCAAACGAATTGGTCAATCTATTACTACAGGCCTGTTTCATCACATTACCCAAGGTAACCACCCCTCCACTAGCTCATCGTACCTACCCCTACACTTTCCGCAAAATAAAAATACGCAGCGGTACGCGTTGCTGCAGTGTGCGCGGGAGACATTTTGTTTACTGTACGTCGAGTAAACATGATTCCTTGAACACTGTATTATTAATACAGCCTGTATCAATCGTCAGAGGGGGAATGATGACAATAATACTGAAATGAAACCTTTGCGATTTCTAATGTTTGCATGAATTTCAAGCTACGCGTCCTGGAGATGACTATCAGTAGGTAGTGTATACAAAAAAATGTTACACACATTGCTGTTAATATTGGAGTATGGAATATCCTGTTGCAACGTCATAAATAAATATTTCTCGTTTATAAATATAGATTTTTGGCCGTGCTTCTGTCATCCACAAAGGGGGAGCTGGCCTGCAACATTCATAACGCTTTTTACATTCTAATTAAAATAACTAAAACAAAAAAAAAAACAACTGTGTACAATTATACACATATAATCCCAGATCCAGGTATACCAATAAAAAAGAAAAACCGCAAAGAAAGATATTAGAGGAAGTGGAATTCCACATTAATGAACAGCTGATGCTCTACTTCTCACACGCATTTTAGACCAATTGTTATGTACGTGCTATATACAATAATGGCCATGAACTAAGTGCAAATAATATGCGTATTCCCGGGGGGAAAAACGCAGGGTAAAGTAGTCAGGAAGTCGAATGCAAGAGATAAGGAGAGACAGAGAGACAGACAGACAGAGAGAGAGAGAGAAAAAAAGAGAAGAGTAAAACATAAGAACATTAATTTGCCGTATGGTTCTCATCTATTTTTTATATCTAGAGTGGACAGTAGAACGAACCCCGAAAAACCCACCAACTGTGGTTAAAAGGTACCGGTAGAGTTTAGGCTGGATGGGCGAGGCCAGCAGTAGGGGTGTGGTTAGCCTGTAAACCAGTGGCAGGATGAGGGTAATGAGAACGGTCTGCACTGTAACCTGCCCAGATTGCCCAACTGCATGTGCTAATCATGAGCATACATGGATGCGAATGCAAACGCTGATTATTTCCAAATGCCAAGTATTTTGTCTGTTCTGTCGTATTATGGACAAAGACTGTACATGCCAATGTAGGTTAAATTCCGTTTTTTAAAAAAACATTTTATAGAATGAAATGTGCTCTTTCTATCCATCTGGATTATGATTTTGTACGAGTAAAGCCGGCTTTTCATGTGTACGGAAACGGAAATGGCAACGGAAAGGTTAAAACAAACTATTTCGGTGGTCAAATAGAAAGAATGTTTTCATGTATACGCAGACGCCCTTTCCGCACACAAGGAAACACTCTTTCTTTTTTAGTACTTAATGGATTTTTTACCTTTACGTCACCGTTTCCGTTTCCGTCCACATGTAATTACGGCCTAACTGTTTCCTTCGGCCATCACAAAAGGATAATTGAATACACAGAATAGAGCGGGGCCACAAATTGCCTGCCAAATTTTGATGACAACAATGATAATTATGCTCATATTAATACATTATATTTGTTCCCATCGAAAAAAAAACCCAGCATGAAATACATCTTCTTGATATGGAAACTGAGAATGTTCAATGCCGTGACTCTGTCAAAAGTCCTTTTATGGGCGGTCAAGTTTTTCAGGTGGCTATAGTTAGAATGCGCATGACGTCACAGAGTTTTTGTTTTGTACTTCCGCCAAACAAGATGGCCGGTGGATCAGCTGATGAGTGTAACTTAGAGATGTGTCTAAGCAGTTAAAATGCCTGTTGGTTGCATTGCAGTTGACTGTTGTGACAGGGGTGGAAAGGATGTATCCAAACTGGTCCGATTCCCTACGATCCGTGTAAACAAGAGAAAGGAAGTGAAAGAATTGACCGAACGTCTCCCATGTGCGTATACACACGTGTCATTGTTTACAGTAGTGAACTCGCCGCCGATTGGTTCGCGACGCCTTAAGTGGGTCCGGACAGACAAGATGGTGGTTATGCGCATTCTACCTATTGTTAAGAGACCGTACAAAGCTACCAGCTGACCAGTGAACACAGCTCAGCATTTTCTTTACTTTGATTTGTAATTTGACCACGGACTATTCCCCTGACAACACCAGTCTCTTCTTCAGGAACACGGTAGACTTATTCAATATTGCTAATAGGGTCTGGCTTTGAGTGAACCATGTGCCATGTCGTGCTAGATATGTTGTTGGCATTCACAACCGATAAAACGTTGAACTGAAACCCGTGCGAGGGGCGAGAATACAGGAGATCTTTGGAAGAAGAGAAAAAATCCGGCAAAACAAGCGATCGAATCTTGACCTCCTTGCACTCGACTACCTCAGCGAACTCTGCCAGTGCAATGCAGTCTGAGGAATTGTTATGTACATGGTCTCTACCTCAAAGACTGGTCACCATCATTGACAATTATGATAAACCCCAAACATGACTACAATTAATGACTGCAATCGTCAAGGACAATAGTAATGATACATCTCACGTACATCACCATATCTGTGATGCTGGCCGTCAGGTTATGCTCCGCTTTCGGTTTACCTACAACGCCTAAGTATTCTGAAATGCGACAGCCCTGTGGTCTTTGACCATAAAAGAGACCGCCCCAACAGAAAGACGAATCGGTTCGTTTAAGCAAAACTGCCCTGCCACAATCCACTTCAGCGAATTGACGTTGAATCTCAATAAAAACCCTCTTCACTCTCAGCACCTAAAGAAAAGCACGTCTCAAGAGAATAAATTCCATGTCAACGAAAAATATGTTTCTGTATCATTAACAACAAAAAGAAAAAGAAAAGAAAAATCAAGTTTTGCCTCCATTAAGATGTTCCATCTATGAATTCCCCGTTGTAATCTTTGATCCAATAAGTTGGTCGAACAAAAAACTTATTTTCATGTAATAGGGTAGTCGGAACCTCAAAAGAAGAAGGGAGTGTTATGCTTAAGAAACGAGAGAATGGCTAGATGGATGAACTAACGGGGGAGCAACTGCATGCAAGAAAACAAAAGGGCAGTCGCAACGGTTTTCCACTGCTTATTGATTTTTCCACTTTCTGTCTAAGTTTACTTCTGCTTCTTCTTCGCCGCTCCCCCCCCCCCCCCCCCGCCCACGTTTAACTCCCTATCAACTCCGACTTTCCGTCTAATGCACGGGTTTTAAAAATGATGGCTCAAGCATTCCGATCCTGCAACACCTGAAATCACTGGAAAAAAAAAATTCCTATGGAGCCCATGCCTACCATGAACTAAAAATGTCTGCTTACCTCTGACATGCACACAATATGCTCATGAGTTCACGTGAATTTTCATTCTTACGAGTCTGATCGTAAATCTTACTGTCAAAAGGGCCTATGACCCAACAAACTTTGAAACTCCCTGCCCTATAAATCAAGGAAGACATTTGCCAGGCCTGACCTTCACTGAGACTGGAATCCGCTCGGCGTGGCAAACCACAGTTTTTCCTGCTGTTCAGCCCTGTGTTACTTCACTCAATTTTGTCGTAAATCTTAAAAAAGCTCCTTAAACCAGGTTAATATCTTCAGGGTTTTTTCCCTTTCTTTCATACACACTTTTTCAAACAGAAAGGAATAAGCAAAAAGGCAAGAATGGTTACGGGGAAAACGGAACATAATAATAGGACAATCAAGTCATGTCGAACATAAAATGCGCTCTCTCTCTCTCTCTCTCCCTGTCTCCCTCTTTCTCTCTCTCCCTGTCTCCCTCTTTCTCTTTCTCTCAAGTTATGTCGAACATAACAGGCTGTCTGTCTGTCTGCCTGTCTCTCTCAAGTTTAGTCAAACATAACAGTCTGTCTGTCTGTCTCTGTCTCTCTCCAGTTCTCTCTCTCTCTCTCTCTCTCTCTCTCTCTCTCTCTCTCTCTCTCTCTCTCTCTCTCTCTCTCTCTCTCTCTCTCTCTCTCTCTCTCTCTCTCTCTCTCTCTCTCTCTCTCTCTCTCTCTCTGGTTGGTGGTTGAGTATTAAACTTTAAGTGGACGCCGTTCTCGGCAAATTCAATCCGCCTCGCATAAACACCCATGTACTGAAACAGCCAAAGCTACAAATTGTATAGAATACAGTCATGCTGTACGGTATCCACCACATCCAATCACCCAGGCTATTGAGCTGCAAACAAATCTATAACAGGTCTTCCTATCAGATCTGTCATCTTTCCCGATGCCGCCATGCACAACAGAAAGAGACGGGCGTTTAGATACAAATTGGCTTCAGCAATGGTTACAGAAACATGAGGAGGCACAAGGGAAAACTTTAATTCGAAATTAGACATAATAATTCCAGTGGCGACAAAGAGTCGATTTTCACTGCACGGGAATGCACGGGGATCCTGTAACGGAAGAGTAGTTGGGATTGGATATTACATTAGAAACCGCTCTTTGAATGCAGACACCTACATTGATTCAGAAGAGGCGGTGTAAATGGCCAGAAGAGAAACATAATGAACTGGGCACGGTCGATTTGAAAGTGGAAAGTGTCAGTACAATCACAGTCCATACCAAGACCTCATTATAATATGTATGTCAGAAATGGCACGGAGTTCTTTCTAAACACATCCGAATGGGAAGAACAATCAAGAAAAGGTCGCTCTGCAACTGGCTAACCAATGCGTGAGTACTTTCCGTGTACTTGTCTGAGATTGTACTCGGCTCTGCATCCCTCTTTACTTTTGGTTCCCTTAAATTCAAACATACAGTCTTTCACTGAGTATCTGTATTGGAAAAGGCCACATTCCGGGCATTCATATGAACCATGCACTTGTAAACCTGCTTACGCAGTGGATTACCAGCCAGAATAAAAGAGACAGGCAGCTACGGGGAACCAAAATGCGCGTCGCCCATGAAAATGTAGACTTGTTCAATATAATTCTCTGTGCACTGGCGGAAATTTTTTTTTAGAAAAGTACGAACATTATGTGATTCTACTATCGTCACTATCAGTATGGAAAACCCAATTGCTTTATATTATTGCACTGTTTTCTCCATTTAGCTATCTTTTTTTTCCTCCAGACATACCTACGGTACTTCCATCCGTTCGAGCAGCCACTCCTTTCCTCATCTGTTCGTCAGTTCATCCATCTATCGGCCCATCCATCCATCCGCCCTCCATCCACTCTCCCATCCGTCCATCCACCCAAAAACACTGACAGAAGAGCTAACAGCACATCCATCCATCCATCCATCCATCCATCCACCCATCCATCCATCCAGCCACCCATCCATCCATCCATCCATCCATCCATCCATCCATGCACCAACACCACTGACAGATGAACCTGCAGCACAAAAATATGTCCACAATCCTACTGTCATGGCCACTGACGTGCAGTTCAGCTTTTAAAAAAATAATAAACGAATAATAATAAATAATAATAATATTAAAAAAAGACACGTAATCTATTGATATCTCAATCTCGCTTGTGCGTATAAATTACATTTCTGTGTCCACTTTTCCCTGGTTCCTATGATTTCATTTGTATTAATTGGCCCCTCCTTTCTCTCTGGTATTATTTTACATTTCCTGTGTAATGAGCTGCTATTGTGGCCATTGATAGCGCTAACGCTGGTCAATATAACAATGCAAACCCTTGCTCAGACAATTAAATAGAGAAGCAAATCCAGTATGAACAAACAGAGAGGATAAAACTATGGGTGCAGAACAATGGAAGCGGCTGTGAGACGGCTGGGTAAAGACCCTAGGCGGATGTTCTCTTCAGCAAACATTGATTACACCATTTTCACCCATTTTTCTCTTTCTCTTATAAGCTCATCTCTCTCTTTCTCTAATTATAACTTGTATCTCCTATCTCCCTTCAGGCTCTTTCTACTCCCTCACATTTACGTCAAAGATCCGATAATTACAACATAGTGAATTCTGCGCCACACACAAACTCCTCTTTTTAGTTTGCTTTTGTGTGTTTTCTTTCATTACTGCCCATTTATCATGCCCACGCTAATGCTTCTACACAGCTACACATTACAGAACGTCAAGAAAACACACGGTGAAGAAGAAGCACAAGAAAAGTAATGGAGGAAGGAACGGCCAAACTTGATTAATTTGCCAACACGCACACGGTTGTAAGCGCCGACAACTGACAGATAAATATCCAACATGTGTGCAAGCGATAGAGCCACAACAGATTTTGCCCCAGCGATTTATCTTTCTTCATCTCTATCTTCTTCTTCTGCTGCTCCTCCATTCCACGTAACAGTGTTTCATGCAGCTGGAGAGCTAGTCTGCAGACAGCTGGCCGAATGGAGGCAATAGTATTTGGTATAGACCCTTTCAACTTCCGCGTTACGGTTGTTTTGCGGGGAGCCGCACGGCTTCGAAAAGCACCGTGTACGGCAAAAACCTCAACTTGCCTTGATGATGGCGCACGTATCTCAAGTGACTGAAATGCACAAATACTAGGACACTCTTAAGTGTTTAATCCATTATTGATGTGAGTTCAATCCCGACGCACCCTCCTTTTTTCTCTCCATATCTCAACATCATAATTCTATGTGCACAATCCCTCCCCCCTCCCCCCCCAAATTTTTCCGCAAGTTTAAATGGCCTGGTCCTCTGCACTGTCTTTACCTCACCCAATATTGCTCTCGGCTCACGATAGGCTACATTCGCACAGTCAGGAAATATCTACATCCCCTTAATAGCACGAGCAAGAGAGACACATACGACTTTTTTTCATGACACTACACCTGTCAGATCAAAGACGCCTATCTCTGCGAAACACAAACCACGCGCAGACAAAATTATTCTTTTATCTGGAGATTTCAACATAATTGTAAACGATGTGAATGAACGATAAACGTTCCAGACAGTTTCATTTCCCACTCGTGATTCAGTTTCTGCATTTTACACTTAACTGGGTTTTTAAAATGCGCATTGGCACTTTTGAAAGAAATTTCCAAAGCGTTTAACGGTGGCAGAGAAACACGTCCAAAAGTGCTAGCATTAGACTATTCCTGCAGCAGTGCATTTAAGGCTGGCGGTGCACTTAGTCAGGTCTGTTTAGCGCCTCTTGAATCTCGCTCATGATAGATTTGATGTACCAGAACTGGTGAGACAGAATCTCCTCAATGCGTCCAGTCCTGTTTAACTCCAAAGTCCACATCTCAGATTGAAGCCCAGACAAAACTGACTTGTTTCAGTGCGCCCTCGACTCTTTTTGCCGTTCTGAAGGAAAGGCATTCACTCACAAACACAGAATGGATGCTCCACACGCTTTGTACGCTGTCTCGTATTTTTGGGTCTACAGAAATGGCGTGTATTGATTCCGTCTATGAGTTTAATCTCATAACTACAAATTATACACTGATTACGATAATTGTTCTTTCCATAAAAAACTCCATACAAAACACACAAAAATTCGCCAGTCACGACATTAAAAAACCCAACAAAGAAACAAACATGAGTAATAATAAAATAATCAAATTTATGGATTTATCTGAACTGTTAACATTTCGAAATCCCACTGCGTACACATTAAATCTGCAATAAAATAGAATCGTTATAAATATAATGGATAAAAACAAAATAGTACGTCTGTGTCGGAAAAGGGGATGGTTGTCGGGGAGAGAGAGAGAGAGAGCGAGAGAGAGAGAGAGAGAGAGAGAGAGAGAGAGAGGGGGGGGGGAGGGAGGGAGGGAGAGGGACAGAGGGAGGGAGGGATAGAGAGATAGACAGACAGACAGACAGAAAAACACAGAGAGAGAGTGTGTGTGTGTGTGTGTGGGCTTTTGGCACATAATATTTTCTGTTCACAGCGTGCAAGACACTGTAAGTAATACCACTCACTGGCATCGCAATGTTAAGTGCACAGCTGACTGAGCCAGGACCGATTTCTGAATGAGCTAATTAGCTGATAGGCCGATTGTCTGATGTATCATGTCTACAGGCAATCCTGTCTTCAGATCCAGATTTATGGTCAAGGAGGACAAGGAAAGGTGATCAATGAAGGTAACGAATAGGAAAGAAAGAAGGAACACCAACAGCATGCTAGGACAACAGTTTACAGAATTCGACACTGGTATCATGATAATTTAATATCCATCTCACAAAGTTACAAACGCATACTGTTACTTTACACGATATCATGGGAGCGTTCTGAACACTTAAATGCTGGTCCACGAATGGTCTTTTGCCATTTTCACAGTGAGGTTGCCGCTGCCCGCTTGTAAGTGCTATACCGGTGATGGTTACCACTGCTGAAGTTCATATTTACATTTATTTATACATTAATAGTCGCCAGTTCCATTAAATGCCAACACAATCATTTTCAGTTTAAAATTTCTTAGAAAGGGAAAGGGCAGTCATAAGAAATGAGAGGTAACCATTAAAAGTTACGCCATAATAAATGCAAGGTATTAACATTTTCCACGCAGACTGCCTATGGCGTAGCCAAACACAGCGCCCAGACTCAATTATGTGAATAACCAGACAACTATATTACAAGTATTTGGAAACTGTTTGAATTCAGACTCAAGCTGAGTCAGAGAGAATTCACCTGTCTCCCACTTACTGACAACGTCTGTTAATTGAAACTCGAAACAAACCCATTACCTGTCTTTGTTGATTTATCATTGGATTTAAATTTTCTTGGAATAATTATTATGCAATTATGAACAGTGTCTTTGTCTCGCCCGCGTGCTTTCATCATTACTAGCCAACAGCTGCACGGGTATCTTGCGTTCAAAGTCTGCGATTCGTCTTTACCCACCAGTCTATCTTCTTTATCCAAACCCGCAATATAAGGCTGATGGCACAGTGAAGCTGGGTTCTCATGTGTACGGAAACGGAAACGACAAAAAAATCCCTCATATAGTAAACAGAAAGAGTGTTTCCATGTGTACGGCAACAGCGTGCGGAAACATTCTTTCTATTTCACTACTTGAAGGCTCTGTGATGTTTCCGTTGCCGCTGCTGTTTCCGTTTCCGTATACATGAAAACCCAGTTTGAGTCAAGTCTGTTTTGCGTCTGTTTCACGCAGGGTCTCTCTTCCCGGCAGTTCTGTTGGCTCAAGACGATTTTGACGAGCCCAGAACTAGTGAGGCAGACTGGTTTTTCGGTTTTGCCAATGCGGGAGATTCCCTTTATTTCCTTCGTCCACTTCTCACACTAAAACCCGACACAAAACAAGTTTGACTCATAGCGCCACAAGCCTAGACATTCTACACTACCTCATCCCTTCTAATTCTACATCAGTGCCCATGTCCTGAGAGAGAGAGAGAGAAAGAGCGAGAGAGAGAGAGAGAGGCAGACAGACAGACAGACAGAGACAGAGAGAGAGAGAGATAGAAAGAGAGAGACAGAGAAAGAGAGAGAGAGACAGAGAGAGAGAGAGACAGAGAGAGAGAGAGAAAGAGAGAGAGATATATTAATTACGCAATTTGTTCAGTGCACAGAAACATGCTGTCCTTCAAAACTGCGTTTTTTGTGCTGTCAGCTGCAGTTATAAGTGGAAGATAAAAATAAAATTATTATGAGCACTCTACACTTATTTCTACGGCCTGACTCGATTTCAAGCCCTCCGCCTCCTCATAATGGTTATCTTTATGAAATGTGTAAAATTTGAAGTTCATACAGTTGTCATTAACCTGGGAATAAGGAAAGCCGTGCTGCGCTGCTGTAAAGATAAGCATTATGACATTATGTATACACAGATTAAGACCGGTGATATGAACTTCTCTTTTTATTCCAGTTCCACGACATTAATGAAAATAAAAGCCAAATATCATCTTCTCACTCACTGCTGGATCTGGATCCACAATGTACAAAGGCACAAGGATCGTTTTCAATTTCCGAGTTATCTCATGTCTAAATTATTCATAGTCGAAACAGCGGGAGTGTAAAAGCTCATCTCATACCAACTGGGCAATAGAAGTAAATGTCACTATTTAATTATTACAATAGTATGACAGTATTGTGTCAAGCTAATAATACATACATCGCGGACCACGAGAACTGTTGTATTACGCCAAATTCACTACTTTTCAGGAGAAGCAAATATCTCTTCTATTTCTGTTGTGCGAGCTGTACAGAAGAACTAGTTATCCCAGAGTGATTCCTACAAAACATGATGCAGCTATCGTCTTGCAACCCAGCTACTTAGATCGGTATGTATGTTTTTCAATTTTTTGGAAAAGATGACATACGACACTTTTCCTGGTCGGCCAGGATAACTTACTGATAAAACCAAACCAGACCACAGTCACTCATCACATCAGAATGATCTGTGCCCATGTGTTTATGTTGTTTTCTGTTCTTTGTGTTTTCATAATGTTGTCAGTAATTAATTTTTATCCAATTATCAGACACTGAAGTTCAACCGTAGACGAAGACAGCGATACGTCAACTAATTAAGTTTAATCAAAACACAAAACATTAAAAACATTATCAAGACTTCACTGTTCCCTCTTATATCAGCTAATTTCACTATCTGCCTATTGCATCTTCTGTATCGACTGACACCCATATTATCTTGTTTTGTCACATTATTAGAGCTCTGTAGCATAGGCTTGTACAGGCATTGGGTTTAAAAAATATCATCGCTTTATTTTCACAAATACTGATCTTGAACAGTCCATTATAGAAGGTTCACTGAACACTGACAATTTGAGTTCTGAGTTTGGAGAAAGCACGTCCACCTGATAACCGCCATGTTTTGCTAGAACAAGGAAGAAGATGATATACATACAGAATATAGCAGAATTGAATGACAGAAGGAGAAGCTACCAGAAACGCCCACCAACTACCCCCGCCCATAGTGTCTAACAGAGAGCCACGGTGTGTATGTGTGTGTGAGAGAGAGAGAGAGAGAGAGAGAGAGAGAGAAAGAGAGAGAGTGAGAGAGAAAGAGAGAGAGAGAGAGAGAGAGAGAGAGAGAGAGAGAGAGAGAGAGAAAAAGAGAGAGAGAGAGAGAGAGAGAAAGAGAGAGAGAGAGAGGTGGCGAAGCGGTAGAAGCACCAAACGAGGCACATCTATGTGACAATAATTATTATAATTATATTATGTCAGTGTGAAAATGCTGTCGCTATAAATCCTTTAGACTGTGAATAATAATTCATATGAGAATTTTTTATCACCCTGTTTATTGCTAGGTAACGGCTGAATTTCTATTGTGACCACAATATGCGTATGTATTTCGGTTGGGCAGCAGAGCGTATTATGGTAATACCATAGCAATGCATATCAATGTGTATGTTTATTATCGGATGTTGTTCCAAATGGCCCGTTACTACTATCATTACGTGTATCTATCCTTTTCGTTGCCCCATATAAAATAACGGCGCTGATATTCAAACAGGTAGGCAGATATTAGACGGACACAATGAGGTGTACGGATACGCAGACAAACAGACGGGCGGCCCTAGATATAGTTGAAACAGTAACTATACACCACCGCAAGTGGCTGAAACAATAGCTATGTCCCAGAACATTTGACTGAACATTTGACTGAAACAAAACAATCAAAAAAACGTGGAATATAGTCTCAGAGATAAAAACAAAACATTACGACGGGTGTTTAAAATCAATGGTTCAAAACTGCTTGCGCCGTCCAGTTTTCGTTTAAAATATTAATACAACTCTGGGTCTATCATGGGCTAAGAGTCACGTGTACTTTCATCGGACCGATATCTACGCTAAGGCGTGCAGAAATCTCCAAAAGCAGAATTTATCATCATACCATGGCGCTTGAAATCTGGATTCGAAATTGCATTTTTGCCATTCTTAATGTTGAAAACAGCCCTAGAAGTGTTGGCTGAAAAACAATTCGACACCAAGCCCTCGCCACTTAGTGTGCTCAAACGATAAGCAAGCCCAGTTTTAAATGAGTTATAAACAGACAAGAGAAATGGCATTGCAACACACTTGCAGTTTGCCCACTTGTATAGCGATCAACTGAAAACCTGCATCGGGTGGATGGCTGGGTAGTTTGTAAACATTCAAAATTGCACTAGATGTCGACATAATTTTATATAATAAACCAGGAAGCAATTTTCGTTCTAAACTTGGAATGTGTCTGTCTTCATACTCCTTTTGTTTATTTTCATTTTCTTGTTATTCATATTTTCCTACTGAAAAAACAAAATACAAGCATTACGATATTGTAACATTAATTTGAAAACACGTGATATCGGGACTTTGGTTCTTGTTTGTTCTATCTCCATTTTCTGAGAAACTGGAGACCTTTTAGAAGAACCACAACAAATGCACACTTTGACACTGGTTTAAAATTAAAAATGCGTTGTGGGACCCGGTGGTCCAGAGGCAAGGTATCTTGCCTCTCGTGCCGATGCTACCTGGTTCGATTCCCGATCGCTGCAGGCATGCTGGAATTTTTTGGGATTTTTCTCATATTTTCATGTCCCTGATCGAGCACACAGACCTCTCGGATAAGGATGGAAAACTCGGAGAGCCCGTGTGCACGTTAAAGACACCTTGGCAGTTGGAAATCGTAAATAGCATGCCGAACAGGCCGCTGCTCGGGCAAAATTTAAATAAACTAATTCCTACCACCACCACCACTGCCTCCCTTCTCCCTCAGCCCCCCCCCCCTTCCCCTTCAAAAAACGCCGACCGGCGACGACGTGTTTGCTCCAGTTGCAACTGGACTGCAATGACGCAAATTTCCCAAATGGGATTAAAGAAGTGTACAAAATACAAATACAAAATGAATGTATCATGAAAAAGGTTACATTCTAAATTACAATTTAATATAAAACATAGTATGCAATTTGTACCGCTTAAAAGCGTTGCAGTGTAATCATAATATGACGGAAGAGGCGAGATTTGATGGACGAGGGAGATCGAGATACTGTGAAGAAAGAAGCCGTGCGCTATCCCTGGAATTCAATTATGTGTCCAAAAACGTTTTGTCAAACCTACTGACGCTGGTAACAACTGATAAATTACAACAACAACACTAGCAATGTTATTTTTTTTGTTGAATTCATCCCGAAATCCAATAGTTTAGAAATGTAGACGTGGCTGACTTGGTTGCAGATCCCCACTTGAGGATCTCATTTCCCGTACACAATGTAAATGGGTAGGAACGCATGAATATCATATGAATATCATTTATACCGAAGGAAACATAAACGACAAGAAATACAATATTAATAACATTACACTGAGAGGGTGATATGAATACATCATTTATTTCTCCAGAGCGCGGACCTTTGCAGCTATGGCAATACAAGCTAAAGTATAAAGTTGAACTACGGGTCTTCCAATACATAAATAATGAAATGTATGATTTCGGACCGAGCGGTCTGGACAATACTAGCATGAGGTTCGGATCACAAAACAACTATCTAGCTGTAGTGAATGCACTCTAAGCTCGTCTCACAAACATTATTGTTTAGATGGCTTCTGACACTGAAGGTGATGGCATCTCAGAAACCATCTTACTCTGAAAATGATGGGAGGAATTATATAAGTGACCACGTATTTCCTAACTGCAGGAGCGGGTACGATTTGCACCAAAGGTCTCAGAAACAAATGACCTACGGAAACAATATATTATGCGATCACACGAGGTCTGTCCTTTTCTCTGCCAAATCCAATGCATTTTCTAAACGAATTACCACATCCTCAGATTATTACCTTATTACTTTCATCATTTTTATGAAAAAAAAATGTTTAAAACGAAATAAGGAATCTGAATTTGAATTTAGGTTATAGGCGTCTCGGCGCCAAAATGGCCATTTTGCGCCTTTCCCGTGATTTTTGAGTACCTCGTTATGCTTGATGCTCAGAGCTTTATTAATTAAAATGTCATAATAAAATTTAACGTCCCGCATAAAATTGTTTTATCTGTAATGTTCTCAAAATGTAGTTTAAGGGAGGAGTCCAGAAAGATGGGAGAAATACAGAAAACCGAGAAATAAGGTGACAATGGCACAAAGAGAAGACGAAGCAGAAAAGTAATGTCAAACAGTTTAAGATCGGACGCTAAATCTTAGAAGGCTTTTAAGCTTTTATGCTGCCAGAAAGACACTGACTCAATGAAGAAACAGACACGACGCCAGGAAAAAACAACCCCAACAACAATAGAAAGGCAAACAAATTCACCGGACCTCTAACATCTAGGCAGGGATGGTGAGTCCAGACGCCCTTGGGGATAGCTCCGGATCAGATATACAAGGGACAGCCCACATCCCGTGCAAATTAGCAATTCAAAGACCAGCACTAGCGTTGCTGGCCGCGTCCTTTAATGGGCTTTAACTGACAAGCTAACTAGGCCTGACTCTGGATCAGACTCATGCAAACATCGCATTAAAGGACTTTCATTTGAAAGAGATAGGGGAAATGTGATAACAGACGGGATCAGAGGTTACAGATGGTTACAGAATTTACGGAATTGGTCATAATATGATTGTGCATTGAAGAAAGGGGAAACAAGTTGGTGAGGGAGTCTTTGGAAATAGAACCCACTGTTCGCAATACAATGCTGGTTTGTCCACAGCATTTAAGAAAAATTATAATTAAGCTTACACAGTCTCTTTCCCTTGGTTAAGGTCAGGGACGTGCAACCTTTCAGAGAAGAAGATCTGTATCTGATTATTTCTTTATAATTCAGCTTTAGAGCGGGCCGCAACGCAAATGCAAGTCTATGAAATTGCTTATATACAAGTACAATTTTTTTTTCTCTTTGAAAGATTGTCTGTACCTGCAATTAAGTTTAGGAGATAGCCACAGGTAAATGTAAAACAACAGCAAGGGGCACATGAGCTGTCTGCCGACCTGTGCAGCAGCGTATGCACTCCTTCGCCATGATAGAAAGATAATTCAATCAATTATATTCCTATAAAAGAGACGTTTCTGATTAATAGTATGTGTCAAAAAAGCCGTGAAACAACTCGTGATCTGGAGGGAAATAAGGTTTTTGTTGTTGTTGTTGTTGTTGTTGTTGTTTTAATCTGTCATTTACAATATAATAATGTTGCAGGCAACTTTCTTGTTATCGGATCACGATTCAGAAACCATTTAATCATAAAAATGAAACCTCTAAAATATTTCTAGCATTAGAAAAAACTTGCCCTAGCAAACTGTATGTACCAAGCCCAACCGCATTATAATCACACCACTAACGGCACTTGGGGATTCGATGCAAAAACGAATAGAATCTCTCGTTACACCACAATGCCTTGTAGAATGCACGTGACAACCTTGACTTTGGACACGCCATTATGTATAAAGGGATGAAGAACGAAATTTCCGTTCAGTTTCCCACACCACTCGAAAATGCGGTTTGTTTGTTTGTTTGTTTATTTTTCCTCAAATCGTAAATTTATAAACAATGTTAAAGATCAATTTTGTCCAAAATCGCTGTATCCACGTAGTTTATCGTCAAAAGCTGATGCAGTATACAACATTTCACAATCTTTTGCTGCATAGTCATGAAGTTTTCAGTGCTTACAAGTTTACTCTCTAGCTCCATGCACTACAGTGTAATGATAATGATAATAGGGGTCAGATCTCATATCAAATTGGGGACCAGAATAATAGAGGTCTGGACGTCGACCGAGATATCACTTTGCTCAGGACGACGACCCTGATAGTTGTGGGTGGGTTGCAGAACTGTATGGTGGATAGTGGAAGGCGTGGGGCTTCCCCACAGGCACAAGCAGGTCAGCAGAGTCATCAAGATGACAGACGTAATCATAAAAAACAACGGCCGGACTGCAAATAGGTGGACAGTAAGACACTAAGCACCACTTGTGCGGCTGCCACACACGGCCCACATTTCCCCTGCACTGTCATGATACTACTCAGCTACTCATTCGCACTGTCTTGCAGCTTATTATTCTCTCCTCTCTCTCTCTCCATCTTTCTGTGTGTCTATGTGTTTTCCTGTGTGCATATGTTTTCTCTCTCTCTCTCTCTCTCTCTCTCTTCCTCCCCCCCCCTCTCTCTCTCTCTCTCTGTTTTTCTCTTTTGCCTTTCCTTTCCCCTCTAGGCCTTGCACTTTTAGCCTCTGATTCAAACTCTACCAGGTCTCCCTGATTGTTTCTGCTTTGTGTCTCATTCTCAACATATCTCGCGGTTGCCCCCCTTCTCCTGCTGCTCTCTATTTCTTTGTGTTTCCTTCCTCATTATCCACTGCACTTTCAGCTTTCTTTCATTTACAAATCTACAGCGTCTCGTCCGGATTTTTTAAAAAGCCTTTCCCTTATGGCATGCAAAAACCAAATGGACGAGCTCCCTGCTGAGCTCCAACGATGGGTTTTCCTGCCAGCCTTCACATAAAGCTGATGGTTCTGTCTTTCTCCTTGTGTCTGTCAGTTCCTTTGAATCTACTCACGAGCATTATTTTGTTCTTTTACACTTGCAAGCGGCTGTCTAGAGGCTACGGGGATATCTGTTTGTCTGTCTGTCGAGCCATGTATCTGTCTGTTTCTTCTATTTCTATCAGAATCTGCCTGCTTGTGTGAGTATTGATGTGTAATTATTATCTGTCTGTTTTACTCTCTCTCTCTCTCTCTCTCTCTCTCTCTCTCTCTCTCACTCTCTCTCTCTCTCTCTCTCTCCCCCCTCAGTCCGTATAGAGTCTTTCTATCTGTTTCACTATATTATTATATGTCAGTTGATATCGCCTCGTCTTTCCCAATGTTCGTTTTATCCTCCCATTAAACTCTATATCGTATCGGCAAAGAGCTCCTGCATTAACTTTCAGATTTTTCCGAATCTGTCAGGCTTTACTTTACTGCATTTCTTATTTTTGCAGCGTGAAGATGAAATAAAATCCTTGATACAACCCTATTTTATGTCCGTCAGGATTAACCGAGGAAAAATAAACACTAGAATTAACAGCAAGTTTTTTAATTATGAAAGATGGAAGGACAAATGAGACTGGCTGGTGAACAGTAGAAGTTGTGCGCATGATCTGGGTGCCGTGCATAAAATAATTTAGGTTAGCAGCACATGGTACGTCAACTCTGTTTTGTGTAGGTTTTGACTAGACTGAACTTCCTCTGAATCAATCAGCTAAACAAATTTGTTTCACTTTCATTAGTGCGCAAGATCCCGTTTGACCTACTGCACTAAGGACCTTAGACTTAACCATCAGCTTAGTATAGGTTCCAGTTAAACTCAGAGATGAACTGGCAAACAAACAGAGAGCTAAATTATGAAGACTAGCAAACTTAACGGTCGCAATAGGAAATTGACTGCGATGCAGAACGACAAACTCCCCCCCCCCCCTCCCCTGTTGGTTACCCGCTGTCACGAATAGATGGCTTACGAACAAATGTACCAAAAATGCTTAAATGTGCCCATGACAAAATTAATATGTTTAGCTGAAGACTGGGTACCAATCAATGTTCAATTTTAACAGAATGTGGGTTGTCCTGCTTGACAAATTACGTCTTCGTGCTGATATAATACAAACTCAAATAGATAAATATAATGGTATTGGCAAATGCGCGGCACACGCAGCAAGTACAAAAATATACAAACAACATCCTGCTTGCACTATTTCGCTGGAGATACACTGCACGTCAAGGCATGCAAATATGTAAAACATATAAATAAATCTACAAACATCACACTGTCTGCAATATGTTTCTTATGACGCGCACCTGGCCTCAAGTAGAAACAAATTTTTTTCTACCGTTTGCAATAGTAATAATGTAAAAGTGACGGACTGTGCGAACGAACCTTTTGAAGTTGGATACAACACAATGATAAAGTCTGAACATTATTATATTATTATTCGGTTTAAACTTCTGTGGGAAAAAAAAACAACTCACACACACACACAAACAAACAAACAAACAAACACACCCACCCACAAATCCACCTGTTTTTGTTTCCAGCATGAGGGCAGTTGATGTAACACACAGTGGCTGGACAGGATGGGAAGAATCGACGGCGTAACCTCGGGACAATGAATTGTGTTCGACAGAACATTGACACTTTTAGAGGTCGCTAATCGGATTAATCCCCCTTCATGGCAACCACACAGTACTAATCATCCCCACCCACCTCCTCTCTCCATCCTCCACCCCCTAAAAGAGGCAGGAACAACAACAACAAACAAACAAGTGATAAAAACTGTCACCGTTTCCCCACCCTTCTGGCCCTGTCCATGACCAAGTCATCAGAACGTGCGTAGACGAAAAAGCTCGCACAACCTCTACTAGGACTCAACTGCAAAGACGTCAAACGTGAGCATACGCGCTGCGATTGTGATTCTGCACTTTATTCCCCCCTCGGCAACATAATTTCACCTTAATTTTGGGGTTACTCATTTCTACCGCTGGATTGTAAAGTAGCCAGTTATTGTCAGTATCTTACGGTAACGTTTCTTTCATTCATCTTGAACCAGAGTCGTCAAAGGAAATCAAAGGTAGCCTTCACTGAGTAATTTGATGGAAATTATTCTTTCTTTCTGTGACAATGATTGAGATATGATGGGTCAGAGCAGATTCCTACAGATCTCGTAAACGGAGAACTGTAATCTATTACAGCCATTGTTGCAGTGCATTTTCCATCTATTTATCCATCCGTCCTTCCATCCATCCATCTTTTTATCTCGTCAGTTTGTTTGTCTGGTTATTTAGCTACCACCCCCCCCCCTCTCTCTCTCTCTCTCTCCCTCTCTCTCTCTCTCTCTCTCTCCTTCTGCTGATACCATTCCTCCTCCAATACAATCCACAATAATGAAAAAAAAGCCAACATAACCCACCAGCAAAACGACTGGGCTGGCACTTCAACAGAAGAAGTATCACTTAAACTGCCACCGTTTTCAGACCCACTGCTATGCTGCTGTTTAAACACTGAGCCGTTACCTTAGTTTTTTGATGGACTCTAATGGCCCAGGCATTGCCCATTTACGCACGCCATTAAAGATAATAAAAGCTTACATTACCGATCTTCTCTTTGAACAGCCATGCTTGTGTCTTTCTTCCCCCCCCCCCCCATGAAAGATTATCGCAGAAAGTGCTTGATTAAAAACATAACAGAAAAGAATATAATAGAAAAGAAAGGAAAAGAACACTTAACTTACAGATCTAGCTCATGAACGCATTAAGAATATAATATATCATGCTCACATTAACCTAAAAATTATTTTTAAAAATGCAAATTATATTTCCAATTGCTGCCACTTGCACTGGGAATTTCCGAATATTCCTTGGGTCTCGGTAAACTTAACTTGAGTTTTGATCTTTCTTCAATTTTACGGTGTATTTCTAGTGACGCTCAGCCCAACTCAAAGTTAATGTTCCTCAAAGAGAGTTGATCACAATGCTGAGTGACTCTGTGGGCCGTGTGGCCAAGTTGGGTTTTGTTCACCCAATGCACATTGGGGTGTGAAGGGGGGGGGGGGGGTGCAAGAGTTTGAGACAGGGTTAAGATTACGTTTGTCTCATCGGTTACAATAACCTTTTCTTTGGCGAAATGGTTCCTCCAAAGACAAACATGGAGAAGGAGAGAGAGAGAGAAAGAGATCTGAGATCTGAAGACGAACAGCAATCAGATTTTGCATCTTCCTTTCTTTTCGTTAAAGTATGGATACAGTACAAGGAACTTGCAAAGTGGGCCCAAATACATTATCACAGGATCAGTCATGCTGATAGGCCGGCTATGTAGGGAATTTTGATGCAGTGCAAAAAGTGCAGACCTTTCGCCGTCCGTCTCACGTAACTGACGTATCAATGGACGCTGGTGATTTTCGGTTACGGCTACCTTATCATAACACACGGTTAAATGTGTATTCTAACAAAGGGACATGTCGATATCTTTAATAGATTTGAAATGATAAGCAGTACAGTTTTAATTTGCTACGTGCTTGTCTGTACGTCATAATGACCCTCACTCTCACCAACACTCTGAAACGATCTTCTGTAAGATGGTAAACTTGCTGATATGTCAGTACTGCAGATGGACGACGCTTTTGTTTTGAATCCTCCAAGCACAAAGTCAGTTCGTCTGAACAAAATCCTCAACAGCACTTTCTGACTGAAATAATTCTCACACTTAAATTCCTGTAAATTCGAACTGTTATGACTGAAATCATGCTAGCACTTGAATTTCTAAAAATATAACTTGTTCTGACTAGAACTAGATTTCCACTTCGTTTTCCTTGATTGAACGTACTTTAGAGAAGAAAACCCTGGTTCCCTTTGAATGAAGACTTAAGTGTCTTAAGTATTCGTCTCGACTGACTGGACTCACTAGGGTCACCAATTCTTGAGTGAATCTACTTATGTCGACAGCTTTTTTTCCCGGCCTTATGGACTACTTTCGAGTTTGTTTCCATTTTTGGAAAAAAAGAGCTATTTTCTTCAGTTCTACAAACTTCCACACAAGATTCTTACATTGTTCAATGAAGTCTTATGCCATGGGCTACGCTTCAAATCTTTGGTCACAACTGTGGGCTGTATGAGTGGCGCTCTATAGGACACAATCAAAATACTCAAGCCAAAAATAGCGCTGTTCCCTAATTTTTGTTTTAAAAATCCAGAGGATCTGAGAAATTAGAGTCAGCATCGACATAGTTACCAAGCCTGAACAATAACTCAATCATTGCGTTACTCGTTCGCCATTCCAATTGTGAATAATATACCTTAGGCCCAAGATGTTCTGGAGATGAGTTGTTACCACACACGAAAGTCTTTCATTTTCAATAAGCTGACGTTCAAACATGATGCCAGATAATCCAGACTTGCATCTAATTCCAGACGTATTTCACACAACAGCCTTACAAATATTTCTAGTGTTAACAGACAATTTTCTGTATGCGACAAAAAGATAATGATATACAATGAGTAAAGACGATGGCACCGATGATTTAACGGCCATATCTACTTATTTGCGTTCAGTTCCCCAGTACACCACCATGCACTACGCCAATGTACTTTTACATAATTTTAACCAACACTAATTGTTTAGATCAGGCTATCATTTAAACGGAAAATCTCCTGAGCGGCACACTTCCAGATCCTATCCAGGAAGTTCAATAATGACGCGCTTGTTTCCATCTGCACTTTTCGGGTCCATTCTTCCTTGTTTCTCCCTGAACCCCTGGGGTCTCTCAGCGTCTGACGCCCTCTAGGTAACCATGCTGATAGAGACAGACAGCGCCCAACTGTCTTTATCCCTAGCCCTATCGACATACGCTGAGGAAATGCCAGGCAGACTTGTTCCCCTCCTACTGCTTAGTTACTAATTTCCACCGGCGAAAGCCAGTAACAATTACTATGAAGAGTACTGAACAAGACGTCAGGAGAACTCGGGTCATTCCGAATCTTCATTGTTATTGGGACCCAATTACGGACATTTACTATTACTGAAACACTGGGTATCAAAGTTTGAGGATTTGTGAATGTTGTTGTTGTTTTTTCATATCCTTATATCAATATGCCTGAGATCATGCTGTCTTAATGCATGGCATCTTCACCACTACAACTTGTACAAACGTGTACGCTTGCTCGAAGAGACAAGAGATGAAAGAAATAATAAGTTCAATGTTTCATCATTTTTGTAAATGAAAGCATCATTGACACAAGTTCTTGATAAATAAATGCCAAATATCATCGCAAACAAAAAGAATTGTTCACAATTGTAATATCAAGTTCTTAATCAAGGGACCATCGGATTTCTTTTCTTAAAGTGTCGTTTACGTTTAGTTATTCTCTCGCTCTGTGTTAGTACGCTCGTAATACTATGTGTGCCAAATGCTGGGCATGTAGGGCATGGTGATTCTTTACAAGATTCTTAGGCAAGAAGCAGTTCAGTTTCACGTACCGTACTTCGTAACACAATGGTTGATATACGCTATACTGCTTTTCATCAAAGAAAAACACAGATACTGCACGTAGCCTGGTTGCAAGAAGCGTGTCAGCCTCGTGTAGTGAAGCTAGCCAAACTAAGATAAAGTGGCATCCAACCTTTAAACGTTATACAATCTGGCTGTTTATAGATCACCGTATGGCGTGTAGGAGGTCTTCATAGTGCCTGATTACGATGTCTAGATGTGGGACAGGTGAGGAATGAAAAGAAAGCTTATCTTAGGTTGTCATGGCTAACGGGGTGAAACTGCAGCAATTACTGGATAGTTAGTGGAGAGATAAGACAAACTATGGCGCTGGTGGTGGCAGGAATTTTATACTCTGTCGGATGTGCAACAGCGCGTACCTAAGCCCTCCATATAGAGGAAAACATACCTGGCCGCATGTTAAACCAAAGTTGATGTGTGGAAAGGGGGGGGGGGAGAGAGACAGGAAGAGAAAAGAAAGAGAGAGGAGCGACAGAGAGATATTTGAGTAACAATAACGGGAAATCTCTACTATAAAGTTTAAAAGAAACAACTTTTCAGAGACAGCAAGCAAGCCTTGGGTTTCTATGATTTTCGTCAGACTAAAATAATAATAGTAATAATAATAGTAATAACCAGATTGCCGCATATGAAGAGAATTTTAAAATGTTTATATGAGGTCTGGTTCTGTTCAAGTGGAGGAAATTAGTACAATGTGACAACGCGCGACTGAAATTGGGATTTATTATAAATAATGGAAGGAAGTAAAAGGGGGGAAATAAAAAGGTCCACTGTTCGTGAGGAGGCAGTTCCCGACGGGAAAAAACTGGGAAAGTCAATAAGCAAGCTGATGATTCGGCGCTGATCCTTGTTTCCCTAGAAGGGTTTTGGGGCCTCCATAAAGATATTGCCTCAAATGAGCAATTTGGAACATCGCCTCCCGCTACTTTCTTCATACCTGCGACAACAGTAGGGCCATAGATTGTATGACGTGCTGACAGTGGAAGTAGATTAAGATAGACGGCTGATCAGACAAGCAACTATTAATGGGCTATACTTATATTTCCGCCAAAATGAAAGAACACTGAAGTCGCCCTGGACTAAATAAGTGGATGTAGAGTTAGCGGTAGGAAATTATTATCAAACAAGGTTGCGCTATTTGTCAGTGTAGAATCAAGCTCAATTTCTTTCATGTCTCGTCACCAGTTACATACAGCCAAGTCTGTGGTCAGTTGAATGAAAGGGGTGGGAATGGTGGTTACAACATCGGATAGACAAAAATAAATGATCTGGGAAGATGGGTGCGTGGGGGAATGGATGGTTGGCTGGGTGGATGGACGGACTGGCGGATGGACGGGCGGACGGACGGACGGACGGACGGACGGACGGGTGGGTGGATGGATGGATGGATGGATGGATGGATGGATGGATGGATGGATGGATGGATGGATGGATGGGTGGATGGATGGATGGATGGATGGATGGACAAACAATGAATGTAGGAACGGGTGAGCGCTAGGGAGCGGACAAAAGACAGATAGATGATTATGGACCCACAGACGAATGGATGAACGAGCACATGGCTGGAAAGAAAACCAGTATCACGACAAGGAGTGGTGGGCAGGATAAGGGTAGCATGGACATATTTTTTACATGTAATAGCCCCTGAGTTGATATTATCAATATAAAAAGAAAAGACAGCGGACCCATTATCAGGCACGGAGGTAGCCATGCAAAATCAATGCCACTTTAACCGTTTCTGTGGCTGCATAGTTACACTCCCAATGTCTCATTTATTTTTCGAACATTTTATTTAATCTTCGCTCTTCTCCAGACAGAAGTTTGAGACACGTTTTCAGATTTTTTTCTTTGTATTTCGTGGTTGCACCCTATAACAGGCCATTTGACAAAGAACGTATTCACAATATTACGACACGCCCGCATAAAACAATGAACAGGCAGACCTTCACATGCCCGGGATCTTGAGGATGTGGAAGAGGATGGACGTTGGTGTACACAAAGTGAAGACACAGGCATCTTTGTGAGTATTACTTTCCTGTTGTTGTTGTTGTTTAAACTCTGCCTTACACCCTCACTTCTTCTATTTCGTCTCATTCTGGTCACGCTCTCTTCAAATTTTGGTGAATTACTCTCCTCTCTGTCCGTCCCTGTCTCTCTCGTTCTGTCTGTCAGTCTGACTGTCTCTCTCTCCCTCTCACTCACTCTCGCTATTTCTCTCTCTCTCTCTCTCTCTCTCTCTCTCTCTCTCTCTCTCTCTCTCTCTCTCTCTCTCTCTCTCTCTCTCTCTCTCTCTCTCTCTCTCTCTCTCTCTCTCTCTCTCTCTCTGATTCGGAGACACACATGTAAACAAACAGTCAAAATGTTTGTGAATTCGTACATCTCCTTCGGCCGAACAGTTTACAGTTTATTGTAGAAATCAGCCCGTAAGTCCCGTTTCTTGGTTTGAAGCTTGAAAATCCACTAATGTCCACAAGATTTCATGGCCCACGCAAGTTTAAAGTTATTCATGTCAAAACAATCCAGAAACAGCATTAATGTACACGATTGGGACTGCCATTTCTTGCACATTGCAATATCTTTTAATTGACAGTTTTTATTATACTCCATTTTCAGAGCATTTCATCATCTATTGTTCGTGCAGATCTCAATAATCTCTTTTTGCTACCGCTTTTTCAGTCCCTCAAATCACATGAAATTTATGATGACTTGAAACGTTTCATACAAATCATGTTGATTCACTTCTTCCAAAACATAAACTAGACACAAATCACGTACATAAAATCAGAACCTTTACAGCTTTACATCCAGACACATTAATTGGAAGTGCTCTGATGGATATCGTTTGACATGTTTGCTTAATGACTGAGGCGGGGTTAAAGCATTAGAACCTTTCCCGCCAGACATGTCGAGAGAACTTACAGACCAAAACATGATGTAGTATAGTAAAAATACGTGTAATTAATACGGTCAAAGACTTTTAAATTGCTGTAGCTGGAGTTCAAACTTCCTGGGAGCTACCATTAATGTCTACCCCTGCACATGTCAAACTTTATAAATTCGTGTTTGGAAACGGAGAGGAAAAGCACATGATACCAATGATCTTAGGATTGCCAAAGGGCACAAGCAGTTTTATCTTTCCTTAAATGTGCGTTCGTGCCTAAAAAAAAAAGACTCCAGTAGTGTCACATGTGCACATTAGACACGGCAGCAATTTCTGACAAATGAAAACATAACGACAACGTTTAAACTGTTGCTACTAAAACGGTCGTGATATTTTACGTCACGACAAAACATCCGGCACCAGGCTTGAACAAAAGTTCGAAACCGCTGCAATATATCTAAATTAAAGTTGATACCACAGAATGCAGCCAAAAGATTGTAATTCTATCGATTTTCTTAACCATCTGTCACTGGAATGTGAAAACAGAAATACATGTATGTAAATTAATGTTTTGGTACTAAATGTAGTGGAAAATGGAAAGTGTCCCGGACAACACAGGTGTATACTTACTTAAAACTCTGCTGAACCAACGCCATTAGAGCAGCTGTTGCACTTCCTTTCCTGGGCATACTAGAATCCATAGATCGGGAACGCCCCTGCTTTTTCCCGGGGCTGTCTTGAAGTTCTTTTTCTAATGCACTTTTCTTTGGTGAACCCATCATGCAAGAGGCGTCCAAAGACGTTGACCGCTGCTTAATGACTGGAACTTCCAAAGTCACAACATCAGTGTACGAAATTTGGTCTCCATCGGGAGAGCTGGGATCGTCAATGACGGATCTGCAAGGGGCGTCAATGAGATTCAGATCATCCAGGCTTTCGTTGTTGATGCGAATTCGATGCTTTGGTTCCTCCACCACAGGAATGTTCTGTGTGTTGTTCGGGTCATCTTCGTTGTTCAAGTCACCACTAAAGCGGACGCCGGGATTCTGCACGTCACTGCTGTCAGAGTCACTGAGATAAAGCTCTTCGTCCTCACTGTCAAAGATACTAGAGTTACTAGAACATGAGGATTGTGACGTTGGGGACATTAGATCCCCAACACTCCCATCACCAAGGAAAAACTTGGCGCCTGTTGATTCAGCCTCCTGTTTCTCCTTTGCTAATGTTTCCATATGCAAACAGTGCAAACATATTTTTGGAATTTCCCAAGACGCCCGTCTCACCTGTCCTTTCGGGACTTTGAGACTGTAACTGCCCCCATATTCCTTATCAGACAGGTTGTCATCAGAAGAATTGGCTGCATACCATTGTGTTGCGTTGTCAAACGAGTTGGATCTTCGGTTACCATGCAAAGATATCGGTCCTAACTCTTCTCCAGCTACCGTGACGCTTGATGAAGACGCTGGTACCCGAAGAAGATCAGGTGAGGATTCATTTCCGTGCCGGTGGAGAGAGCTGGAGTCGAAGCTGGACGACCGAACCCTGTTGTCCGATCCTGGGACATCTAATGTTTCCAGCGTAGCCTCAGCGGAGTCGATGGAAGCTGACCGCTTCTGGCGTGTCAGGCAAAGCTTAGGAATCTCGAAGGAAGACGGAGAGCGCGACCGGCTGCGACTGTTCGAATGCTGGTGCGACTTGCGGAAAAGGTTCATCATGGTGACGCCTGCAGATGGCATCAGCGCTTGGACCATTTGGGGATGCACAAATGAAAATAAACTGGAAAAATGAGGTTCTGAAAATAGTTCAGACTAATGCACTTCTTGTCTACATTTGTCCTTGTCACTCCCCTAACCAGCGTGTATTTCACATCGACACTATCTACAACAAGAACGGTGAAATGCACACTTTATGACAACAAGCAATAGTATGAACACCGCAAACGGGAAGAGTTCCGTTTGCGTTACATAGCATTTTTACCGTTTTTAAGTAAAGCTCACTGTTACGCATTGTTCCAAACTCTGTGACCAATTATCACTTCATATTCACAATGATATTCACATTAATGATTCACATCCCTGGGAACATACCTCTATTTTAGAGACGGCGCGCAGTTTTCTTCCCACAACGAAAACGCCACAGATGAAGAGGACTTACAATTGATTCAAAAAAATTAACACAAATGTTGTTTTCAAGCCATACTGTGCCCACAACTAGTTTCATCAATATAAAACAGCGACAACGCCAAAATCCAGCAAAGCAAGAGAAATGACTTGCGCTAAATAACGATCCAGAAGTACTGTATCAAGCTAAACCCACGAAAGCAGCACAGAATCTGATGTGCAGTGCACATTATCTCTGCGTGGTACACATACAGGATTAAAATGAGAAAAAAAAAAAAGATTTAATCAACAGCTCAGTTTACATTATCTCGACAGGCGACAACGTGAATTCCAAGTGTGAAAAGAGTCAAACAGCGTATAAAGCTGTACTTCTCGATTGTAATGCTAACCCACGCTTCGTACGACCTTCAGACTTTGCAGTGAGCTTTCTAACAGCTCAACTTAGGTTTTCATCTGAAGAAACAAACTAAATACTAACTTACACTTTCGATTTACTTGAAAACATTTTGGTTTCATTTCGAAAAACCAAATGTTCAAAGAATTCGTGTGAGACGTTCATTAAACAAACTGACATTTGCGCTAACTGCTGCAACTTTTATCAATGCGCATGGGCCTGTATTTTGTAACAGTGTTAAACTCGACAACATAAATAACACACTAAAAAGTTCAGAGAGCATAATTCGTGACAGGATAACACGGCTTGAGATTTCTAAGTGTAGCTCAAATTATACGCTCGTGACATTAACTACACTCTAAACTTAATGCGTCAGATATTCTACAGGAAAGGTAAATCGATTCGGGAAGCGTTTTCCCTTCCGCCAAACACCCACATATTGTTTTTATTACTATTATTATTATTATTATTATTATTACTTAAAACGCATAATACACAGTTCAGGTTTATTTCATTATCCTTTAGCACAGACAATAATGATGGACAGGACTTCAAATATAAGGGGAGGGGAATCTGATCAGAAACAGCCTATAACGCCCCCTTTCCATCCCTTCCACAGAGAGTGAAGTCCGTCCACGCCATTTTCACAACTCACCCCTCTCTGGTGCCCCTGGAAGCGACTTGTTCTAGGTAACACTACGCCTGTGAAGTTGTGTACAGGCAAATTCCTAACATCTCAAAACTGAAATCACCACAACGTACGAACCTGTGAGCCCTTTTAACTCGCACCATGTCGTCTTAAGACCCTGCGTCTGATTACAAGACCCGAAATCTTAAAATTTTCCATGAATAGAAAAGTATTCTAAAGGATTATTTAAGAATGAAAAGGAATGAGCATTAAACAAACAATAATATCTGAATCTCTTTTTGAGTTCCTATACGACCAAAGACGTTAAGATTAAAGTACAGATGATACTTTATAGTCCATTTTCTTTAAAAGTACTCATGTATTAAAATCTCCTTGGATCTGCCGAAGGTGGAGGTTCTACATTATAAGGTCGATATGGACGATATCGCACTGCACGCGGAAGGCACTTTAACTCTTTGTGTGCCTTGAATCTTTCCACGTTTGCCGATGCAGGGAGAAAACTGTGGGGGAGATGAATGAAGACTAACTACAGCAACATTTATGGATAGAAAGTTGACGTTCTTTCTTCCCGAAACAAAATAGCTTAGCATTCTTATGCATCGATACATCGGTGGTTCGTACAAACGTGACCAGTGGAAAAACCCATACATCGGAGATTGGCATACAAAGAGTTAAAAGTCCGTTTAGCTGACAAAGTAGAATGTTGTTTATATGATACATTTGGGTTACAGCGGTGTCAACCTTGAAGAGATACACAGACAGACATACATACAGATTTTCTCAATACAAAACGTGCAATATACTACAGGTTACATTACGCCGACAGTTTGAGGAGTGGGTGTTTTGCTTTCATCTTCCAACCACATTCCGTCCAACGGAAGAGGGATCTCATAAAATCAGCACAAACGTGAAATGTCACCACACCATCTTCTCAAAGGGCATGTACGGAAACACTTATATCAAATCACGGTAAGAATACCCCGCTGAAAGATCATACCTGTCCTTTCTGTACAAGAATGTCTGGCTCACCTTTAAAAAATACCAGAATTTGTAAACAAAAACCGGGATCACCTTAAAACAAATAAAAGGGGAAAAAATGGATTTATACAATCCAGCATTATGCCGCAGTGGCTGTGTTTTCATTCGAAGCTTGAAAGTTGGAGTTCATACATACAACAAAATAACAAACTACTGCTCGTAGTACAGCAATATCCTTTTCGAAGCTTGAAAGTTAGATTTCATATATACTAAAAAAAAAAAAAAAAAGCAGACTACTACTCGTAGTATAGCAATATCTTATTCGAAGCTTGGAAGTTGGAGTTCAAAAATACAACAAAATAACAGACTACTACTCGTAGTACAGCAATATCCTGTTTCGGAGATTGAAAGATGAGCTTCGTGGGTACAACAAAATAAAAGACTACCACACAACAAGCCAACATGGCTTGGTCATGTTCAGTCAAAACTAAGTTAGCTCCACGGCAGAAAAATACACAACTCATACCAGGCACATCAAAACGCAAACATACGGGAGAGTAACAAAACTCCATTATTATCTCAGTCTTATTGCCAGAAACCACAGGAAGAGAAACTGCCTACAGAAGCAACTGTTCGCGTAACTCGTAACAAAAGCAAGTAATAGCACACACAGATGTGCAAGGCACGTCAATAAGTAGTCAATATCCAGGTATACCAATGATTATTATGGAAGTAGGTTTGGGGAGGGGGGGGGGCAGCTGCATGGGTCATTGAGGAGAGGCGTACTGATGTACTGATGGCAATGTTGACACGCGGGAACACAGCTGATGAAAACAGTAACTGACTGACAATTATGTGCAGTCAAGCAGAAAATGTTTAGTTCTCGTGTTCGCACTGTGGCAAATTCATATTTTCCTGAGTAATAAAACACTTATATCCTGAACTTCAGCCTGCTTTGATTTATAAATATATCAATTGCGTTTTCTATTATTATGAGCTAGCTTGACCTGTTCTTGTGTTCTGCAATATTAAACAATTTCAGGCTTATTACCACTTTATTGGTCATCCATCCTGTGTGTCACGAGTGGAGTGAGTGCAATTAAGGGGATTGCTACAGAGCGGGTGTAGAGTAAGAAGGGCTCACAGTAGACAGCAAGTTAAGCGTGCTGTTGTGAGTAGTGGGGGGGTCTGAATGAGGCGAAAGCGCGGTATTACTATCACTGCAAGTTAGAAGGTCCTACGGAGCGGACCTGTGAATAAGAGCCCATCGGGCGGACATAAAGGGAGCAGTCGAGAAGACTAGTGAAAGAGTCTTTCCAGTAATGACTGGTATGTAGAACGTTGATTGATTATTATGATTGATGTATTATATTATATTCGTCTATTACCATGATGTGAATAAGTATATGTGAGGAATGTGGAAGTCCTTGATATTGGATATAGCAATGTGCGCCATGAGCGATAGATGAAAGTGAGTTCATGGATTTGTAGCGCGAGTGAGTAGTGTGTACTCCGATGGAGGTGTGTTACCGTAAGATGTGTGGTGAGTGAAAGGTGAACTAGTGTGTGTACGCTTCATGGATTGTAAGGAGAGGTGGAGTGAATAGAAATGGTAGGGTATTATACCAATGTAATGTTATTCTTGTAGGTGTCGAGGACGGGCCGCAGAGCCACCTCGATGAGCACAGGGGATAGGCCAGCATAGGGCCGGAGGCCACACATAGGCCAGAAGTGAGGCTGTCAGTGCAGGACAGTAGAGGCACATAAAGTCGTGGCAGTCAGGCCACGGACAGGGACGTAGATATGAGAGTGAATGAGATACTATATTATTGCCATGATGATGGGCAAGTGAACTGATAAGTTGTATGGCAATAGGAAGGCGATGTTGAGAGGCTGCGGTGCCAGTGAATCATTAATGCACTATTAAGACCCTGAGGGGAGAGGCTGAGGCCGAAGTGCCTTTAGGAGTAACTACCGGATTGTGGATCCGAGGGGAGAGTGTGTGTGAGAATAAGGCCGTTGTACGGCAGTTCATTTCAATAATATAATGTATGTAATTGCGCTATTATATGTATAATTATGTTTAATAAATGTGTGAGTCTGATGGGTTGTTTTGTTAAGTGTTAAACTTGTTTGTTCGTGATTGTCGTCCTGTCATAAACTATTACATCTCCCAGTCTGGGATTTGTGACACTGTGACTGCTGCAAAAATTGTTTCCACGTTAACAGAATTACTGTTGTAATTTTACAAACTTTTACAAACGCATCTACCATGATGATGATGGTGGTGATGATAGCAGTTTCGCTTTGTCGAAAGACTAAAAACATGGTCCAGGAAAAAACCAAAAAAGACTAGCCATCCATAGAACATAATTGATTTAAAACTGTTACAACACTAATAATTTTAAGACAAAGACCAATTCATACGTACAAAGACCAACTACACGTTTATTCCTTTGTGAGACTGTCCTCAGTATGATGATAATGACCGTGACATCACTAGATTATATTACTTCAATCATGTCTTAAACTGCAGAGAAGATCCACCCACAAAACCTCGTGACACATTCTACGTGTTTTCGAAAGAAAGAAAGAAAGAAAAATACTTGGAAAAAAGGGTACCTGAGCATAATAAAACACCTTCACCATGGAGACGACAGCCAGACTTCCTGTTTTCTTGCATTTAGTGATATAAGCAGAAACGAGAGAGTGTACGATAATAAACAAAGCTAAATTTTTTGTTATTTTTTGGCTACAGCTATCAAATACAGGAATATAATTATGTCCGCCAGAGCCCTTTAAATACAAGCCAAACATCTGATTGACATGTCTGATAGCCGGTACGCGTGGGTGTGATTGAGGGGGTTTGATTGAGCTATGTGTGTGCTGGGTGTGGGGTGTCGTTTGTATAGGTGGAGGTGGGTTTCTGTGTGAGTCTTGGTAATAGATAGACAGACAGGCAGACACACGGGCATACAGACAGATAGTTAAATAGATATATGTACTTGGATAAGGGGAGAGAGGGGGGGGGAGAGAAAACGCACACAACACACACAGCCAGGGAGCGAGGGAGGGATTGATGGTGGCACGGAGAGATGCCTCACACACATACACACATGCCCACGCACAGAAAGAGAGAGAGAGACAGAGAGAGAAAGAGAAAGAGAACAAGAGAGAGAGAGAGAGAGAGAGAGAGAGAGAGAGAAAGAGAAAGAAAGAGAGAGAGAGAGAGAGAGAGAGAGAGAGAGAAAGAGAGAGAGAGAGAGAGAGCATGTGCATGTATGCTTTGCAAGGCTCTCCTGGAGGGGAGGTGGGCGAAAGGACACGGAAGGACCTCGAATTTGATTTGGAACGAAACTCTCTCAACTCCACTGGAGAATGTTCCTAATTCCATTCTTATTCCCGTGACAGAGGGACAACCACACGGTACAAGGACAATGTTTAATTGCTTATTTAAATTTGTCACGAAAAAGGGGTTTGATAAAAAAACTCTAAAGCGAGGTGTTTTCCCGTTCGGGGGGGGGGGGGGGTGTGACGACAGGCAAAGAACAAAGACATTGTATGAGGGCATGCAAGCGCGTGGGATTAATAGAAAGCCATAAGAGAAAGGTCCACCAAGTGCAAGACAGCAAAAAAATGTATACTGGTACGTTCAATTTGCAAGCTGGTACCGGTACAAGTATTATGAGGAACAAAGGCCAAAGGAAAAAAAAAAAAAAACGATCAGAGAACAAAATTAATCTGCACATGATTTGAAAGTGCTCAAAAGTTCTGTCCAGACAAATTTATTTTGTGTCAACTACAGTTTAAGATTTCGCATAACAAGCACGAGTGGGAATACGAGAAAGTGCTAGCGGGGGATTCGTCAACTGAACGCTAAGAAAAAGTATATACCGGTGCATGCTGGTATATTACGGAAAAAGCATGAGATCAGAGACGAAACTTGTACAAGAGTTGATGGAGCTAAAAGCTTCTGCCGGGACAAATTTCATCAACTACAGTTCAGTTTTGGTATGATTCTGAGTGGGAATGAGTGAAAGGGTAAAAAGCCGTGTTTCTCAAGAGGCAATATTCTGGTGGGGCACGGGACTTTAGAATGGGGCGGTGGAATATTTCATAGAAATCTTAATTTCTTAGCGTATTTTAATTTAATTCTATAGACAACTACTGCTTATGTCGTGCCTTGTTTAGCTCGGATTAAAACACTGAAGTAAGAAACGAGTGAATAAAACTTGAAATAACGTTTTATTTGAAACCTCATTCGGATGTATATATCGAATAAATAATATACTGTATAAATATTTTTATATATCTTTTTATATACTGTTTACCAACTTTGTCCGATTATGGTCAGGCGCAGGTTTTTTTTTTTTTTGTTGTTTTTTTTTTTTATTGAAATGTGGCGTGTGACGAAATACTGGGCTAGAGAGAGATATACGTCCTTAAAGTGGATGCTTGAGGAAGAAAATACAGCTGCTATGGCTATGCATGCTGCTGCATGAGACACCAGAGAACAAAACGGAACAAGAAATGATAGAACTAACTGGTGGCACACTGCGTCAAGTCTTGTTTTGTCTGGGTTTAAGTGTGAGATGTGAAACATGGAGTTAAAACGGGACCTCGTGCACTGGTGAGAAGGAAACAAGTCTGTCTCATAAGTTCAAGCACGTCAAAATTGTCTTAAGTCAGCTGTCCGAAAGACAGACTTTGCGCACTGAGTCCAGACAGACACAAAATAGTCCAGACACAGGACGTCATCAGTGGTTCTACACAGACAAATGTTACCGACTACAGAGGGTTTTGGTACAGAATGCACAGTCGATTCTTGTCACCCGAGGCCACAGACAATGACAATCAAACTCAGAGAAAGACATCGACAGAATGACATTTTTCTTTCTTGTTCGTGTTTTATTCCGTCCTCCCTCCTCCACTTCACTGTCCTACATTTTGAAGACTAAACACGGCAGCGAGGCTGTAATGAAGCGCCAGCTTGCACTGCAACTTTCAGGCACAACAGTAGCAATGGCAGGGAGGGAGGGGACATAGGGAGAGAGAGACAGAGATAGAGAGAGAGGGGGGGGGGGGGAGGCTACAACAAGGACAAACAATGCAAATGATGAGGAAAGTAAGACCGAAATAATTCAATCGTCTAGCAAAGTTAAACTTTCATATTGCTGTATTAAAGTTTGGACACCCCCCCCCTCCCCCTCCCCCCCCCCCCCCCGAAAAAAAATTTGTTTTGATATTTTGTTAAGGACAAAATATTGTCACAGAGTGCCCAAAATTTTGCTGAAATCCCGGCAGTTGATTAAGTGGGTGGCGTTCGATAATCGGAAGAGTCGCAGGGCAGGACAATGCATAATTCTATCTTTGAAAAACAAATGTGAAACAAAATTGATTTACGTAAGACGGACAAAATAAATGAGTCAATTTACCGTTCTGGGTTTCCAACATATATATATTATACATTCATAAAAACAAAGACCAACATAATGTATTAGCTTCAAGGGATCATGTTTACATTATTTTGTATCATGCCCTAAGAGAAATGCAACTTCCGAGAAGAAATCTGGGGCGACAATATTCTCGGTAAGCACGACTTGCTGGATTATCCAATGTGGAAGAAATACATTTTTACTAGGTTTTCTTGTGTACAACGAGTGTAAAACATGGCCATTATTAGGATCGGACAAAATTTCAGACATCACCAAAACTTTACATAATATAAATTAATATTGTCATAGCATATTTCTAATTCATCACCATGCACTTTTCTGAATCGTAAGGCGTTTTAGTGACGGAAAGGCCTAATTATTGAGTCAGCCGTTTGTCCTGCGTGCTTGACAAATCATAAGCCTTATATATACATATTATTTTCTTAATTTTGATCCAGTCTTTCTTTAATTTCAAACACTGTCCTCTTCGTCCACCCACTGATTTAGCATTTACAGACAGCCTCTTTATTTGTAAAACAGTACACTCTGCAAACACAGACTTCCGTGAGCTATAACCAGGCTTTACACTATTGACACAAGGACAGAAGAACAACAAACAAATTTGTCAGCAATGTTTGACGTGGGGTTTTTTTTTTCTGTAGGACGTACATGCTGTCGTCTGAATCTTTCATTATCCGTCCAACTTGCATGTATATCAGAGCTGTTAGCGGGCACAGAAATCGATAAAATGTATTATCCGGTCCAGCTCCCGCCGCCACATACACAAACAATCATACATGCTCACAGAGTCATTTTACCATAGTGCAAGGGGTGAGCAGATGTAGATATAGGCCTATGATATAACAACGGTTCCCAACGTGGATTCCGCAGAACTCCCGAGTTCCACAAACCTTGTTCTGAGCTCCTTCACGATGGTCCACAAAACTGCTATGCCACAAAAAATACCGTTGCCTCGCATCGCTTTATCCTCCACATCAGGACGTTTTGAGAAAATCGCTTGTAAACTTTACCAAGTGCTAGGACAAATTTTTAATACTGTCATAACAATCTAACCCCCACCCCCAAAGGTGGGATACCTACACGATGTTTGCAGGAGTCATAGACTACATTTGTTTAATAATTATCGGCCTATCTCAACTTTTGTAAAACGTGGAGATCAATAAAAGCAGTACATTAGGACACTAGGGTGACAACGTTTCAGAGACGGCCGATACATCGTGAGCTACCAGCACTGCTCCTGCTCATTCCTGGATGTTCCTTTTGCCACCGGGTTCCACGACATGGTGACCTTGTTGATTTTTGGCTACAGTTTTAACGGCTCATGGGCGTGGTAATGGCTACTTTGTATTCTCCGCCGCTGGTTAGATACTTTATTGTAGCCTGATTGTCCAGGGAAAACGCCCGTACAGAAAACTATTAGACAAAATATGTTTAAAATCTTTAAATTGACATACAAGATTTCAGCTTCCCTACTGAAAAGGCAAGCCGCGCCGCGGGTCTACATCAGAAAGCAATTCTTTCACAGATCAGCAGGCTTACTGTTTTCTTTCGTGAATTCCTCATTTTCAGTAAAAAAAAAAATATTCCAAATGTTCCGTTGCTCCACAAATCTGGGAAACGCTGGTACACAATCTTACATCTTAAGAAAGCTGTTACCACCCGCCCACGCCTCCCTTTCATGTTAATGCCAATACCAATTGTGACGCTATAAAAATGCGATCGTACACTTAATCATTATTATTTTTTCAAACCAAACTTCGCAAAGAAAAAAGCCATCCTATCTTATCTCACAGTCATTGTGAAGAGGTTGGTTTTGACTGGTTCATACCAATTTCTCTGCACTTTACAAGCCTTATTATTTTCCCCAGCAAGCTGCACATGATTTGACCGATCATGACAAAGGATGTTATATTTCTGCGCAAACCTCTGAGTGCTGACGGTATATTCAAATACATTGTGGACAGGAACAAAAGAGACCATCATGACAAAGGCTTTCTTTATCTCAACCATATATCATTCTGAAATGAAGCAGTTGATGACAATGTGTACAGGATACCCACGCATATCTTAACCAACAAAGGTCGTATTTCTTTGAGCAAAATTAAGGCTATCAGGTTTCCCCAGCCCGATCATTTCTCTCCACAAACTATTTATGCAGGTAGATGTATGAAGCTGCCACACAAACATATTCTTAGATACCCATCTACATCATTTTACACTGGGGAGAAGGGCCATGCAGCATTCGCAGTTTTGAAATAGTAACCGGACACCACTGTCACGTATGTTTATTTCCGTGCTTATTGATGTTTTATTTCTTGCTTACCACTGTGTTTATTTCTATTGCTTACCGGTGTAACGTTACAAACCTCATCCATAATTATAGTTTACAGCAATGGGTTTTGACGTCAAATGTGCTTATTTATACCCACAATCACAACATGATCCCTGCGCTACAGGCTGCTCATCTTGTCTGTTTCCTGTCCCCTTGAGGCAGTGGCACACTGAGTCAAGTCTGTTTTGTGTCAGTTTTGGCGCTTCAGACCAGAACTTCCTTCGAATCAACCAAAGATACTAGAAACGATAAGATGAGACAAAAACAGTGCACACAATGTGCGCTCTGATCGGGGGCGGGGCCCATGGCGCATTATATGAAAAGAATGCTTGATAATATGATGGTAAATTTATGATGCAAAATTGTGACAGTGCTACTGCGACTGAAAAAAATGCCAGAGTTTTCCCACAACCATTGAGATTATAATTCCACAATAGGTGACGTCAATCAAGGCCTATAGCGGCTGAACAGTGAACAAAATTCAATATTTTCCCTATTTGGCTTTGTAAAATACGGCACTTTTCATGACTTCGGCGCCACTGCCGATAGGTGGCAGCGCGGAATCTGTGCACGCTAAAAGCGCTAGCTGTCTCATCTTATCAATTCTAGTACCTTTGAATCAACTAACGAGACAGACTTGTTTCAGTCTCACTCGTGGACCAGGTCCTGTTTAACTCCATGGTCAACAAAACCAAGGCAAGACTTGAATCAGTGCGCGACGGGTCTCTATTGCAATTTGTTAGCCAATTCCTGCACTGTCGGCATCATTTCATGACCGTGTCGTTGTTGTTGCTAATGTTTCTACTATAACGCGGCCGTTCACTGGCCTGCTCTTTTAAACTTGGTTTTATATCCTTGTTCAACAATGTCATTTGAAAACTTTGATATTGTCCTTTTTGCGCCGAAACCTTAGTTTGTTCGGTGTCATTCGTTAATCAGTAGATCTAGTCACAGTGGTCGCATTTAGGCGCGAGTTCATGAAACGCCAACGAGCGCAACCGCAAAATTAATTCACGCATTATCAACTCTATCGCGCGTTTATACGACCAGCATGCCATAGTTATCAAAGCTAATCTGGGCACCATTGTCGACAGGCAGAGAAAGAAGGCAAGAAACGAAGAGCCGGAAGAAAAACGCAATGACTAACATTACAAATGGAATGCCAAACGCAATACTGTGCAACCATCTCCGCCTAATTTTTATCCAATTCCCCTCATTTCTTCCGCAATTTCCTTCATTTGCATAGAGACAGCGGGGGTCGTAAAAGGTGATGAGTTTAGATATTATGTATATTATATGAATAATAATATGACATGAATATGCAAGTGCAGTGAATGATCCCGCGGTCCAGTGCTCCCAGAGCCCTGTGTCAGTTCTGATCAACGCGCTGGGCTGGTTACTGTCCCCATGTATTATGCTCAACCGAAGGGGCCATCCATAAAGGACATCTATTATATATTTCAGTAACTTGCAACCTTTGGCATGAGTCACTGACCAAACTATACACTCTTCAGGCCTTAAATTTGGGAGGAAGGTGGCAATTGAGATAAGGAAGATGATGGCTATGATTAAAAGTTGTTTACTTCAAGCATGTATTTTTAAAAAATAACAATGTTTATTGCTATGTAACATCTGTATATTTGCATGTTTGTTTCGTAATAATTATAGTACCGTGCATGCCATAAAAAGTAACCATATCAAGTGTTCAGTTTGGTGCGTAGTGTTCTGGTGCGCATGGGCTCTGAAGCAAGACTGTAGTTCATTACTGGGGGGGGGGGGGGGGGCGGCACATTATTGTTTATTATGGGCAATGCCCGGTTGGTCATCTAGTTATTAATAATGCTCGACTTTGGCGATTTCTGATATACAAGCCTTTGCGAGCGGGTGGTTGGTGGGTGTGTCCTGGAAGAGTCTCCTTTTGTCCTGTCGTTCTTGTACATTCTGTCTATCCTCTTGCTTTTCCCCGACACAATGTGACCGTTATTATATCCACATGTTTTTTTCTTCATCCCAACTCAATATCTCAAACCCCATACACGACTATAAGAATAGCGAATATCCACCGCAAGGGGGTTGCTGTTTTGAATCTTTGCCCTTGACTGCTTCGTTGAGATGTGTACATATGGCTTTTACTCAATTTTTATCCTGTGTTGCAACTTTTCAGTTTGAAAGAGTAAAATATGACCATACTTTCTTTATTCATTGCCATGATCCAAAAGCGCACGTATGTATCCTAGGACCCCCCCCCCTCCCTCAGTCCCCCTCCCTTGTACGCTTTTCATAGGCTCTTTCCCACCCACCCGATCTTTTCCCTCCTTCGGAGCGTACGTACCTTATGGATGATCCCTGATGCAAGGTTCCGTCTCGATCAAACAGAAATGTTTGCTTCCCAGTAGGGGAGTCACTGGGCAGGGTATTGTAAAAGAGAGAAGGGGAAGAGGGAGGAGAGGGGGGGGAGAGAGAGAGAGAGAGAGATTTGTGTGTTCTAGCTTGATCTAGATCTATAAAAAGTTAAAATTTGTACGAGAACTGTATGACTTGCTTTTTGTTTCTTTTCCTCTCTCTTTCTCTCCCCCCCCCCCCCCCCATCACACAGTCTAATAGCCACAGAGAGCACAAACGAACGAAGTATGAACCGCTTATCTAAATTTTTTAAAACAATGAATAAATCTTAATGAAGAATGGCAGGCCAGGTGACTGAACTCACTTTAAAGTTCAATTCTTCACACAGAGAAGAATTTTTTTTTGCCACTTTGTTGGTTACAGCGGTTTGTGAAATAATAATATCCTACCTAATGAAATGCTTCAAAGGAATGACTCTCTTCAAGCATGCAATGGGTGTGGTTTGCGATACAATTGATATGAAATTTTAAACACTCTTTAACTGTTCATTATTTCAGATAATACAGTGAGTGCACACATTAGAAAACAAAGAAAATAAGCATGCTTCTGGTGACGTAAGAAAGGCTGTGTATGCCGAGGTGTATGTATGACCGTGCAGGGATGAAAGGGAGATGCGACCTGAGGCTGTCACAGATTACGGTGTGCTGCCAGATGAATGAACAACAGGTTGTGGGTACAGACTTGAATGCCAGGATCTATCGAAGGTGAGTTTGCATAATAATATATGCCCCTGCCTGTGCGTGTAGGTGTGTTTGTGTGTGTGTTTAAAAGAGAGAGAGAGAGAGACATTTAGTCAGACAGAGAGACGGAGAAAAGAGAACGAGTGACAGACAGAAAAAGACATGGAGCTACCGACAGAAAAAGACATGGAGCTACCGACAGACAGACAGAGAGAAAGGGGGGACGGATAAGAAAGAAGACAGTTAGAGAGAGGCACACTGAGAGAGGGACAGGGAGAAAGAGAGAGATGAGAGAGGGAGAAAGACAGACAGACAGGCAGAGCGGGAGAAAAGCACTGAGGGATACAGCAGAGAGACAGAGTGGGAAACACACACACACACACACACACACACACACACACTCACAGAGACAGAGAGACAGAGAGAGAGAGAGAGAAGGAGAGAAGTGTTCCAGCTCTGTATACACTAGAATGACTGGAGAGAAAATAAGAATAAATAAATAAAAGGGAGAAAAAGACACCATGTGTTACTCGCCTTGTTTTGACTTTCAAAGCTAATACGACATACCAGCGCTCCTTTGATGTCTATTGTTCTCAGGAGAACACACGACTGTGTCCTACGGGGTACGACTGTTACTTTATTTTACTACTAGTAGTAGGGTTGCCAGTTTGGCACTTTTAGTGCCAAATTGTTCAAATTCGGCACTTTTTGAACATGGTTGGCATGAAAGCAAATTGGTTGGCAAGTTGGCACTTTTTTGGCACTCAGCATTGTGACTTGGATATACATGTATTACATTAACATACTTTCTTGATCATTCACCCCTCAAAGTCCTCGAGAGGATTACATTATATCAGAGGCTCTAAAATTATGAAAGAAATAACATTAGACAACACCGGGTAAGCCAGAATTTTGTTTATTCTAGAATTTACATGTATAATATTTCACTTTTATGAGTACGTGTGACTAAAATCCTTATTTATACAAATTTGGCAAGTTTTTAAAGCATTTGGCAAGTTTTTGTCACATATTTGGCAAGTTGTCCTGAAAAAAACTGGCAAACCTGACTAGTACAACGGGACCTCTTGTGGGGACATGGCGAATTCTTGCCGTAATCCCGACTTGCAATTTCCCACTGCTGTAATAAAAATTATCATAAGAAAATTATCCATGAAGATCAGTTAGGCTTTCAATGTGAATTTTACGAGTATTCTTTCTCTGGCCTGGTTTACAAAAGAAACCCAACATGTCCCCACTGCAACTGCAATAACAGAAAAAGACAGTAAATTCTTCACTGCTGTTCCTTCTAACAATACAATCATGAGCACAGGAGAGTAGTGGGCTGCCAAAGGGCTTCGTAAAACAGAACCAATAAAGCCACAGTGTTGCAAAATTCTAAAAAGATACCACTTTTGAAAATATTTTATGTACTACATAATGACATAATGTGCTGTCATACTGTCGAACCTAGTAGCAAAGAGAATCGAACCAAGTAGCAAAGAGAATGGAACCAAGTAGCAAAGAGAATCGAACCAAGTAGCAAAGAGAATTGAACCAAGTAGCAAAGAGAATCGAACCAAGTAGCAAAGAGAATGGAACCAAGTAGCAAAGAGAATCGAACCAAGTAGCACAGAGATTCGAAAGAGAATTTTCATCTGCCTCCGCCAAGCTGTTGATGTACTCTTCCTGCTCTCGACCATACACCCCCCCCCCCCTCCACCACTGATACACACACTGCCCATCTGTTCCGAGGAAACAGAACAGTCATTAGGATTGACTTTACCGATGCGGGTTGTTAAATAATTATGTCAAATGCGTATTTCGCACAATCGCTCATTCCCTGCTACCTTCACGGGTTTTCAACAGAATCAGAAATAGATCTATATGAGTAAAACTAAGCAATCATCAAATTCAGTACTGTATGAACACAAATGAAGTAGTCATCAAATTCAAAACTATATGAACAAAAATTACGCACTCGGCAAATTCAGAATGAACAAGAACTACGCACTCGGCGAATTCAGAACATTTGGAGTAAAGGGACGCACTCAAAATATCTAGAACAATGTAAGCAAAATTACTCGCTCAACAGAACTCAGAACAATATGAACGGAATTACGCATTCAGCAGGTCCAGCACATACTTACGTTCTGTCGTCATCAAACCAGTTGATAACAACCGAATGCCTTACCACGAACGCAAGGAACATCCTTTAAAATCTCGGGGGGGGGGGGGGGTCCTCTCTCTCTCTCTCCTCCCCCCCCCCCTTTCCATTTTTCAAACAAGAAAGATGAGATCTTCATGGTTTTCTATTTCTCATCAAGCTCAGGAAATGGAAAGGACATTATGCACGTCACTTAATGCAAACAGGAGCCGTGGAAAGGAAACGGGCTATTCCGAATGCGGACAAGACACAAAATTACTCACGTCTTAATTTAGAAACAAACTGGAAGCCATGCTCTCTGCGTGTACGCAGATTACCTGAATTTAGTTTCACTACGGAAAAACAAAAATAGCTCCCACTTTTTTTTTTTCTTTCTTGAAAGAGGAAAGAACTGAGTGCCAACCGCTGATGCAATCACCGCGTGCCACATGAGGTTACCTCCTGTGTATTTCTCATTTTCAAATTAAAATCTCCACCTTCCCATCCCCTATCCAGTTAAGCTCCAGCAACTGTATTGGTGGCATGTTAACATCCTCTTTCTATCCCTCTATATCTCCCAAACAAAGCGAACATGAACGTTTTTGAAATGGCAGTTATAACTAGCCACTATATTTCGCCAATCTCTGAGATACAGACATCTGACTCACCAAACTGGTCCTGAATGAGCTCCATGTAAGCGATGGGTCGTTCTTCCAGACTACACAAAATTTTACAACCTTCTGCCGGTACCTCAAAATTAAATACGTTGCGCCAGAGCTCTCAAAACAGTTATTGTTGATATAAGTATGTGCCTGCCAATATTAACATTTCGAATGTACTGTATACAACTTTCTGATTATACGTAATAGCTCCGAGCAATTTTTAAAATACAAAATGTTGCGCGGACATGGTACCGGAACTCTTTTCTACAAGAAAAGTATTTTTCAGCAACACAGCTGACCTCGCTTGCAAAGTCAATGGATGTGGATGCTGTGGCCCAGTGGTACAAGCGTTACATATCGATGCGAGAGGTTTTTCAATGATTCGAATCCCGCTTGGGACTGCGTCTGACTGATCCCTCGCGGTGTTCCTAAGCCTCGCACACCTCGTGGCCGTGTAGGGACCCAAACCTCGTCTATAATAATAAAATCCTGTTATGCATGAAAAGGATTCAGATTTCCAACAGTTTTTCTTAGTTTGCCTTTGGAGCAGAAACAAGACTATGGACAAAATGTAACACAATGATAGACAGAATGATGAAGATCCTACCAGACCCACCCACCAACCACCCACAAAACTCAATTTAAAACGCAGTGCCAAAGTCTCACAAAAAGACACCACGTCATACCATACTGCTGATTTTTGTTTTACACTCAGAAACCTTAAAAACCCGGCGGAAACTGATTTAATCAAGTCGAGTTCTAAATGTTTTAAGTTTAACTATGAAAAAGAAAACACACACACATACACACACACGCGGCGGGACCTACTTACAAACCAGCCCTTTTTCGTATCGTTTACCCTTGGCAACTTTTCAAAAGTAAATTAATCCCTACACTGTTTTGTTCGGTAATTCGAGTTTACACTTCTACCATAACAAAGCAACTGATACAGGAAATTTCAAATTACTGTTTTTAACGTTATTATTTTAGGTTTGATTGTTATTTCCCTTGCTTATAAATGGAACCTAGTGATGAACAGGTACCGGGATACCAGGGAAAAACTCCACAGCCAGCAAAGTTACTCCCCCCACCCCCCAACCCCGTATAGAAGGGGGTAAATTTACCCTTGGCTGGGAACCCCTGAGCTTACAGGTGAGGACGTGCCTTAAAATTCTAATTAATTTAGGAACACTTAAGTCACATTCTAAATAAGAAGAGTCTAAAGGAATAAAGGTGTGTCACATCACTGAGGAGAAAAGAGTGTACTGAAAGAAGGTGAAGGTGTTGAGCGTATGCTGAATGCTCCATTTCTTGCATTTTCACCACCAGAAATAGGCGTTTCAGAATGAAAAACGTGAGGATGATATTGTGTCACCCTCTCTAGGCTGCCACTAATCGCCAAAAGCTTGCCAGCTATTACGTGAAATTGAGTACAAACAAATTCTAAGAATGAAAAGTCCCATCTATCAGACAGTCTTGTTGATGGTGAGAGGGACACTGGGAATTATCTAAGCGAACAGCCGACGCCATATTACTTCATAGTCGGAACCTGTCGCGGAGTTTGCCTGGACACAGTCCAAATCTACCACCTGGACCAACAAATAAAGGACTGTTATTGAACTGGGCCGTGCCGAGTGATCCGTGGTAGATTATCAAAACACAATGTACAGGCAGGTATATGTTTACAAGCCTGCCTTCTATATATAGCATGTAGGTCAACCCTAAATTTACGCAGCCGTTTCTGATTTAAGTATACACAAAGACCCGGACCCAGACTGCGGTGGGGCTAAACGCATTTTCGTGTGGAAAAAATGGAGAAGTGAAAATAGTACAAATGACTATTCTGGCTTATTATGGTAATGTTAGGATAAAAAGACTTCACTGCACAGCAAACAAAAAGCATTCTCATCCAAGTGCTATCTTTGTCAAGACAGAAGTGTCGAGCACATCATGCACATGACAGAATTTCACAAAATGCTTTCTTGCTGGAATTCGGAAAAAGGTCTTCAGAAAACTTAACAATAAAATAAGACAGTCAGCAGTTTTCGCACACACAAATAGCGCGGTGTCTTGGCCTCCCAGAAACTGTTTCCCTGCCCATCGATGCTGACAGAATCCTCTTACTTTACAGAGGTTTACAAAGTGTTTTTGCCTGGAAACAAATGTAAACGCAAAAAAAAGAGGGAAATATTACAGTGTTTCAACTAAAGCACTGCATACATTTTCTTTTTATATACACAGACACTCTAATCCCGGATGCAAAGAATTTTCCACTGCTATATTAATTCCAAAAGAGCGAATCCAATTAGGCTTTCTTTGAAACTGTTGTCGATCAAAGAGATATCAATAACAAATACGTACAGACAGAAAGAAGAACATTAATAAAATGGAAACGTAGGAATATTGATTGAGTAGACGAAACAAAAAAACGGTAGGAGAAGACAAAATCGATTTCAAACAATTCATTTCGACCTATATTCAGTCATTTTAGGCACGATCCAACGACACTGCTCTGGGTGAAAAAGGAATGGCAATTGTTTAAGAAAAAATTCTCGGATATGCTGGAAAAGAAGGAAAGAAACATTTACGCCTGAGCATTTTGTCACGGCATGGGCATACTTTCACAAGTTCTTCGGTTTGAAGAGGGAATTATTTAGTCATTGAGGCGAACAGAAACTGCTTCTATAGCTATGCGACCGGCGCCTTTCTGCACTGACAATAATTATTCTGCTAAAAACTGAATCTGATGTCTGCTATATGTGTAAACAGCCACTTACTGTTTGTCTCTAGCTCTGGGCACGGCACTTTTCACATCACGGATGTGATTGACCTTCAGGCGTTTAGGCATCAATTAATGAACATGCCAACTACAAGAAATAACTCCAAGCTCAGTCATCTCCTTAAAAGGACTAAATTAATCAGCAGAAAACAATGACAGTAGCGCTGGCTCCTTTCCTTTTCCGCCAGATACAAAAAATAATATGATGGTGCCTGAGAAGACGGATCATTATAACTTCCGTCGTTTAAAACACTAACTTTGTAAAATTAAAACGGCTCTTAAGAACAAATGTTTGATAACATAAAGAATTAACCTGAGAAGTACTTAAGGGTCCATTCAACAACTTCAGGTGCTCCACAAGTTTTGGATACAAGAATTAAGTGAAAAAATATTCATACTTAAGAGTCTATTCAATAACATCAGATGCTCCGCAAGTCATGTATACAAGAATCAACTGGAGAAATGTTCCTACTTAGAGTCTATTCAACAACTTTAGGTATCCACAAGTAATGTACAGAAGAATTAAACGGAGAATGTTTACACTAAGAGTCTACTCAACAGTTTCAGGCGTTCCACGTCTTAATTAATTAATTAAAGAATTAATTGGAGAAATTTGCTTTCTAAGAGAATTAATCAAGAACACCAGGTACTTCACGAGTCTTGGACACAAGAATTAACTGGAGAAATGTGTGTTGTTCTTGTTTTTCTTTCGAGAGTCCATGCAACAATTTTCGGTACTCCATACGTCTTGAATACAAGAATTAACCGGAGAAATGTACTTTCTAAGTGAATTATTCAAGATCCCCAGGTATTCCACAAGTCTTGGATGCAACAGTTAACTATAGAAACATTCATACTGACAGTCTATTCAACATTTTCAGGCGATCCAGGGGTCTTGAAAACAAGAATTGACTGGAGAAATATTCATTACTGAGAGTCTATTCAATAACTCTAATAGTCCCGCGTGTCTTGAATACATGAATTAACTGGAGATGTTTCCATACTGATCGTCTATTCAATTTCAACACCTTCAGACGCTCCACAAGTCTCGAATACAAGAATTAACTGGAGAAATATTCATACTGGGAGTCGATTCACAAATAGATATTACAAATGCATGACCCATTCAAAAGCCAAACCCGAAGGAATTGTTTACCGGAACAGTACCAGCAGTATGAGTATGCCAACTTTACATTGGTGTTTCACCAGTTACCAAGTGCTTAAAAAATTCAACGACTAAACTGACAGTCCAGGTCTCTTGAGTCGTCTAACAAGATCGATCCGGGGTTTGCTAGACCGCATTTCCATTAGCTGACCAACACAAAGGGGAGAAATGACTTCGTGAAAAATGTACGCACCGACTGGGAAATGGTAGCAGTGCCAACACTTCTCAGACAGTACAGAAACCTCGATGTTATCTGAACACTGCCATCATTACCGTTCTTCTCTGTTGTTGTTTTTTTCTTTTGCGACGTCCACTTCTCCCATAGCTCATTTTATCTTTTAAATTTATTTTTCATCTGTTTGAGTATTTGACAGGAATCCCAGTCACTTCTAAAGCTCCTAAGCTAAGAAACATTTAGATTGAGGTACCGGCATGCCGTTGTCTTAGCTTTAGAATTGAAGAGCGTTTTTCCCAAAACTAGGTAAGCCCAATTTTGCATGACTTACGGCCCCTTTCAGATAGTCATTCAAAATTAGTGTAAAACGCGGTGTAAGTATTCAGTTAAAGTGTAAGTAAGTTAAAGTGCGTGTTCGGATAAAGACGGGACACAGCCAGTTTTAAATGAACTCTTACACCACGTTTTACACTAATTTTGAATGACTATCTGAAAGGAGCCACAACTCATGCAAAATTTGACTTACTCAGTTTGGGAAAGCCGCTCTTCAATTGCAAAGTGAATTCGTTCATTATATGCTCTAGCGCCAAAACCAAGCTCCACTAACCACCATCAAGGCCTAAACTAAGCTCAGATACATTTCTGAGTTAACACACAGCCTACTCTAGATCGTGTAATGGACACAAAACCGTAACCTAAAACAGCTTTGAGAGTTATGACTGTTTAGGAGACCAGCTGGGTATGCCTCATCATAAACACGCACAAGCCAAAATACTTTCTTCCTCAATTGCTTTACAAATTATGCAAATGACAGTATTAATGAAACTGCGGAGGGCACACTTTTCAGACACAACTGGTCTCGATATTGCAGTTCTTCCTAAGATAAATATCCCAGAGACAAACCAGCCCTGGGAGGGAGGAGGGGAAAGGAAAGGGGCACGAGGAAAGAGACGATGCAAATGTATTTATCTCCGAGTTTATTACACAGGCACTTTGTCTCACAATAAAATACATGATCCCCAATGTAGCCAAAACAATGAATGGACGTAGAGTGCTGGTAAAAATTGTGAAACATTCATTGAAAAAAAGAATCAGAATAAAACAGTATCATCAATTTAAACATCGACAGTACAAAATAAAGTTTCACCTCGGGGGCGTCTTCCAATGAATCTCACTAATCTGACACAATTCCTTATCTCGCTTTTAAGTGTCGAGGTCGCTTAAACTTACATATAGATCTATCGTCCAGTGAAACGACTGACTGGCGTCGCACGCGAGCACAACACGTGAAAATTAAAACCCCTGTTTACGAATCAATCATAATGTACACATCTCGGAGTCCAGGGGAAAGT